>JARQOD010000010.1:39009310-39027692 GCA_033576555.1 Oophaga sylvatica | reverse complement strand
GAAAAACAAGGCCCACCTGGCCTGTCTAGGATTGAGTCGCTTGGCAGATTCCAGATAGACCAGATTCTTATGGTCCGTAAGGACCACCACCTGATGTTTGGCTCCCTCCAGCCAATGTCTCCACTCTTCAAAAGCCCACTTCATGGCCAATAACTCCCGATTACCCACGTCATAATTACGTTCAGTAGGAGAAAATTTTCGGAGAGAAAAAGGCACAAGGGTTACTTTTAGAGGTCTCTGGATCTTTTTGGGACAAAACGGCACCTGCCCCAATTTCAGAGGCATCAACCTCCACCTGAAATGGCAGAGAAACATCAGGCTGCCGTAGAACAGGAGCAGAAGTGAATCTCTGCTTAAGTTCCTGAAATGCAGAGACTGCCTCAGGAGGCCAATTCACCACATCAGAACCCTTTCTGGTCAAATCAGTTAATGGTTTAACAATAACCGAGAAATTACCAATAAATTTACGATAAAAATTGGCAAAACCCAAAAATCTCTGAAGAGCCTTTAATGAAGTAGGTTGGACCCAATCACAGATGGCCTGAACCTTGACCGGGTCCATTTCAATAACAGATGGGGACAAAATGAATCCCAGAAATGAGATCCTCTGTACGCCAAAAGACACTTTGATCCCTTCACATACAGAGCATTCTCTCTCAAAATCTGGAATACAGTTCGAACATGTTTCACATGAGAGTCCCAGTCATTAGAAAAAATCAAGATATCATCCAAATAAACAATCAGAAATTTGTCCACAAAATCCCTGAAAATGTCATTCATGAAGGACTGGAAGACGGAAGGAGCATTAGTGAGCCCAAAGGGTATCACTAGGTACTCAAAATGCCCTTCAGGGGTATTGAATGCCGTCTTCCATTCATCCCCGTGCTTAATGCGGATAAGGTTATACGCCCCCCTGAAGTCAAGCTTGGTAAACCAAGTAGCGTTTTTCACCCTGGAAAACAGGTCAGAAATCAAGGGTAACGGGTATTGATATTTCACAGTAATATTGTTCAAGAGACGAAATCAATACACGGCCTTAATGAACCATCTTTTTTGGCCACAAAGAAAAAACCGGCACCTAAGGGTGAAGAGGATGGTCTGATATGACCCTTCTCCAATGATTCCTTGATATAAGACCGCATAGCGTCATGTTCAGGTACAGACAAGTTAAAAAGGAGTCATTCCATGTCAAGTGGACCAGTGGTCCCCACTCGACCTTCTCCGATTTTGCTGAAAATTTATAAGGATGTACATGTATGTTTGAAAAGAGGTTCTGTAAATTTTTAGGGCCAGATCTCAAATACATTGGGCACTGTTGACCTTTCACTGGAGGTTCCACCAAGCCTGCGGCTTCAGCTAAGAGGATTTTGCAAACTTTGGCACATAGCCATTAGAGTTCTATACTGGCTATGATGCTGAAATTTGGCATACTAGCTCAACTTTTGCTGCTAAACACGATAAAATTATTACCGGCTATGACAAAACAATATTTCGGCCGCAATTTTGTGTCAAAGTAGCTTGTAAAACGCGTCGCATAAAATTTATGCCAAACTTTGCCCATATATAACTCAAGACCAAAAACCAATAGTAACTGGTGCTTTGCCCTGTACACCAAACATCTACATGACTTTGCATTGCTGCAATATCACGGTCAAACTATATGTATTTGTGGAAATATTCACACCCACATATGATGAAAAACTTAAAAAAACCTAATTTTACCTATTTTTAGGTCAAATTTCTCAAAAAGGGTACCCCTAAAATATATTAATTCTGATATCATTAGAAAGAGCACATTTTTCTCTACAAGGATCATTGGGGTTATTTTTGGAGTCTCTCAGTTTAAGAAAAGAAAAATGCCACTGAACATGGTGTTATTTATTAATAAGCAATGAATGGTAACTGCACTATTCAAACCCTTGCGTTGGTCCATGGTGGTTATACCACAACCAATTCCCTAAGAATTGGTATTATAATCCTATTAAGAATTGTAATAATGCTGTCTTTCGAGAATTGGCAGCCCCATCGCCTAGGAGCCATGGCCGATAGCCGTGCAAGGCCAGCCGCGGGCGGTCTCTTTATCACAGGTTCCGAAGCCTGAGGGTGGGTGTCTTTGCCTAGGATCCCAAGCCTAATATTGGGTATTTTTTGTTGGTTCCCAAGCCATAATGTTCAGTCTAAGTGGTCTGGAATTGTTGCTGAATTTTGCAACATAATCGGTTCAGAGAAGCTGTATTGTCGGCCCATTGCTGTTGCAGCTGGTGCTGGAATTATTGCAATGATTGACTGCTCGGGAATCCAGAATGTATCATTTCTCACAGGCCAGTGAAAGAAGCTAGCTGGTCCATGAGGATGCATAAAATGTATTAATGCATCATGGTCGTCGACTGAAATTTCAGAAATATTTCCAATCCACCAGTTCCTATCGTAAATGCAGGCAATGTATTGCCCTGGCTGGAGGTTTGCAATTGGCACAAAAGGCATTTCTGATCTGACAGATCTATCTACATGGGCAATGAAAGATGATGGGTCATTTGACACCTTGAAATGTGAATCTTTTTGTCATCAATTGGATAAACTGGTGATTTTCTCTTGTTCCAGCAATTGTATGTCCATCTTTGAACCTGTAAGGTTCTGTGTACATGTTCCTGAAACTCAGTTTTCCGTCAGCCATTTTACTTTCTGTCTTGCTGCAGCTGTCTTGCCCTCAGTCAATATGGAGTTTCCAGCTTGCATGTTCCCGCCCTGATTCTCTCCCTCTTGCTTCTTAAGCAGCCACAGCTGAGCAATCAGTGCTTCAGAATCAAGCCTGCAGTGAACCTGTGACCCGACCCTGGAAGCCTTGGACCTTGTACTCCAGTTATTTCCTATTGTGGAACTTTGGAACACTCGTGGACTTTGGAACCTTGCTATTTGATAAATCCACGTTTGCATGGACTTATGGTAACAGAGAAGAGATCCTGAACCTGTTGTGAGAGTGATTGCTGAGCTTAAGTTACTCTGGTCTGCTGTGTCTACTGCTTTTGTATCTGCAAACTGTGTGACTATTATTGCCACTTGTATGAAGTAATACAAGACCTTCAGTATCAAACCTGTGACTCCTGTGTTTTCATCGCACCCAAGCACAAGACGCTATATGAACTGTACTACATACATTACAAGATTCTGAAGCCAAACGTTAGTGTCTGCTGGGTCTGGAAAGGCTGTGTCTGCTGTAACTGTGGATATCAGATGTCCGGTTGTACTTTCTGTGATGACAGTGGTTGTGACTTCTCACAACCATTCCAGGTGAGCAATTCCCTTAAGTTTTTTTTTTCTGCAGTGTTACCACAGGTAAACACTATTGTTTTTTTTTTCTTCTCCTCTCCTTCCAGTACTCCTGTCTTAAAAGATCTGGAAAATGGAGGCCCGCATAAAGGAACTTTGCGGAGTGACTGATAACATCCTTGCAGATTTGCAGACTATAAAAACCCGTTTTACAAACCTACAGGACCTCACTAATCACAATTTGCAAGTGTTTGGACAGACTGCCCAGGATTTGCGAGCCAGGATTGAGGTTCTAGAGGAGCGAGTCCAGGCTCCTGCCGTAGCCCCGAGTTCTGGGATTCCTAAGTTGCCCCCTTTTCGTTTTGGCGGTGAACGTGAGAAATTCAGGGGATTTATTAATCAATGCAATCTTTTTTTTTCTGCACATGCTTCACAATTTCCCACTGAACGATCTAAAGTGCTTACTATAATTATGTTGCTTACCAACAAGGCTTTGATGTGGGCAAACCCTCTGATTGAGACTGAGGATGAATGTTTTGATCATCTTGATGCTTTCATTTCAGCCATGGGGCAGGTGTTTGATGACCCCAATCGAGGTGCAACAGCTGAAGCAGCCATGTTAGCTTTGCGCCAAGGTAAGCACTCGGTAGCTGAATATGCCTTGGATTTCAGGAGATGGGCCCTTGATACCACCTGGGACAGTTCCGCCAAAAAATCTATTTTTCGAAAGGGGTTATCTCCACTGATTAAGGATGAACTTGCTCGTGCCGACCCTCCCACTGCGTTAGGTGACTTTATTAACTACTGCATCCGTATTGATACTCATCTGACTGAACGCAGGCAAGAGAGATGGTTCGAAAGCAATCGCACTAACCTTTTCCTACCTTCCTCTCCAGCTAAGGAACCTTTGAGTAGGATCACACGGGAACCTGAACCTGAACCCATGCAGGTAGACTCTTTACAACGACGGGTTAGTGATGCACGCAAGGAACATCGTTTTAAGGAGAATCTATGTTTCTATTGTGGTAAGTCAGGGCACTTCATTATAAACTGCCCCAGCCGTTCTCGTAAGACTACTGCAGCACTCATTCACTGTGAGTGTTGCGAGAGGGGATCTGTTAGGTCCGAGCCTCAGGCTCCAGAGAGATCTGCAGCAACAGATCTTGATTTCTCGGACTTAAACTCCGTTACTACTGAGGACGTTGACTGTGTAAACGCTGCAATTTTTCAAGTTTCCTCAGCGGTGTCCCAGCTGAGTTGTAAGAAAAACAATTCTCATTGCTTTCTTTCCATCAAACTCTGGGTTGACTCAGCTTGGGTGTCTAGCTCTGCTATGATCGACTCAGGGGCAAGTGGAAATTTTATGGATGTCTCCTTTGCTCTGAAACAGGGGATACGTTCAGTGAAGAAGGCTACTCCAGTACAGATGGAAACTGTGGATGGCTCCCTGCTGACCTCTGGACCAGTGGATCAGGAAACAGAGCCTTTGAGGGTTCTTATGGGTAAAGATCATCAAGAGAAACTGTCCTTTATGCTTATCTCTTCTCCCCACTTTCCCATTATTCTAGGGCTACCATGGCTGCAGGCTCAGAATCCTACCATTAACTGGGAGACCAAGGAATTACACTTTCCAGAGAAACAGATGAGTCCAAAAGTTTCAGCTTGCTCTGTTCCTAAAGGAACCATGTCAGTCCCTGAACTACCAGCTGTATACCAGGACTATGTGGATTTATGTGACAAGAAGAACGCTGACCAGCTTCCCCCTCACCGTCCATATGATTGTCCAATTGAATTATTGCCTGGAGCAGAGATACCTTTTGGTAAGATCTACCCCTGGCGGGGCCCGAGCTAAAGGCTTTAAAGGATTACATAGACGAAAATCTAGCCAAGGGCTTCATACGCCCCTCTTCATCTCCTGCAGGTGCACCCATCTTCTTTGTAAAGAAGAAAGATGGATCTCTGAGACCCTGCGTAGACTATAGGGAACTCAATAAGGTTACTATTAGAAACCGTTATCCATTGCCTTTAATCCCTGAGTTATTGGAGAGAGTGCGTCATGCCAAAATTTTCTCTAAACTAGATCTCCGTGGGGCCTATAACTTAGTCCGTATTAGACCTGGGGATGAATGGAAGACTGCATTCAGGTCACGCTATGGACACTTTGAATATCTAGTTATGCCTTTTGGTCTGAGTACCGCCCCAGCCACTTTCCAACACTTGGTGAATGACATCTTCAGGGATCTCCTAGATACATTCGTGGTGATTTATTTGGATGATATTCTAATTTTTTCTAACTCCACAGAGGAACATCATGGACATGTGAGAATGGTCTTGGAACGTCTAAGACAAAATCATCTTTACATCAAACTTGAAAAGTGTGAATTCCATAGAACCGAAATTCAATTTCTGGGGTATGTACTGTCTACACAAGGAATTAGTATGGATGGAAGCAAGACCCAAGCCATCAAGGATTGGCCAAGTCCTAGAAATGAGAAGGAGGTGCAGCGCTTCATCGGGTTTGCCAACTTCTATAGACGTTTCATTAGGAATTTCTCTGAGGTAGTGTCACCTATCACCCAACTTACCCGGAAAGAGTCTAGGTTCTCCTGGACTCCCCAAGTGTCATGTGTGCATTGCCACGAAGATCGTCGCGGTTGCACATTTTGACTTCTCACAGCTGAGCTGCTGTTTCTTTGTGTTTGGCAGCTAGGGAGTTAATTCTGTCTGTGCTCGGTGCTGGGACTGGGTGCAGTTTCTCCGGCTGCAATTGATTATTTGTTGATTGGTTTCCTTTAAATTCCTGGTTGTCTGCTTGGGGAGTTGCCAGTGAAACCTTCATGCAGACCACAGATAGGAATGAATCTGTATAGACTTTAGTTGTGAGCTCCTTAGTTGTTCTAAGCTCAACTTGGTTAGAGTTTATTTCCCAGACCATTTATGTTCCTTTGGTGTTTGAGTGTGTATGCAAGCGAGTGTTATCCTGTCTGTCTTATATGTCTAATCTGTGTATTTAGCTGAGATCAGCCCATATCCCTTTGGTGGTAGTCAGTATCCTTCTTAGGACTGATTACAGGGTTCAGGGTCTTATAGGAGACAGGGTTAGGTTGGAGACTTGGACCTCTGAACCATTATCAGTACCTCCAAGGTGAGGGATTAGTTAGGACCCCAGTTTAGGGTCAGGTTAGATCCCGGTCCACCTCTTTCCTGTTTCAGCTCATCAAGTCCTCAAGATTAACCCTGAGTTCAGCAGATATCGTGTCAGGTAAATCTATTCTATACTTACATGCTGATGTTGCTATACTAGTTGTTGTATAGAGTGTTGTTCCTGTATTAATAGTTTACTGACATTGTATACAAATCATTAGACAGCGTGACATTTTCACTGGCCTTAAAAATTATCTCCAGTTACCATGGATCCAGTAGCCCAGCTGGCTCTGCAGTTGCAGGGATTATCCATGGAGCTGACGGACATTAAGTCCAAAGTTTTGTCTCCCCTGGGGAAACCAGAGTTGAACCTAAAGTAGCTCTCCCGGACAGGTTCACTGGTGGGCGAGACAAATTTTTCACCTTCCGGGAGGCATGTAAATTGTATTTTTAGCTTCGGCCTCGATCATCAGGGAGTGATGAGCAGAGAGTGGGAATTGTTATCTCACTTCTGCAAGGGGACCCTCAATCCTGGGCATTTTCCCTTCCTCCGGGATCCCCGGCTCTACTGTCTGTAGATCAATTTTTTACTGCCCTGGGATTGGTATATGATGACCCAGATCGGGTCTCTCTTGCTGAGACAAAATTACGTAAGATACAGCAGGGAGATCGTCCGGCAGAGGAATTTGCTTCTGAGTTTCGTAGATGGGCCACAGATACTCAGTGGAATGACCCAGCTCTTAGGAGCCAGTTTTGTCATGGGCTTTCTGATAAATTAAAAGACGTTTTGGCTCAGTATGAGTCTCCTCCTTCTCTGGAGGCTGCTATGGCCTTAGCTATCCGTACTGATAGAAGGCTTCGGGAGAGGTTGTTTCTCCACCTACCACTAAAGTCCCTTATGTTGAGGTTCCCCTTGTCTGTTCGGATGGGCCTATGCAGTTGGGAGGGACATCGTTTCGTGGGAGGGGATTGGCGGTGCGCCGCAGGACTGGAAGGTGTTTTTTCTGCGGGAAAGAGGGACATTTTGTTGGAGAATGTCCATCCCGTGCCTTGTTGAGCCAAAAGTCGCCGGAAAAACTGTTAATCCCAGGTTGTGTGGTGGACGACAACCTGGGAGTATGTATTTCATCTGCCAGTTCTTCTCAGTTCCTTGTACCAGTGGAGGTGGTAGTTGGTACGAGAGTGGAGAGATTGTCTGTTCTTCTTGATAGTGGTTCCGGGGCTAATCTGGTTGACGCTCAGTTTGCTCAGGCTCAAGGTATGCATCTGAGTGTATTGGTCAAACCGATCCCTATATTCTCCATTGACGCCAGGCCTCTCGGCCAAGGTAGCTTTGTTCATGAGGTTCATAACATTGACCTTCGGGTAGGGGCAATACATAGGGAACAATTATCTTGTTATGTGTTTGAGGGTCTACCTACTCCCATTGTGTTGGGACTTCCTTGGTTGGTTAAACATAACCCTGTGATTAATTGGCAGTCCAGAGAAATAAGCCAATGGGGTGAGTTTTGCAAAAGCAACTGCATGAACACAGTCATCAGTGCGGTCATGCCTAGTACATTGCCTCCTTTTTTGGAGGATTTTGGGGATGTTTTCTCTGAGGAGGGGTGTCAGGAGTTGCCTCCTCATCGCGTGTATGACTGCTCTATTAATCTCCTTCCTGATGCTAAGTTGCCTAAAGCTAGGTTGTATAATCTTTCTGGTCCTGAGAGGCAGGCTATGAAAGATTATATTTCTGAAAGTCTGGCCAAAGGGCATATTAGACCTTCATCTTCCCCAGTAGCCGCGGGGTTCTTCTTTGTGAAGAAGAAAGATGGAGGCCTACGCCCTTGCTTGGATTTCCGCGAACTTAATCGGATTACTGTTCGAGATCCGTATCCACTCCCTCTTATTCCTGATCTCTTCAATCAAATTGTTGGCGCCAAATGGTTCTCTAAATTGGATCTCAGGGGGGCGTATAATCTGATTAGGATAAAAGAGGGGGATGAGTGGAAAACGGCGTTTAACACGCCGGAGGGACATTATGAGAACCTTGTCATGCCTTTTGGTCTGACTACTGCACCAGCAGTATTCCAACATTTTGTTAATGACATTTTTCGTCACCTTGTGGGGCTGTTTGTGGTTGTATATTTGGACGACATTTTAATTTACTCGCCAGATCTTGTGTCTCATCAGGAGCATGTGAGACAGGTGTTGCAGATCTTGCGAGACAATAAACTATACGCCAAACTGGAGAAGTGTGTATTTGCCGTACAGGAACTTCAGTTTTTGGGTTTTTTGGTGTCAGCCTCCGGTTTCCGTATGGACCCTGAAAAGGTGAGAGCAGTGCTTGAATGGGATCAGCCAGGGGATCTTAAGGCTCTGCAGCGTTTTTTGGGGTTTGCTAACTACTACCGGAAATTTATTTGTAATTTCTCATCTGTCGTCAAACCTCTCACTGACATGACAAGAAAAGGGACGGATTTTTCTAAATGGTCGGACAAAGCTTGCCAAGCCTTTTCCTCTTTGAAGAAATGTTTTGCTTCGGCACCCGTTCTCATCCAACCAGATGCATCTCAGCCGTTCATTGTGGAGGTGGATGCGTCTGACGTAGGGGTGGGTGCTATATTGTCCCAGGGTCCGTCCCCTGGTAAATGGCATCCGTGCGCTTTCTTTTCTAAGAAATTGTCGTCCGCCGAAAGGAATTATGATATCGGCAATAGGGAACTTTTGGCCATTAAGTTAGCTTTTGAAGAATGGCGTCACTTTTTGGAGGGGGCAGTCCACCCGGTTACCGTTATTACTGATCACAAGAACCTGTTGTATTTGGAATCCGCTAAGCGTCTGAATTCCAGACAAGCTCGATGGTCGTTGTTTTTTACCAGGTTTAATTTTGTCGTCACTTATCGCCCGGGGTCTAAGAATGTAAAGGCTGATGCCTTGTCTCGCAGTTTCCCAGGGGCCGGGAAGACGGATGACCCGAGTCCTATCCTTCGGGAGGGGGTGGTAGTGTCGGCTGTGTTTTCTGGGCTTGAGGAGGAGGTGTTGGAGGCTCAGGGGGACGCCCCTGCAGGACCTCCAGGGAGACTGTTTGTCCCAAATCTGTTGAGACAAAAGGTTATTAAGGCACATCATAATTCTGCTCTAGCAGGACATCCAGGGAGTAAGGCTACTTTAGATCTCCTTTCTCGCCGGTTTTGGTGGCCTAATGCTAATAAAGATGTTATAACTTTTGTTGCGTCATGTGGGGTGTGTGCTCGCTCTAAAACCCCTCATACCCGTCCGTCTGGGACCCTTTTACCCTTGAAACTTCCGGAGCGTCCATGGACTCATTTATCTATGGACTTCATTACGGACCTTCCTCCGTCGTCAGGGAATACTGTCATACTGGTGGTTGTTGACAGGTTCAGTAAGATGGCACATTTCGTTGCTCTTCCTGCACTCCCTAATGCTAAAACTCTGGCGCAGGTGTTCATTAGGGAGATCGTTAGACTTCATGGGTTGCCTTCTGATGTGGTGTCAGATAGGGGGTCTCAGTTTGTGTCCAAATTTTGGAGGGCATTTTGTTTACGTCGGGGGATGCAATTGTCATTTTCCTCGGCTTTTCATCCGCAGACCAATGGTCAGACAGAGCGTCTGAATCAGAGCTTAGAGACATATCTCCGGTGTTTTGTCTCAGAGAACCAAGAGGACTGGTCTTCTTTCTTGCCTCTGGCAGAGTTCGCTCTTAACAACAGGCGGAGCGAGTCCACTGGTAAGTCCCCGTTTTTTGGGGCATATGGTTTCCATCCCCAGTTTTGTACTTTCAATGGGGGGGGCCCTTCTGGGGTTCCTGAGGAGGAGCGTTTCTCGTTGTCACTTGCTTCTGTGTGGAGAGGTGTATTGAATAATCTGAGTGCGATGGGGAACCGTTACAAACGTATGGCTGATAGGAGGAGAGTTTCTGGTCCAGATCTGAATGTGAACGATCTGGTATGGTTGTCTACCAGGAATATAAAACTTAAAGTGCCCTCCTGGAAACTGGGTCCCAGATTCATTGGGCCGTACAGGATCAGTTCCATAATTAATCCTGTGGCATTTCGTCTGGACCTCCCTCCTACGTTTAAAATTCATAATGTGTTCCACAAGTCATTACTTAAAAGGTATGTGGCACCAGTCATACCGTCACCTCTACCTCCTCCTCTTGTGTTGGTCAATGGTAACTTGGAATTTCAAGTATCAAAGATCATTGACTCACGTCTGAATCGCCGGTCCCTTCAGTACTTGGTGCATTGGAAGGGGTATGGTCCAGAGGAGAGGACGTGGGTCCCTGCGTCTGATGTTAACGCAGATCGTTTGGTTCGGACCTTCCACAGAACTCACCCGGGCAGGCCTGGCCCTGAGGGTCCGGAGGCCCCTCGTAGAAGGGGGGGTACTGTCATGTGTGCATTGCCAAGAAGATCGTCGCGGTTGCACATTTTGACTTCTCACAGCTGAGCTGCTGTTTCTTTGTGTTTGGCAGCTAGGGAGTTAATTCTGTCTGTGCTCGGTGCTGGGACTGGGTGCAGTTTCTCCCGGCTGCAATTGATTATTTGTTGATTGGTTTCCTTTAAATTCCTGGTTGTCTGCTTGGGGAGTTGCCAGTGAAACCTTCATGCAGACCACAGATAGGAATGAATCTGTATAGACTTTAGTTGTGAGCTCCTTAGTTGTTCTAAGCTCAACTTGGTTAGAGTTTATTTCCCAGACCATTTATGTTCCTTTGGTGTTTGAGTGTGTATGCAAGCGAGTGTTATCCTGTCTGTCTTATATGTCTAATCTGTGTATTTAGCTGAGATCAGCCCATATCCCTTTGGTGGTAGTCAGTATCCTTCTTAGGACTGATTACAGGGTTCAGGGTCTGATAGGAGACAGGGTTAGGTTGGAGACTTGGACCTCTGAACCATTATCAGTACCTCCAAGGTGAGGGATTAGTTAGGACCCCAGTTTAGGGTCAGGTTAGATCCCGGTCCACCTCTTTCCTGTTTCAGCTCATCAAGTCCTCAAGATTAACCCTGAGTTCAGCAGATATCGTGTCAGGTAAATCTATTCTATACTTACATGCTGATGTTGCTATACTAGTTGTTGTATAGAGTGTTGTTCCTGTATTAATAGTTTACTGACATTGTATACAAATCATTAGACAGCGTGACACCAAGCCCAGGAAGCATTTTCCCGTCTAAAAGATAAATTTACCACTGCACCTATCTTAGTACATCCCAACCCCGAACTTGCCTTCATAATAGAGGTGGATGCTTCAGACTGTGCCGTTGGAGCTATACTCTCTCAGAGAACAGGTGAGAAGAATGTCTTGCATCCCTGTGCCTTCTTTTCCCAGCAGTTGTCTTCGGCTGAGAGGAACTACGATGTGGGCAATAGAGAGTTGTTGGCCATTATTGCCGCCTTCAAAGAATGGAGACACCTTCTTCAGGGAGCTGCACAGCAAATAGTCGTCCTGACAGACCATCGTAACCTTGAATTTATCAGGTCGGCTAAGTGCCTGACTCCTCGCCAGGCTCGCTGGAATCTTTTCTTAAACCAATTTAATTTTATCATTTCTTATAGACCAGGATCGCGCAATGGAAAGGCTGATGCACTCTCTAGGATTTACTCAGCAGAGACACGTCCACTTACTCCTCCTAAGACTATTCTTCCTGACTCTAGATTCCTGGGAGTGATTCATAATCAAGACCTACTTAAGGACATCAAGGAAGCATACCATGCGGATTCCTTTTTGGCACAACCCCCAAGGGACGTAAGTCTTGTCTTTAAGAATGGTGTGTGGATTCAGGGACAATGTCTGTATATTCCTGAAACAGTCAGATTAAGAGTATTGCAACTCATTCACGATTCCAAGATAGCTGGGCATAGAGGAATTCTAAAGACACAGGAATTTCTTTCTCGTTTCTTTTGGTGGCCCACTTGCAGGAAGGATGTTTTAAACTATGTCACTTCATGTGAAGTCTGTGCAAGATGCAAAACACCTCGCTCCTCACCAACTGGTCTGTTGCAACCTCTTCCCACCCCGTCCCGCCCGTGGGGATCCATTTCTATGGACTTCATTGTGGAGTTACCAACCTCTCAAGGGAAGAACACCATTCTAGTGGTGGTTGATCGTTTAACAAAAGCAGCTCATTTTATCCCTTGTGTCGGCTTACCCACTGCAAGACAGACATCAGATTTGATGATTAAAAATGTGTTTCGTTTACATGGAGTACCAGATGAGGTTATTTCGGATCGAGGGGTGCAATTCACTTCAAGGTTTTGGCAAAATTTCTGTGCAGCATTGGACATTAAAGTGAACCTTTCTTCTGCTTTTCATCCTCAGACTAATGGACAGACGGAACGAACCAATCAGACCCTGGAGCAGTATCTTCGCTGCTTTATCTGCCACCTACAGGATGATTGGGTGGATCTACTTCCACTGGCTGAGTTCTCTTATAACAACTCTCAGAGCGCCTCCACTAAGCAGTCTCCTTTTTACTCCAATTTAGGTTATCATCCTAATATTCTTCCTCGATTTCCCATAGAAACGCCTTTGCCAGCAGTGGCTGAAAGAATCACGTCTTTACAAAAGAATTTTGGATCTTCTAAAGGGAAATCTGGAATTGGCTCAGGAAAGGTACAAGAAAGCCGCAGATAAATTTCGTAAACCTGCACCAGCTTTCAAGGTAGGAGACCTGGTCTGGCTGTCAACCAGAAATCTTAAGTTAAGAATTCCATCATCTAAGTTGGGACATAAATACATTGGACCTTATAAAATCAGTAAAATTATAAGTGCTGTCGCTTGTTGTCTTCAACTGCCCAGAACTATGAGAATCCACCCTGTCTTTCATGTATCTCTACTAAAGGCTGCGACACCCAATACGTTTCCTGGACGTTCTTCTCCTTGCCCTGACCCAGTGCTAGTCGATGGTCAGGAAGAATTTGTGGTGGAAAGGATTCTAGATTCCAGGTTGTATAGAAATCAGTTACAATATTTGATTAAATGGCAGGGCTACCCAGTGGAGGACAATTCATGGGAACCAGTCAATAACGTTAATGCTCCTCGCTTGCTCCGTCAGTTTCATCAGAGGTACCCACACAAGCCTGGTCTGAGGTCATCCGGAGGTTGTCCCTAAGGGGGGAGTAATGTAAGGTTCTGTGTACATGTTCCTGAAACTCAGTTTTCCGTCAGCCATTTTACTTTCTGTCTTGCTGCAGCTGTCTTGCCCTCAGTCAATATGGAGTTTCCAGCTTGCATGTTCCCGCCCTGATTCTCTCCCTCTTGCTTCTTAAGCAGCCACAGCTGAGCAATCAGTGCTTCAGAATCAAGCCTGCAGTGAACCTGTGACCTGACTCCTGGAAGCCTTGGACCTTGTACTCCAGTTATTTCCTATTGTGGAACTTTGGAACACTCGTGGACTTTGGAACCTTGCTATTTGATAAATCCACGTTTGCATGGACTTATGGTAACAGAGAAGAGATCCTGAACCTGTTGTGAGAGTGATTGCTGAGCTTAAGTTACTCTGGCCTGCTGTGTCTACTGCTTTTGTATCTGCAAACTGTGTGACTATTATTGCCACTTGTATGAAGTAATACAAGACCTTCTATATCAAACCTGTGACTCCTGTGTTTTCATCGCACCCAAGCACAAGACGCTATATGAACTGTACTACATACATTACAGAACCTTTCCTCTTGAACTACCCGTATTTCGTCAATTTTTTCTTTTGGAACAAAAAAAAATTTGATTCCATGCAGTTGCTCGTTCAAAAGTTGAATAAATCCACCGGGGTCAGTATTTGGTTTTCAGTTGGGCGTTGAAGACTGGCACGAGCTGCCAACCTCTTTACTGTCCCTCCAATCCCATCACAGGGCAACTTTCCATGACTGGTACCAAAAAAAATTCCATTCAGCGCTGATATTGAAATCAGCATTGTGGTGGCACAAGTTGAGAAAATTTTTGAAATTTTTGTACTGGGCTGCAGATCCATCGCTGAAGTAGTGGATATGACGAATCCCATAGATGAGAGTCTTGAGATACTCCACAATTACTGTTAAGAAAGTGTGGACTGCAACTGTGCCATGTCGTGAGCAATCACTGATTATGCACAAGCTGATGTTCTGTGCAGCTTCACCATTTAACTCCTTGAAGTAAATTACAAATGGGTGTACTGTAGCTTGACTATTTTCCCAGTGGAAACCTTGAATGGCATCTTGAACAATAAATGAGTAATTTTCAGCAAAGTCCATAAGGATCACAAGCTCTCCAGGTCTCAGATTTTCCTTCAACGATTTCAAATAGCTACTTTGATGCTTGGCGATGTAGTGATGGCTACAAAGTTTAGAAATTTTCAAAACCAATTCTTCAATGAAATCTTCTATAGTCAGTTGTTTGGTATCAAGCGTGTCTCGATCAGTGTGAATCCATTGTTTGAACTCAATAATATCTTCAGGGTCACTGTTGACAAACACATTGACTAGAAATTCTTTTAAAAGTTCAGGACCCAGGCATTTATCACAACGGCCAAGCATACAGTCCTTGGATTCAATTCCACAGACTATTTTGCATATGAGCTCTTTGTAGTCATCATTGATTGGGCATGCTGCAAGCATTAGTTTCACATTTTGGTGATTGGTACACACACAAACGGAATGTGTTCCAGCAGATCCAACGGTTACGCACCACTTTGGCCGAAGCTCACAAAACTTGGAAAATCCAATTTCAGGGCCATTCCGATCCCGATAGGCAACAAACATTTCCCTCATATTGCTCAGTAATAGTCGCTTTTGCATCTGCTTTTTTTCTCCTGCTATTCGCACTGATACATAGTCTTTTTTACCAGGGCACATTCGACTGAATTCATCATCCTCAAAAAATGCCTGCACCTTTTTCTTCACTTCCTCAGACTTTCTTGCCACACTTGATTCTAGGTAAGGCTAAGATCCCATGTTCACATTTAAGCTTTCGAGCTTGTTTGACCATTCGTTCAGAGACACCGAATTCGTCTGATATAGCCTTAATGGACCAACTTTTAGGTGCCAATGTCAAGATTTGGACCTTTTCTGCCCGACTGGACACCTGCAACTTTTGCTTCAAATCTGCCAAAAGGTGATTGTAATCCAGACACATTTTGCACTGTGCTGTTTTTGTTTGCTCAACGTCTTTCGGCTCAAGCCCTCCAATTGAAGCAATCTTGCTAGAAAATGCATTTTGTACCTTGCTTATCTTTCTCCTTGCATATCCAAGTGAATCCCACTGGCTTACCCATGGATATTTCAGAGGAGAGATGCCAATGGATGTTAAGCTTGAATTTAGACTTTCAGGAGAACATTCCATTCCATCTGGATCTGATTCAGAGGAAATTGGATCAGCTGATTTTTTCCTGTTAGCAAATTCTTTTCGACATGATGCACACATCTTCTGGCCAGGCTTCACATCATTCTTTGTAAATTCGTTCAACTGGTCAGCTGCTAACAAATTGATAGCTCACAAATTCTTTTTGGTGTTATGACCTTTCTTCCCAAAAGGATTGCAACACGATTTTTGCAAATGCTCATATTTGGTCAAGAATGAAGCTTCATGGTGTAAACAGATTTGTGAATGTTCGTCAAAATTTAGTCCCACTCGTCGAACCAGCAATTTCTGTTCATCCAATCCAAAGCTTGTAAACAATTTCAACTCATCCTTGCTATGGGTGAATGTCTTAAGGTGGCACTTCGAATTGTTCGCAAGGCCGATAGAGCACTGGGCCGATTCTTCATCAATTTCATTCTCCATCGCAAAAAATAAATAATATATGCATTAAAATGTAATAATAGTCAATAACATTTCATAAACAAAAAGGTTTATAGGTTTTTGATTATAATAGACATTGCTAGCAACAATACAACTCTGTAACATGTGATAAGAATCTGAAAATCAAACACAAAATCAATGCATTACGCGCATAAATAACACCATGTTCAGTGGCATTTTTCTTTTCTTAAACGGAGAGACTCCAAAAAAAACCCAATGATCCTTGTAGAGAAAAATATGCTCTTTCTAATGATATCAGAATTAATATATTTTAGGGGTACCCTTTTTGAGAAATTTGACCTAAAAATAGGTAAAATTCGTTTTTTTAAGTTTTTCATCATATGTGGGTGTGAATATTTCCACAAATACATATGGTTTGACCGTGATATTGCAGCAATGCAAAGTCATGTAGATGTTTGATGTACAGGGCAAAGCACCAGTTACTATTGGTTTTTGGTCTTGAGTTATATATGGGCAAAGTTTGGCATAAATTTTATGCGACGTGTTTTACAAGCTACTTTGACACAAAATTGCGGCCGAAATATTGTTTTGTCATAGCCGGTAATAATTTTATCGTGTTTAGCAGCAAAAGTTGAGCTAGTATGCCAAATTTCAGCATCATAGCCAGTATAGAACTCTAATGGCTATGTGCCAAAGTTTGCAAAATCCTCTTAGCTGAAGCCGCAGGCTTGGTGGAACCTCCAGTGAAAGGTCAACAGTGCCCAATGTATTTGAGATCTGGCCCTAAAAATTTACAGAACCTCTTTTCAAACATACATGTACATCCTTATAAATTTTCAACAAAATCGGAGAAGGTCGAGTGGGGACGATTTTTAAAACTGGTCCACTTGATGTGGAATGACCCAAAGGCGACCTTTAGGGAATTTACTACCCGGCACTAATTCAATAGCGCAGTCATAGCTCCTATGGGGAGGCAAGGATGCAGATTTACTTTCGCTAAACACATCAGAAAAATCAATCAAAAAGTCAGGAACATCCTGGCCTGGGGGGAAGCAGAAAAAACAGGAGTGTTGGTATTAACACATTGGCAGCCCCAACTGGTTACAGACACAGATTTCCAATCCAAAACAGGATTATGAGACTGTAACCAAGGGAAACCCAGCACGATAATGTCATGCAGATTATACAGAACCAAAAATTTGCAGCACTCCTGGTGATCAGGTTCAACCCTCATTATCACCTGAGTAGAAAACTGGGGTTTATTCTCAGCCAAAGGGGTAGAATCGATCCCCAGTAGGGGAATAGACTTCTGTAGGGGTATCAAGGGAAACCCACAACGTTTAGCAAAATCATAATCCATCAGGTTAATAGCTGCTCCAGAATCAACGAAAGCCTGAGCAGAAAATGAGGACAGAGAGCATATCAGAGTGACAGTTAATAAAAACTTAGTCTGAACACTACCCAAGACAACTGAGCGTGCAAAACGTCTTCCCCGCTTAGGGCAGACTGAAATAGCATGAGAGGCATCACCACAGTAGAAACATAACCCATTGCGCTTTCGAAACTCATGACGCTGTGCCCCAGACACCACTCTATCACACTGCATGGGTTCAGAAGCTGGTTCACAAGGCAACACCATTCCACGCATACTTCTCCGCTCACGCAAACGTCTGTCAATTTGAATCGCTAATGACATAGAATCATTGAGACCAGAGGGGACAGGGAATCCCACCATAACATCCTTTACATTATCTGACAGACCCTTCCGGAAAAGGGCTGCCAAAGCGTCGTCATTCCATTTGGTCAGGACTGCCCACCTACGGAATCTCTGACAGTATAACTCAGCGTCATAAGGCCCCTGATTTAATGCCAACAAGGCTTTTTCAGCTTGATCAGTGACATTAGGCTCATCGTACAATAACCCCAAAGCCTGAAAAAATGCATCAACATCACTCAAAACAGGATCCCCAGGTGTCAGGGAAAAAGCCCAATCCTGAGGATCGCCGCGCAGGAGAGAGATGATAATTTGAACCTGCTGCGCTGCATTCCCTGAGGACTTAGATTTTAAGGCAAAAAACAATTTACAATTATTTTTGAAATTCTGAAACTTAGCTCGATCCCCTAAAAACAAATCTGGCATGGGAATCCTAGGTTCCACAACAGGCAACCTAGCAAGATATGCAGCAATACTCTGAACCTCAGTGGCAAGCTGATCCACACGGCCAGACAACT
>JARQOD010000010.1:38926199-39009210 GCA_033576555.1 Oophaga sylvatica | reverse complement strand
AACCAGTATTGGCCACAATAGCAGAGCCTGGAGGAACAGCAGTAATCCTCTGCACACTGTTAGACTGGGCGAGACGCTGGGACCGACGTCTAAGCTGAGCAGCTCCACTGCGGACGGAGATGAATGGGGACCGCAGCGGGACTGGTTCGAGACTCCCCTTGTGCAGCAGCGGGAACTCGAACCCTAACATTACCCCCCCTCCTAGGCCCCCCCTTCTTTGGGCCTCGCTGCGCTCAAAGGCAGCGATGAGCTGCGGAGCGTGAACATGCTCGGCATACTTTAAAGGGGCCCAAAAAGCGAGGTGCCAACTTGGTGGACTCTACACGTAGCCTGATGTTTCGGGCAGAAAGCCACACTAGGTCACCCGGAGCAAATGTAGGAGCGGGGCGCCGATGGGCATTCGCCGAAGACCTCATCCTCTCTTTGGAGGCCTGAATGGCATCCTGGGTGCGGTCCCAAATGTCCCGTGCCTCCACAGCCAGTCTGCCACCCTGAATCAGCGGAAGACACGGGCATGGGCACTGGTACCCGCGGATGCTGACTGTAGTTCAGGAGGAATGGGGTCTGTCCGTGGAGTCAGCCACAGCATTATTTAGAACGAACTCAGCCACGGTAGCAAGGATGCCCAGTCATTCTGCCTGGCAGAGACAAAATGTCGCAAATATGTGACCAAGGTCTGGTTGGCCCTCTCTACCAACCCATTCGTCTCGGGATGGTATGCAGAGGAGAGATTCAACTCAATGCTGAGTAAACGACACAGCTCTCTCCGAGACGCAAACTGGGGACCTCGATCACTGACAATTTTGTCTGGCATACCGTGTAGGCGGAAAATATGCCTAATGAACAATGCTGCAAGGCCCGTGCAGACGGTAACCGTGGTAATGGCACTAAGTGCACCATTTTGGAGAAGTGTCGGTTATCCACCAGATGATGGTGCAGGCCCTGAGACTTGGGTAAGCCACCACAAAATCCATCCCGACCATCTCCCAAGGCCTGTCTGCCACTGGTTAAAGGGAAAAGTAGCCCAGCTGGCCGTTGTCGAGGGGACTTATTCTTGGCGCAGGAGACGCACGCCTGAACGTATTCCCTGACGTCACGGACCATATGTGGCCACTAGTATGTCCTCGCCAGCAACTCAGATGTCCTTTTTGCCCCAAAATGTCCACCCACCCTGGACGAATGTGCCCAAGAGAGTACCTCCGGTCGCAAATTGGTGGGCACAAAAGTCTTGCCCGGAGGCACAGACTCAAGTGAAACTGAGGTCACAGTTCTTAGGCTCTCTGTGGGGACAATCAACCGAGGCTCCTCTCCACCTCCTCAGAGGACACCACGAAGCGAGAAAGCGCATCGCCCGAATGTTCTTCCACCGGGAGGAAATGGAGGGTGAAATGAAACCGGGAGAAGAACAGGACCATCTGGCCTGACGAGAATTTAGCTGCTGGGCGGTCTGTAAATAGATCAAATTTTTGTGGTCAGTGAAAACTTGAAAGGAAAGCGAGCCCCCTCCAGGAGATGTCTCCACTCGGAAAAGGCCAACTTCATGGCTAGCAAACTCCCTATCCCCAATGGAATAATTCTCTCCGCTGGTGTGAAGGTCTTGGAATAGAAAAACAAGGATGTTTCCGACCTTGAGCATCCTTTTGAAAAAGGACTGCTCCAGCACAACGGACGAGGCATCGACCTCCAATAAAAAGGCTTATCAACCTCGGGGATGTAAGATGGGAGCGCTAGCAAAATGGGACTTAATTGAAGTAAAAGGCCTTGGAGACCTCCTCTGACCACAATTTGGGATTGGCTCCCTTCTTGGTGAGGGCTACCAAGGGAGCTACCAAAGTGGAGAAGTGGGAATGAATTGGCGATAGTAATTAATGAACCCCATAAAGCGCTGCAACCGCTTTAAGAGAATGGGGTTCTTGCCAATCCATCACAGCCTGTAGTTTGGCAGGATCCATAGCCAATCCCTGGGCGGAGATGATATAGCCCAGGAAAGTAAAGACTCCTGCTCAAACATGAATTTTCCAACTTTGCATAGAGGGAGTTTGCCCCATAACAGGTCGAAGACTTTGCAGACATCCCTCCGGTGAGAGTCAATATCTGGAGAAAAGATGAGAATATCATCCAATAGACTACTACAGAGGTGGAAAGCATATCCCGGAAGATATCATTGACAAAGTCTTGGAAAACGGCTGGGGCATTACAGAGCCCGAAGGGCATCACCAGTATTCATAATGCCCATCCCTGGTATTAAAAGCCGTCTTCCATTCGCCCCTTCACGGATGCGAATCAGGTTATAAGCACCACGCAGATCTAAGTTAGTAAATTACCCTTGCTCCCCGGAGCCTATCAAAGAGCTCAGAGATCAGGGGCAAACGGGTACTTATTCTTAACGGTGATGGCGTTAAGACCTCTGTAATCTATACACGGACGTAATTCTCCACTCTTCTTCTGCACGAAGAAGAACCCCGCTCCTGCTGGTGACACCGACTTCCTAATGAAACCCTCTTGCCAGATTCTCCTGAATATATTGAGACATAGCCTCCATCTCAGAAGAGAGAGGGGATAGACCCTTCCCCGAGGAGGTTCTGCTCCAGCAAGAGGTCAATAGGACAGTCGTAGGGACGATGGGCGGCAGAGTCTCTGCAGCCTTTTTAGAGAAACACGTCGCATATGACTGATAACACTTGGGAAGAGGAAAAGATCTGCTGGTATCTCTGTAGTGGTAACCTGAATGCACTCCCTGACACATCTGTCCTTACATGACTCACTCCAACCCAGTATCCTACCGGAGGTCCACTCAATATGAGGGGAGTGGGAACGGAGCCAGGTACTCCCAGTAGGATTTCGTCTATTCCCTCGGGAAGGACGAGAAGGGAAATAATTTCCTGATGGGAAGGGGTACACACAAAGTAAGAGGGACAGTCTGATGTGTAATTGGCGAGGCAATGTCAACCCATTCACTCCCGGACAGTCACTGGTTTGTCGAGCGCTACCAGAGTATTGCGTGGTGACGAGCAAAGGTGGATGACATGAAATTCCCCTTGCTCCTGAGTCCACACAAAGCTCGACTGTAAGTGTGGAAGAGTCCACAGTGACTGTCCCTTTAAATGTCATCTTGGAGGAAAATGCTGCTGTCTCTAGTGAACCTCCTCCCAGGGCCACTAGACGCGATCGCTTCCCGATCGCTGTGGACATTTGTTGGCATATGTCCTGTCTGCTGACAAAGGTTATAGACCACAGATACTCGGACGACTCGAGACTTAGGTCCTGCACGAGGAACCTCTGTGGCCTTTTGGGATTCGGACACCAGATCGGGGATTCAGAGGTGTGGCAAAGGTGGAGCCAACCGAATCCTCTGCCTACACTGGTCCCGCTCCAAACTCCACTCGTGAAAACGGAGGTCGATGCGGGTAGATATGGAGATAAGCTTCTCCAGTGTGGCGGGAATCTCCTGGTAGCCAAAGCGTCTTTAACATGATCAGCCAGTCCTCGCCAGTAGACTGGGATGAGAACTTTATCCGACCAGTCTAGCTCTGAGGCCAGAGTACGAAACTGGACGGAAAACTGACTGACCAAAGACGAACCCTGTGCCAATGCCAGCAGTTGTAGCGCCGTATCGTGGATGACCTGAGGTCCTAAAAAGACCTTTTTAAGAGCCTCCAGGAAACGAGGAGCACTCCACACCACACGATCGTCGCGCTCCCACAGTGGCGTTGCCCACTCCAACGCTCTGCCCGAGAGTAGACAGTACAAAACCCACTTGTGCCCGATCCGTGGGGAAACGTGCAGCCAGAAGCTCGAGCTGTATAAAGCACTGACTCACGAATCCCCGACATTGCTTGCTGTCACCCGCAAACTTGTCGGAAGCGGGAGGTGGGATAATGTAGGGGCAGAGGACAAACTGGCTGCAGCCACGGTAGCAGCCTGAACAGCGACTGCGGTAACATCCACAGCTGAAGTTGTGCGCTCAAGAGCCGCCAACCTACCCTCCAGCTGCTGGATGTACTGCGGTAGACGCTGGTCATCCGCCATTTTACTAGCCAGACCCTGGCGCTAATATTATGTTAGGGTCTGCGGAACGCACCAATATATGAGGTAGAGAGGTGCGTTCGCAGCCCGGGGTCCACCGTGCAGGCGGAACCTGCTGCTAGTAAAATGGCGCAAGACGTGAACTCTGTTATCCCGCAGAGTCGCCAAAATAAACACCGCAATGCGCTGTGGCAATATGTGCGAACTCTGTTATTTCACAGAGCCGCTAGAAGGAGTGCCGCAGCGCTATATGGTGATGTGTGCGAACTCACTAAACACAACTGAGTCGTAAAATAAACACGCTAGGGCGCTGTCTAGCGTTGAAAGCGAACCCTGTTACGTCACAGGGCCGCTGAGAAAAAGTTCTGTGTCCTGTCAGGCACCCAGGTACACAGTTAAGTGCTAAGCGAATATAGAACGTGATCATGCGCTAATGTCCTCGCGGGAGTCACCCGCAATCTATGGCGTCTGAACGCCAGGCCCTGAATACGGCAATCAAACTCCTCACCGGTTATGCCGGTAATCTAGGGCATCTAGGACACCGACCCTGACCAGCTAGCATACCAAACTCCTCACCGATTAAGTCGGTATTCTAGGGCTTATTTCTGCCGTGTCCTAACCACACACACGCATGACCACACTGGCGCAAAGCATATAATGGTTGATATTAGCGCATGGCGGCCCAGCCATGCTACCCTTTTATAGCAACAGCTACAGGACCTTCCAGAAACAAGGACCAATGAAACTGTTCCAGAACAACAGTAGTCACAGGACCTTCCTGTAACCAATAGGAGCTGCTGCAGTACCTGAGCATGTGACCCCTGATCTCCAATGAGAGATCTCACTCTGGGCATGCTCAGAAGGGGAAAACAAGGACTTTGTCCTAAAGACATCTGCTCGCCGCTAACCAGTATTGGCCACAATAGCAGAGCCTGGAGGAACAGCAGTAATCCTCTGCACAATGTTAGACTGGGCGAGATGCTGGGACCAACATCTAAGCTGAGCAGGCTCCATTGCGGATGGAGATGAATGGGGGACCGCAGCGGGACTGGTTTGAGACTCCCCTTGTGCAGAAGTGGGAATGTGAACCCTAACAGCTGCAACATTGCATTAAAATGCAATAATGGGTGAACAAAAGAATGTATGTACACCGAAATGGTATAATTAAAAACGGCAGCTATTTTTTTCACCACTTAGATAAAAAAGAACCCAGACAGGTTTGGTGTCTATGAACTCGTAATGACCCGGAGCATCATAATGGCAACTCAGTTTTAGCATTTAGTGAACCTAGCAAAAAAGCCAAACATAAAAACAAGTGTGGGATTGCACTTCTTTTTGCAATTTTACCAAACTTGGAATTTTTTTCCCTTTTCTGTCACACGACTTGGTAAAACCAATGGTGTCGTTCAAAAGTACAACTTGTCCCGCAAAAAATTAGCCATCACATGGCCATATTGACGGAAAAAATAAAAAAGTTATGGCTCTAGGAAAAAGGGGTGCGAAAAACGAAAACGCAAAACCGAAAAAAGCTCCGGTCATGAAGGGGTTAAACAGCAAGGACCATTTAATCTCCAGATTAATGTAACTAACTTTGAAAATTGTGTCTATCGATCTTCTAATCACAGTTTCTTGGGATGTATGAGCTAAAATCACCATCTAAACCTACCAATAGGTTACAGGTAAAACACATTCCTAAAGACCACGGAACAACATGTTGCACAAATCCATGTTACCAGCCATTTCATAAGAAGTTCATTACTGTGTCTTTATTAATAATATAACACATAGAACCCCTTTTTCTCTAAAATAACCTCTTAAATTTCTATGCTGAGAACTTGCTGAACCACGGTAAATGACAGTAGTATTTCTGTTTTTTTCCCCAGAGTCTGCTCCTTTTCAATTTAGAGCAGATTTTGACAAATACTGTGAACAATTGTTATCCACCATTGCTTAGATCCCAAACACATATTTTCTCCTTTTTGCCAAAAAACCCCTCAACACTCTTTCATGGATTGCTACAACAGTCCTGTCTTCTTTAGTAGGTCTGAGCTGCAATACCAGATGCAACCTATGAACTGGTGTGGCGCTGTTTCAGAAGAAGGCACACGTTTTTTTTTTAACCCTGGACAATTTCTTTAATATAGCATGCAACTCCACAATCAAGTTCCAATTTAAAAGGCCTACTGCCACAAAAGACTCCCTTCTAACTGTTGCTTTTTGTTCCGTGTCAATGGTTAACGCTTGGTTTAAGTCCACGTATGAAAACCATGCAGTGAGCAGCCTTTGATCTTTGATACCACTTAGTTTGAAACATTTTTTTTGCTTGGCTTGTCTCAGACATTTCAGGCAGCTTTATGTAAAATGACAGCTAGTAAGAAAATAATTAAAAATGTATTTTGCCGACAGCAAGAGTATTTTTGGACTCAATAACCACTATCTTTAATTTGCCAGGCATTTCCTGCAATGTTTCAAGGAGGGTTCTGTATGTTGGAGAGGCGTAAGAGGAAATAATGGAAATCTTTTCCTAGATCACCTGAAGGTCACTCGGACTGTGACAACCTCCCTCGCTCATAAGCATTGTGTGGGGTTGACATTCTCGTTCCTCCTTGCCTCCATACTAACAAGCTGGCTGACACATGCAAAATCACTCCTACACAGGATTACACAAAAAGGAAAACGCCTCATAATTCACATACAGCTCCCATTTATTTATTTTACCAAAGAAGAGAATACTCATTAACCGAACATTAAGGCTATGTGCACACGTTCAGGAATCTTTGCAAAAATTTCCTGAGAAAAACCGGACGTTTTCCCAGTAAATCCGCATGCGTTTTTACCGCGTTTTTTTCCTGAACATTTTAGGTCAATAATATAGCGGGAAATACGCAAATTTACTGCGAAAATAATGAACATGCTGCGCTTTTTTACCGCGATGCATTTTTTCCGTGGAAAAAAAACGCACCATGTGCACAAAAATTGCAGAATACATTCTGAATAATAGGATGCTTACTGCATGCATTTTTTAAGCATTTTTGCCACGAAAAATCGCCGAAAAACGCGAAAAATCCTGAACTTGTGCACATAGCCTAAGACTTTTACTAGTCCAGGGGAAAATGTCAGGGGTCTTTAAAGTTTGGAGAACCAGGGTCCCAGTAAAACCTGGTTCAAAGAAGGATACTGGTAACTAATATTGGGACCTATAGTAAGGGTTCAAGTTCCTGCACAAGGGGAGTCTCAAACCTGTCCCGCTGCGGTCCCCCATCCATCTCCAGCTGCAGTGGAGCCTGCTCAGCAAAGATGTCGGTCCCAGTGTCTCACCCAGTCTAATACTGTGCAGAGACTTGCTGCTGACTCTTCAGGTTCTGCTATTGTAGCCACTACTGGTCAGCGGCGAGCAGACGTCTTTAGGTCTAAGTCCTTTGTTGCTTCATCTGTGCATGCCCAGGGCAAGATCTCCCATTGGAGATCAGGGGTCACATGCTCAGATACAGCTGCCACTCCTATTGGTCTTTCAGGAAGGTCCTCCGGCTGTTGATGTTCTGAAGCAGCTTCCCATTGGTCATTCCTGGAAGGTCTATTTCTCGTGGCTGCTATAAAAGGCTGTCCTTACTGCACGGCCGTGCGCTAGGATCAATTGCATTATGTGCTTTGCACCAGTGTGATCATGCACGCATGTGGTTAGGGCTCGGCTGAAATAAGCCCCTAGAATATCGGCTTTTCCAGTGAGGAGATTGCTTGATTGCGTTGCTGTCTGCATGATCACGGACTGCTATCCGCACAGCAGTTATCTGTGTATCCCTGTGGTGTTAACAGGACACAGTACCTATCTCTGCGTCTCTGAGGCCTTCCTCCCTCCAAAGACCCGGATCAAAGATGGCCACTGGGTCCTGCAGGGAGAAACCTGCAGCAGTGCTAGAGCGATCGCTGGTGTGACAGAGTGCTGTGCACACTGTCACACCAGCGATCTGACATTTTACAGGGATGTCCCACCCTGGGACAAAGTAAAAAAGTGAAAAAAATAAAAATAAACATGTTTAAAAAAAATTCCAAAATAAATAAAAAAAAAATATTTCCCAAAAAATTCATTTTTTTCTGTAATTAAAAAAAACAAAACAATAAAAGTACACATATTTGGTATCGCCGCGTCTGTAACGACCCCCCCTATAAAACTGTCTCACTAGTTAACCCCTTTAGTGAACCCCTTAAAAAAAAAAAAACAGCAAAAAATCAATGCTTTATCATACCGCCGAACAAAAAGTGGAATAACACGCGATCAAAAAGACCGTTATAAATAAACATGGTATCGCTGAAAACGTCATCTTGTCCCGCAAAAAACGAGCTGCCATACAGCATCATCAGCGAAAAAATAAAAAAGTTATGGCTCGCAGAATAAAGCGATGCAAAAATAATTATTTTTTATATAAAATTGTTTTTATTCTATAAAAGCACCAAAACATAAAAAAATGATATAAATGAGGTATCGCCGTAATCGTACTGACCCGAAGAATAAAACTGCTTTATCAATTTTACCACACGCGGAACGGTATAAACGCCTCCCCAAAAAGAAACTCATGAATTACTGATTTTTGTTCATTCTAACCTCCCAAAAATCGAAATAAAAAGCGATCAAAAAATGTCACGTGCTCAAAAATGGTACCAATAAAAACGTCAACGCGTACCGCAAAAAATAAGACCTAACATGACTCTGTGGGCCAAAATATGCAAAAATTATAGCTCTCAAAATGTGGTGATACAAAAACTATTTTTTGCAATAAAAAGCGTCTTTTAGCGTGACAGCTGCCAATCATAAAAACCCGTTATAAATAGTAAATCAAGCCCCCTTTGTTAGGGGTCGAGTTCCCGCTTCTGCACAAGGGGAATATTGAGCCATCCAGGCAGCGGTCTCCCATTCATCTCCGCTGCAGTGGACTCTGCTCAGCTTAGACATCAGTCCCAGCGTCTCGCCCATTCTAACAGTGTGCAGAGGATTACTGCTGCATCTCCAGGCTCTGCTATTGTGGCCAGTACTGGTTAGCGGCGAGCAGACGTCTTTAGGACAAAGTCCTTGTTTTCCCCTTCTGAGCATGCCCAGGTTGAGATCTCTCATTGGAGATCAGGGGTCACATGCTCAGGTACTGCAGCAGCTCCTATTGGTCCGCCAGGAAGGTCCTGTGACTACTGGTGTTCTGGAACAGTTTCATTGGTCCTTGTTTTTGGCAGGTCCTGTAGCTGTTACTATAAAAGGGTGGCATGGCTGGGCCGCCATGCGCTAGTGTCAATCTTTATATGCTTTGCGCCAGTGTGGTCATGCGTGTGTGTGGTTAGGGCCCGGCTGAAATAAGCCCCTAGAATACCGACTTAATCGGTGAGGAGTTTGGTATGCTAGCTGGTCAGGGTCGGTGTCCTAGATGCCCTAGATTACCGGCATAACCGGTGAGGAGTTTGATTGCCGTATTCAGGGTCTGGCATTCAGATGCCATAGATTGCGGGTGACTCCCTCGAGGACATTAGCGCATGATCACGTTCTATTTTCGCTTAGCAGTTAACTGTGTACCTGGGTGCCTGACAGGACACAGAAGTTTGTCTCAGCGACTCTGTGACGTAACAGGGTTCGCTTTCAACACTAGACAGCGGCCTAGCGTGTTTATTTTGCGACTCAGTTGTGTTAAGTGAGTTCGCACACATCGCCATATAGCGCTGCAGCACTCCTTCTAGCGGCTCTGTGGATTAACAGAGTTTGCACATTTTGCCA
Organism: Oophaga sylvatica; assembly: GCA_033576555.1. Taxonomy (NCBI): domain Eukaryota; kingdom Metazoa; phylum Chordata; class Amphibia; order Anura; family Dendrobatidae; genus Oophaga; species Oophaga sylvatica. The sequence continues at coordinate 38,999,432 of JARQOD010000010.1, read as the reverse complement.
CAGCGCGTTACGGCGTTTATTTTGGCGACTCTGCGGGATAACAGAGTTCGCTTCTTGCCCCATTTTACTAGCAGCAGGCTCTGCCTGCACGGTGGACCCCGGGCTGCGAACGCACCTCTCCACATCATATATTTGGTGCGTTCCGCAGACCCTAACATAACACTAGTGCCAGGGTCTGGCTAGTAAAATGGCGGATGACCAGCATCTACTACAGGACATCCAGCAGCTGGAGGGTAGGTTGGCGGCTCTTGAGCGCACAACCTCAGCTGTGGATGTTACCGCAGTCGCTGTTCAGGCTGCTAGCGTGGCTGCAGCCAGTGTGTCCACTGCCACCTCTGCCCCCACAATATCCCACCTCCCGCTTCCAGACAAGTTTGCTGGTGACAGCAAGCAATGTCGGGGATTCGTAAGTCAGTGCTCTATACAACTCGAGCTTCTGGCTGCATGTTTCCCCACGGATCGGGCACAAGTGGGCTTTGTAATATCTCTTCTGTCGGCCAGAGCGTTGGAGTGGGCCACCCCACTGTGGGAGCGTGATGACTGTGTGGTGCGGAGTGCTTCTCGTTTTCTGGAGGCTCTAAAAAAGGTCTTTCTAGGACCTCAGGTTACCCACGATACGGCGCTCCAACTTCTGGCAAGTTCACAGGGTTCGTCCTTGGTCAGCTGTTTTGCTGTCCAATTTCGGACTCTGTCCTCGGAGTTGGACTGGCCGGATAAAGTTCTCATTCCCGTGTTTTGGAGAGGACTAGCGGGCCATGTGAAAGACGCCTTGGCTACCAGGGAGATTCTCGCCACACTGGAGAAGCTTATCGCCATATCTACCCGCATCGACCTGCGTTTTCACGAGCGGAGGTTGGAGCGGTCCCACCTTCGCCAGACCTCTAGAATCTTCCAGCCAGGCGCCCGACTCCCATGAGGCCATGGAGGTTTCTCGAGCAGGACCTAAGTCCCGGGCCGCTCGAGTACCCGTGGTCTGTAACATCTGCCAGCAGTTAGGACATTATGCCAACAAATGTCCACAGTGGTCACAAAAATGGTCATGTCTAATGACCTTGGGAGGAGGTTCACTAGACACTGCGGCATTTTCCACCAAGTTATCCTTTAAGGGGACAATTACAGTAGGTCCATCCACGCTCACTGCCGAGCTCTATGTGGATTCTGGAGCCAAGGGGAATTTCATGTCCTCTGCATTTGCTCTCCACCACACTATACCTCTGGTTGTTAGGGTTTGAGTTCCTGCTGCTGCACAAGGAGAGTCTCAAACCAGTCCCGCTGCAGTGGAGCCTGCTTAGCTCAGATGTTGGTCCCAGCGTCTCGCCCAGTCTAACAGTGTGCAGAGGATTACTGCTGCTCCTCCAGGCTCTGCTATTGTGGCCAGTACTGGTTAGCGGCGAGCAGACGTCTTTAGGACAAAGTCCTTGTTTTCCCCTTCTGAGCATGCCCAGAGTGAGATCTCTCATTGGAGATCAGGGATCACATGCTCAGGTACTGCAGCAGCTCCTATTGGTCTGCCAGGAAGGTCCTGTGACTACTGGTGTACTGGAACAAGTTTCATTGGTCCTTGTTTCTGGCAGGTCCTGTAGCTGTTGCTATAAAAGGGTAGCATGGCTGGGCCGCCATGCGCTAATATCAACCATTATATGCTTTGCGCCAGTGTGGTCATGCGTGTGTGTGTGGTTAGGGCCCGGCTGAAATAAGCCCCTAGAATACCGACTTAATCGGTGAGGAGTTTGGTATGCTAGCTGGTCAGGGTCGGTGTCCTAGATGCCCTAGATTACCGGCATAATCGGTGAGGAGTTTGATTGCCGTATTCAGGGCCTGGTGTTCAGACGCCATAGATTGCGGGTGACTCCCGCAAGGACATTAGCGCATGATCACGTTCTATTTTCGCTTAGCAGTTAACTGTGTACCTGGGTGCCTGACAGGACACAGAACTTTTTCTCAGCCGCCCTGTGACGTAACAGGGTTCGCTTTCAACGCTAGACAGCGCCCTAGCGTGTTTATTTTACGACTCAGTTGTGTTTAGTGAGTTCGCACACATCGCCATATAGCGCTGCGGCACTCCTTCTAGCGGCTCTGTGAAATAACAGAGTTTGCACATATTGCCACAGCGCATTGCGGTGTTTATTTTGGCGACTCTGCGGGATAACAGAGTTCGCGTCTTGCGCCATTTTACTAGCAGCAGGTTCCGCCTGCACGGTGGACCCCGGGCTGCAAACGCACCTCTCTACCTCATATATTTGGTGCGTTCCGCAGACCCTAACATAATATTTGCGCCAGGGTCTGGCTAGTAAAATGGCGGATGACCAGCGTCTACCGCAGTACAACCAGCAGCTGGAGGGTAGGTTGGCGGCTCTTGAGCGCACAACCTCAGCTGTGGATGTTACCGCAGTCGCTGTTCAGGCTGCTAGTGTGGCTGCAGCCAGTTTGTCCTCTGCCACCTCTGCCCCTACATTATCCCACCTCCCGCTTCCCGACAAGTTTTCTGGTGACAGCAAGCAATGTCGGGGATTCATGAGTCAGTGCTCTATACAGCTCGAGCTTCTGGCTGCACGTTTCCCCACGGATCGGGCACAAGTGGGTTTTGTACTGTCTCTACTCTCGGGCAGAGCGTTGGAGTGGGCAACGCCGCTGTGGGAGCGCGACGATCGTGTGGTGCGGAGTGCTCCTCGTTTCCTGGAGGCTCTTAAAAAGGTCTTTTTAGGACCTCAGGTCACCCATGATACGGCGCTAAAACTGCTTGCATTGGCACAGGGTTCGTCTTTGGTCAGTCAGTTTTCTGTCCAGTTTCGGACTCTGGCCTCAGAGCTAGACTGATCGGATAAAGTTCTCATTCCAGTCTACTGGCGAGGACTGGCTGATCATGTTAAAGACGCTTTGGCTACCAGGGAGATTCCCGCCACACTGGAGAAGCTTATCTCCATATCTACCCGCATCGACCTCCGTTTTCACGAGCGGAGGTTGGAGCGGGACCAGTGTAGGCAGAGGATTCGGTTGGCTCCCACCTTTGCCACACCTCTCGAATCCCCCTATCTGGCGTCCGAATCCCAAAAGGCCACAAGGGTTCCTCGTGCAGGACCTAAGTCTCGAGTCGTCCGAGTATCTGTGGTCTGTAACCTTTGTCAGCAGACAGGACACTATGCCAACAAATGTCCACAGCGATCGGGGAAGCGATCGCGTCTAGTGGCCCTGGGAGGAGGTTCACTAGAGACAGCGGCATTTTCCTCCAAGATGACATTTAAAGGGACAGTCACTGTGGACTCTTCCACACTTACAGTCGAGCTTTGTGTGGACTCAGGAGCAGAGGGGAACTTCATGTCATCCACCTTTGCTCGTCGCCATGCAATACATCTGGTAGCGCTCGACAAACCAGTGACTGTTCGGGTAGTGAATGGGTTGACATTGCCCTCGCCAATTACACATCAGACTGTCCCTCTTACTTTGTGTGTACCCCCTTCCCATCAGGAAATTATTTCCCTTCTCGTCCTTCCTGAGGGAATAGACGAAATCCTACTGGTCGTACCCTGGCCTCCGTTCCCACTCCCCTCATATTGAGTGGACCTCCGGTAGGATACTGGGTTGGAGTGAGTCATGTAAAAACAGATGTGTCAGGGAGTGCATTCAGGTTACCACTGCAGAGATACCCGCAGATCTTTCTCCTCTTCCCAAGTGTTATCAGTCATAAGCAGACGTGTTCTCTAAAAAGGCTGCAGAGACTCTGCCGCCCCATCGTCCCTACGACTGTCCTATTGACCTCTTGCCTGGAGCAGAACCTCCTCGGGGAAGGGTCTATCCCCTCTCTCTTCCTGAGATGGAGGCTATGTCTCAGTATATCCAGGAGAATCTGGCAAGAGGGTTCATTAGGAAGTCGGTGTCACCGGCAGGAGCGGGGTTCTTCTTTGTGCAGAAGAGTGCAGAATGACGTCCGTGTATAGATTACAGAGGTCTTAATGCCATCACCGTTAAGAATAAGTACCCATTGCCCCTAATCTCTGAGCTCTTTGATAGGCTCCGGGGAGCAAGGGTATTTACTAAATTAGATCTGCGTGGTGCTTATAACCTGATTCGCATCCGTGAAGGGGATGAATGGAAGACGGCTTTTAATACCAGGGATGGGCATTATGAATATTTGGTGATGCCCTTCGGGCTCTGTAATGCCCCAGCCGTTTTCCAAGACTCTGTCAATGATATCTTCCGGGATATGCTTTCCACCTCTGTAGTAGTCTATCTGGATGATATTCTCATCTTTTCTCCAGATATTGACTCTCACCGGAGGGATGTCTGCAAAGTTTTCGACCTGTTACGGGCAAACTCCTTCTATGCAAAGTTGGAGAAATGCATGTTTGAGCAGGAATCTTTACCTTTCCTGGGCTATATCATCTCCGCCCAGGGATTGGCTATGGATCCTGCCAAACTACAGGCTGTGATGGATTGGCAAGAACCCCATTCTCTTAAAGCGGTGCAGCGCTTTATGGGGTTCATTAATTACTATCGCCAATTCATTCCCCACTTCTCCACTTTGGTAGCTCCCTTGGTAGCCCTCACCAAGAAGGGAGCCAATCCCAAATTGTGGTCAGAGGAGGTCTCCAAGGCCTTTACTTCAATTAAGTCCCATTTTGCTAGCGCTCCCATCTTACATCGCCCCGAGGTTGATAAGCCTTTTTTATTGGAGGTCGATGCCTCGTCCGTTGGTGCTGGAGCAGTCCTTTTTCAAAAGGATGCTCAAGGTCGGAAACATCCTTGTTTCTTCTTTTCCAAGACCTTCACACCAGCGGAGAGGAATTATTCCATTGGGGATAGGGAGTTGCTAGCCATGAAGTTGGCCTTTTCCGAGTGGAGACATCTCCTGGAGGGGGCTCACTTTCCCTTTCAAGTTTTCACTGACCACAAAAATTTGGTCTATTTACAGACCGCCCAGCGGCTAAATTCTCGTCAGGCCAGATGGTCCCTGTTCTTCTCCCGGTTTCATTTCACCATCCATTTCCTCTCCGGTGAGAAGAACATTCGGGCCGATGCGCTTTCTCGCTCCGTGGTGTCCTCTGAGGAGGTGGAGGAGGAGCCTTGGTTGATTGTCCCCACAGAGAGCCTAAGAACTGTGGCCCCGGTTTCGCTTGAGTCTGTGCCTCCGGGCAAGACTTTTGTGCCCACCAATTTGCGACCGGAGGTACTCTCTTGGGCACATTCGTCCAGGGTGGGTGGACATTTTGGGGCAAAAAGGACATCTGAGTTGCTGGCGAGGACATACTGGTGGCCACATATGGTCCGTGACGTCAGGGAATACGTTCAGGCGTGCGTCTCCTGCGCCAAGAATAAGTCCCCTCGACAACGGCCAGCTGGGCTACTTTTCCCTTTACCAGTGGCAGACAGGCCTTGGGAGATGGTCGGGATGGATTTTGTGGTGGGCTTACCCAAGTCTCAGGGCTGCACCATCATCTGGGTGATAACCGACCACTTCTCCAAAATGGTGCACTTAGTGCCATTACCACGGTTACCGTCTGCACGGGCCTTGGCAGCATTGTTCATTAGGCATATTTTCCGCCTACACGGTATGCCAGACAAAATTGTCAGTGATCGAGGTCCCCAGTTTGCGTCTCGGTTCTGGAGAGAGCTGTGTCGTTTACTCAGCATTGAGTTGAATCTCTCCTCTGCATACCATCCCGAGACGAATGGGTTGGTAGAGAGGGCCAACCAGACCTTGGTCACATATTTGCGACATTTTGTCTCTGCCAGGCAGGATGACTGGGCATCCTTGCTACCGTGGGCTGAGTTCGCTCTAAATAATGCTATGGCTGACTCCACCAGACAGACCCCATTCCTCCTGAACTACGGTCAGCATCCGCGGGTACCAGTGCCCATGCCCGTGTCTTCCGCTGATTCCAGGGTGGCAGACTGGGCTGTGGAGGCACGGGACATTTGGGACCGCACCCAGGATGCCATTCAGGCCTCCAAAGAGAGGATGAGGTCTTCGGCCGATGCCCATCGGCGCCCCGCTCCTACCTTTGCTCCGGGTGACCTAGTGTGGCTTTCTGCCCGAAACATCAGGCTACGTGTAGAGTCCACCAAGTTGGCACCTCGCTTTTTGGGCCCCTTTAAAGTTCTTGAGCAGGTGAACCCGGTGGTTTACCGCCTAGCCCTTCCGCCTCGCCTTGGTATCACCGACACCTTTCACATGTCCCTCCTGAAACCCGTGGTTATTTCCCGGTTTTCCGAGTCATCTGCCGGGACGTCGGGTTCATCTACCGACGATCATGAGGTGAACGCCATTGTTGGGTGCAAGGTGGTACGAGTAGTGTTGAGCGTAGTGCTCGATATCTAAAAATATCGTATCGAAATTGTATCGCCGATAGCACTAAATATCGTCGATATCCGATTTCGATACCGGAAGTCCCATGTAAGTCTATGGGAACAAAATATCGCAACAAAAAAAACCCTTTCTTTCGTTGTAAACACAAAATATACACTGTGAGACAGTGAGTGAATATGTGATGAATGGGGTGTACATTTCACCTAGGTATAAGGGAAATGTGTGGCTTTGTAAACCTAGTGGTAGAGAAAGGTCACTACACCTCACATTCAGCACACACTTGCAGCACAAGCCTGAAACTACTCAGGTCTTAATTAGGAGACCAGAAGTAGGTGTCTGCAAACACAATCTGAGAGCTAGTTTAGCCTGGACACAGGAAGGTGTCCTGGCACAAGAAACAGTCTCCAAGAGTGTTAGAGCTGTCTTTAGCCTGGACACAGAGAGGTGTCCTGGCACAAGGAAGCAGTCTCCAAGAGTGTTTGAGCTGTCTCAGTTTGGGTGCAGGAAGGACCCCGGACATAGGAGTAGTCTCAGTGCGAATCCGTGTGAAGAGCGGCTGAACAGGAGTGGATCTCTCTCAAGTCTGGTCATGGAAGGTGCCTTCAGACACAAGGAGGAGTATCTGTGAAGCTCCATACTGGTAACATATGTGATATGTGTTGTTTTGGGCACAGACTGGTAGAGTCTGGGTCCCGGATAGAGAGGGCCATCTATCTAAGTGTAATTAGAGGCTAGACAAGCCCAGGTTTTCTGTTTATGCTTTGTTTTAATCTGTTTGCTGTGGACTTTAATAAAGCTGGTTGCGGCCAGTTTTGCACCAGAACTGCTGTCTGAATGAACTGTTTCCGTGCCATTCTGTCTACCCAGACAGCGATCCTAGAGCTAAACCCCCTGGAATGCTACAATTGGTGGAGAATGCGGGCAGTGCAGTGGCTGATACAGTTAGTGCTGGAGTGTGTATGCAGCACAGTGGCGAGAGACAGCATTAAAGGTGAAGTCTATTGAAATAGCAGCAGAAAAAAAAAAAAAGTGTGTCAGCAGAAACGTCTGTTTGGAGCAGTCTTGGAGAGACAGTGGCCCTGATAGGGTCTGCAGAGAGAAAATGTATGCACAGCAAAGCTGAACTTGTTGTGAAAATGACTGTGGAATGTGCAGCAGCAAAAGAAAAGTCTGTGGAGCAGTCTTAAAGAGACAGGAGCCCTAATAGACTTTGCAAAGGAAAAAAAAAAAAAAGTGTCTGCACAGCAGAGCTGAATTTTTCTATGGAAAAGACTGTAGAGTGTGTATGTCTTGAGTGAAGACTGCCGTTGTTAAGACAGAGAAGTCTGACAGCATGGATGACAGCATGGAGGCGCTGTTTGAACAAATGGCGCAAGTTAATGTGCAACATAAGACTGCCGTGGTTGAGACAGATAAGTCCGGCAGTATGGAGGAGCTCATTGAGTACCTGGCCCAGGCCCAGCGAAGCATGCAGCAGAGCATGGAGCAGCAGCGCCTGCAGCACCAGCAGCGCATGCAGCAGGCCCAGCAGCAATTTCTGCAGCAGCAGCAGGAGAATAACCGGTTATTTGTTGAGCAGATGACAGCACCAAAAAAGGATTTCGGTGCCGCGTCCCGAAGTAATGTTGTGAAGGCACCGGCGTTGTCCGCTATAAAGAAGGCGGTAAGACGGTCCTTGAGAAAAATGACACCTCGTGATGATGTGGAGGTATATCTTACTAGGTTTGAGAGACTGGCAGAGAAGGAGAATCTGCCACTATCTGAATGGGCCATGGCGGTCGTACCCTATCTGATTGGGGAACCCCAAAAAGTCTGGGCTGACCTGAGCAAGCAGGACAGCGAAGACTATGCCAAGTTGAAAGCGGCGATTCTTACCCGGCTGGGTGTTACGGTGACAGCCCGTGCCAGGGGAGTTCATGACTGGAGATGCAGTTGGGAGTCTGCAGTAAGCAAACCTGATTATGGAGTTGAAAAGGTGATAGTGAACCGCTACACCCGAGCACGTCCTCCTGAGGTACAGCCGTCTGAGAGGTCGTCACTTCAGAGTTCCCGGATGCTGAACTCTCGCGGTAAGAGCGTTCCAGCTGTTGGGGACATGGGGTATGCTGATAAGCGGGTTCAGGCCCGAGGGGACATGTGGGTGGGAGAGTGTGATGGACAGTGTTGGAGCTGGCGTGAAATTGCAGCCAACTGTCCAATAGAGGGGGAGCCTATGTGTTGTGATGTTGGCAGATCCCTCTCTCTCTGCGCAGAACCTGTGTGTGTGTCCACCTCAGCCGAAGAGACTGGACCACAGGGGTCCCCAGTGGTTGTAAATGACTGCCCAGCACAGGCCCTCTTGGACTCAGAGAGTCCAGTGACTTCCGTATGTGACAGCCTGATTGATAGGGACTTCATCCCTGATAAGCACCTGAGTATGGTGTGCATCCATGGAGACACCAAAGTCTACCCAGAGACTGCCGTGGACTTGGTCCCCAAACTCGGGGAGGTTTCATGTGAAGTGGGGGTAGTGAAGACCCTGATGCAACCCGTTATATTGGGTAATGACTTTCCCCGGTCTAAGGATCTCTGGGGGAAAAATGTTTCTGATGGACAGTGTGATGAAGCTCCTATTGAGGGTGCGCAGTCCCGAGGGGCGGAACACAATGCTAGTGGGCCGTTAAACTTATGTGATAATGATGATGATGATCATGATAATGATGATGACCATGATAATGATGATGATGATAATGATAATGATGATGAGGATGATGATCATGATAATGATGATGACCATGATGATGATGCTGATGCTGATAATGATAGTGATGATGATCATGATAGTGATGATGATACTGATCATAGTCATGATAATGATATTGATAATAATGATGACTGTGATAGTGATGAAATTCCTTTGCAGGTGATGTTGGGAGACGAGGATGGTGGTTCTCGAGAACCGAGTGTCCCTGACTTGCCTGTGTCCTGTGACAGTTTTGAGAGTGAGCAGTGGCGAGACCCCTCTCTTGAAACGGCACAGGAAAATATGATTGTTCTAAGTGAGGTTTCCCAGGAGCCTGGCTCTGAGGAGAGGTTTCCACATGCTGCCATGAACAATAGCCTATTGTATAGGGACACTGAAGTCCAGGGAGAGGTCGTGAGTCAGCTCCTGGTACCTGAGCTATATAGAAGTATAGTGCTGGGGTTGTCACATAGTCACATACTTGAGGGACCAGATGGTGAAGTTAATGTTGTGGATGACATGTTAACTAAGGTTCCAGATCAAGATGTGAATGAAAATGAATTGTATAACCCTGACAGTGAGCAGGATGTGAATGAAAATGAATTGTATAACCCTGACAGTGAGCAGGATATGAATGAAAATGAATTGTATAACCCTGACAGTGAGCAGGATGTGAATGAAAATGAAGTGTATAGCCCTGACAGTGAGCCAGATGTGGCTGAGAAAAAGGGGTCAGATAGTGATAGTGAATTATCTGATGACCATAAAGCAACCAGTGCAAATGAGGAAGGCATTGTAGCAGAGGAGGTTGAGAGTCCTGAGAAGAAAGCTGATGCTGACCTTACAGCCAGACAGAAGATGGCATCTGAAGATGTTTTACAGTTGGCCGTTCCCTGGCGAAGACTAAGGTGAAAGGAGGAGAGCTGAGCTTTAAAGGCAGGACTCTGAAACTGAACACAGCACAAGTGGATGCTGTTGAAGATGAGAAGTTGTCAGTGTGTGGTGTGGATCTGCATCATGCCAAGGACTCTGAAGGTGATGCTGCAGAGGTGGAAAAAGCCATGGAAGTGGTGGTCACCAAGCCAGATGCCTCATCAGAAGCTGAGGTTTCAAGTGAAGCTGTGAGGAGCAAGACTGAAGATATGGGGACTGACTCTGTCCAGGAATCTGTTTCTGCCGAAGACAGCGGCGTGGACGGGTTACGGTCCGGATCAGTAGCTGGCATTAGGGGAGCTCAAGCACACTTTCAGGGAGGCTACATCGGAGCCACGTCCCAACAAATGGGAAAAGCGATGTGTCACTCCGTTGCCGCTGCAGACACACGGGAGCCCAGATGGGATGCAGAACGTGGTGGAAGAGAAGAATCCGGCGGGTTCTGAGTATACAGATGCCGCTATCAAGGAGAACTTGAGGGCTGGAATAAATGGAGATATTGGAGACCAAAGTGATGTGGCTGAAGAGGTAGAGTCTAGGACTGACGGTGGGGCTTCTGGGCATGTCCTGCCAGAAGAGCCTGAAAGTGGGGAACTGGAGAAAAGTGAAAAACCCCCTATACCTTCTGTGATAGTTGGTGACACATGGTCAGTGCACCAGGGACAGGAGGTACGTGAGTTTCTGAGGAAGAGTCAGCAGAAGTGTTCTGATGTGTCGGGTCGTACTTCTCTGGCCAGGCACTATATCGAAAATGAGCCCGGCCCTAAGGTCAAGATGAAACCGTGCAGGATACCCGAGGCCCGCAGAGAGTATAGGCCTGGGAGGGTACAGGGTAGTGCGGATGCTTCAGATGAAGAGAAAACTGATGTTGGCTATGACAGTGGTGAGAATGAAGCTGATGAGGGCCATGACTGGTCCAGAGTTCACTGTCTCTGTTGGATTGTTGACCAGCCCTCCGGTCTGGATGACCAGCCCTCCGGTCTGGAGAAGAGGGAGGGGATATGTGAGACAGTGAGTGAATATGTGATGAATGGGGTGTACATTTCACCTAGGTATAAGGGAAATGTGTGGCTTTGTAAACCTAGTGGTAGAGAAAGGTCACTACACCTCACATTCAGCACACACTTGCAGCACAAGCCTGAAACTACTCAGGTCTTAATTAGGAGACCAGAAGTAGGTGTCTGCAAACACAATCTGAGAGCTAGTTTAGCCTGGACACAGGAAGGTGTCCTGGCACAAGAAACAGTCTCCAAGAGTGTTAGAGCTGTCTTTAGCCTGGACACAGAGAGGTGTCCTGGCACAAGGAAGCAGTCTCCAAGAGTGTTTGAGCTGTCTCAGTTTGGGTGCAGGAAGGACCCCGGACATAGGAGTAGTCTCAGTGCGAATCCGTGTGAAGAGCGGCTGAACAGGAGTGGATCTCTCTCAAGTCTGGTCATGGAAGGTGCCTTCAGACACAAGGAGGAGTATCTGTGAAGCTCCATACTGGTAACATATGTGATATGTGTTGTTTTGGGCACAGACTGGTAGAGTCTGGGTCCCGGATAGAGAGGGCCATCTATCTAAGTGTAATTAGAGGCTAGACAAGCCCAGGTTTTCTGTTTATGCTTTGTTTTAATCTGTTTGCTGTGGACTTTAATAAAGCTGGTTGCGGCCAGTTTTGCACCAGAACTGCTGTCTGAATGAACTGTTTCCGTGCCATTCTGTCTACCCAGACAGCGATCCTAGAGCTAAACCCCCTGGAATGCTACAACACACATAGAATACATATATATATATATATATATATTACATGTCATTGTGACATATATATATACATATATTTATAGTTTATACACTTCTACATAGTAAAATAGACTCTGATTCAATTGCCAGGTAAAGCCGTGACATACCCCATAGAAGTCGACGGGCTCGGTGCCGAGTACCCCAAAAACCTCTGGCTCTGTGCGACTCAACTTGGGCGTCACGAACAGGATTCTGTAGCTCGCTATAAGCGAGTCCTGTGTGCCTGAATTGAACTGGTTTTGTGCTTGAGAATTGCTAAAATCATCAGAGAATGTATTTGCCATTTTTCCGCCATATCTTGTCACAACGAGGCACTGGTGAAGAAGAAGGGCGTGCTCTTCATGGGTGTACACACTCAGTGACGTGAAAACGATGGCTCTAAATGGTACTGCAATGTAAGATCGTGCCCCACAGCTCTTCAGTTCCGCCTCCTCATCCTCCTCAGTGGGCGGAAACTAACACGAAGGTCCCGCCTCCCTACAAAAGAGGGGCCCTCTCCAGATGCTAATGACACATGTGACTTGGCAGAGATGGCTAATGGACACGAGCAGAAGTGTGAAGGGATGGAGCAGTCAGAGCTCTCCCCCCACGGAAGCGATCCGATCGCCACGGAACCACCGTTGGGCACCCGGCCTGGAAACCCTCCTACGCTGCAAGAAGCGGAGGATACCCTAAGAGGCCTGGCCCGGCACCGGGAGGAGGTCGCCAGGATGGAAGCCAGCTGGCGTGCCCTAAAATAAACTTGAAGCGGCGCCAATCCCTCTTACCTGAAGTGTCTGTACCGGAAGGTGAGGCACCCGTTCTAGTAGAGGAGCCCTTGCAATGTGATCCGGTTGACGTTGTCGCAGTGGAGGCACCCGTTCGTGCAAAAAACGCTGCACCGGCAGCACCCCAGATCCCGCTGTCTGCCCCCGTCGCTGAGACAGAAGAAGCGACACCCGTCCTCATGGAGGAGGCCGCGCAGGCACCAGAGCACTACCTGCCTGTACCGGAGCCCCGACTGTCATCTGTTCCAGAGCCGGCTGCTTCCTCCGCAGGTGAGCGCCGCCAGGACTGGGGGGCGCCAGGAGAGCTGCCGCAAACCGGACACTGTAAGCTGGCATTTGATGGTGGAGACATGGAGCAGCTGGTGGAGGAGAATTACAACCGGCGTCAGGAGGAAGAGTGGAGACGTTGGGAGCGGGAAGCAGAGCGACAAAGGGAGCAGCGAGAATCCCAAAAACTTTGCCAACGTCAGCTGGAGAAGGACGGGCAGATAAGGACCGGATGAGAAAGGATAAAGGAACCCTGAGGGAGCCGCAGCGTAAGGGTGCAGTACGGAGCTTTAAATTGAAAGGTGGTTGGGGCTTCATCCAGGAGCCTGGACTTTATTTAGAAGTTTTTGTGAACCGGCGGGACGTGGAGGCTCACCTCCCAGAAGGACACCCGGGGAGGGACCTGTTGCCAGGAGACTTGGTGACTTACACCCGACACTGGGGTTACAATGGATGGTACGCCCTAAATGTTACCAGGTGCGACCCCTACTCCCCAGAGTGTCAGGAACCTGTGAGACCCTCGGAGCCTTCAGCCTCCCACATCCAGGCCTCTGCAAAAGTGCCCACCCCACGCCATAAATCTCCCCAGCCTCCCTCAGTGGTCTCCTCAGCAGCCCCAGCTATGGACATGATAAGTATAGCTGGCCCGTACCCGGCGCCTGTTAGGCCCCCGTGGGGTTCGTTCAGTCTGGGACATAGGGTTCCAGACCCGGAGGGAGATGAAAGAGGTGGCCACACAGACCCAGATAGCGGGTCACGACTTGACTGTACAGGCCACACGACGTCATCAGGTCCTGGTGGTCCTTGGTGCCTCGGATGTTTGGCAAGCATCAGAAGAGTACCAGGTGGTACCTGGAACACCCCTGCCAAAGAATTATAAATAACCCGGACAGGGTCCCTGTATGTAAATAGTTAAATTGTTTATGTACCCGGACGGGTGAATGTTCATAAAAAAGTTTTTTAATTTAATTAAAAAAAAAAAACACAGTTTTCATTACTTTTATTACAGTCTCATCCTGCGACGCCTTCGATCTCCTGTAAAAAAATGAAAAAAAAAAAAAAAAGTATACCACCTGACCGACGCAGTCCATAGTAACGAGTGTCCCACGACGATCCAGCTCTGCTACATCAGAATGACAGGCAGAGCCTGTCATCCCGGCGCAGCACAGCTGATTACCTGCTTCCCCGGCGGTGACGTCATCGGACTGACTGCTTTACGGCCGGGATTACCCAGCAGTCACTGCAGTTATCGCGAAAAAACTGCATGTGACCGCCAGGGAGAAGATAATGGCGGCCATCAAGCAGTCCAGGACGTGACCGCCGGAGATCTTCTGCCAGGTAAGTGCCGCTGACTCCTGACAGACCCGACCGACGGACACTCACAGTGACAGTGACAAATCCGATTCCGGTATTCGATAAGACGAAAATATCGAAACAAATTATCGAAAGGCCGATAGAGCTAATATCGGCCGATAGCCGATATTTGCATTATCGTATCGCTCAACACTAGGTACGAGGCAAAAAATTTAATTTGGTGGATTGGAGGGGTTAGGGGCCTGAGGATAGGTCCTAGGAGCCTGCCGAGCATGCTCACGCTCCGCAGCTCATCGCTGCCTTTGAGCGCAGCGAGGCCCAAAGAAGGGGGGGCCCTAGGAGGGGGGTAATGTTAGGGTTCGAGTTCCTGCTGCTGCACAAGGGGAGTCTCGAACCAGTCCCGCTGCGGTCCCCCTTTCATCTCCGTCCGCAGTGGAGCCTGCTCAGCTTAGATGTCGGTCCCAGTGTCTCGCCCAGTCTAACAGTGTGCAGAGGATTACTGCTGCTCCTCCAGGCTCTGCTATTGTGGCCAGTACTGGTTAGCGGCGAGCAGACGTCTTTAGGACAAAGTCCTTGTTTTCCCCTTCTGAGCATGCCCAGAGTGAGATCTCTCATTGGAGATCAGGGGTCACATGCTCAGGTACTGCTGCAGCTCCTATTGGTCTGCCAGGAAAGTCCTGTGACTACTGGTGTTCTGGAACAAGTTTCATTGGTCCTTGTTTCTGGCAGGTCCTGTAGCTGTTACTATAAAAGGGTAGCATGGCTGGGCCGCCATGCGCTAATATCAACCATTATATGCTTTGCGCCAGTGTGGTCATGCGTGTGTGTGGTTAGGGCCCGGCTGAAATAAGCCCCTAGAATACCGACTTAATCGGTGAGGAGTTTGGTATGCTAGCTGGTCAGGGTCGGTGTCCTAGATGCCCTAGATTACCGGCATAACCGGTGAGGAGTTTGATTGCCGTATTCAGGGCCTGGCGTTCAGACGCCATAGATTGCGGGTAACTCCCGCGAGGACATTAGCTCATGATCACGTTCTATGTTCGCTTAGCACTTAACTGTGTACCTGGGTACCTGACAGGACACATAACTTTTTCTCAGCGGCCCTGTGACGTAACAGGGTTCGCTTTCAACGCTAGACAGCGCCCTAGCGTGTTTATTTTGCGACTCAGTTGTGTTTAGTGAGTTCGCACACATCGCCATATAGCGCTGTGGCACTCCTTCTAGCGGCTCTGTGAAATAACAGAGTTCGCACATATTGCCACAGCGCATTGCGGTGTTTATTTTGGCGACTCTGCGGGATAACAGAGTTCGCGTCTTGCGCCATTTTACTAGCAGCAGGTTCCGCCTGCACGGTGGACCCCGGGCTGCGAACGCACCTCTCTACCTCATATATTTGGTGCGTTCCGCAGACCCTAACACTGGTGATGCTCGCCAAACCGGTGACTGTGCGAGTAGTGAATGGATCAACTCTGCCCTCACAAATCACCCACCAGACGATCCCTCTCACTTTATCTATGTCCCCTTCCCATCAGGAGAGTATTTCTTTTCTTGTCCTGCCCGAGGGAATAGACGAGGTGTTGCTGGGAGTACCTTGGCTCCGTTACCACTCTCCCCATATTGAGTGGTCCTCTGGGAGGATACTGGGTTGGGGTGATTCATGTAGAGTGCGTTCAGGTCACCACCACAGAGATACCCGTAGATCTCACTTCTCTTCCTCAGTGTTATTGGTCATATGCAGACGTTTTCTCCAAGAAGGCGGCGGAGACTCTTCCACCTTATCGCCCCTACGACTGTCCTATTGATCTCTTGCCTGGAGCAGGACCTCCTTGGGGGAGAGTCTACCCCTCTCGCTTCCTGAGACGGAGGCCATGTCCCAGTATATTCAGGAGAATATGGCAAGAGGGTTCATTAGGAAGTCGGTATCACCAGCAGGGGCGGGGTTCTTCTTTGTGCAAAAGAACGGAGAATTACGTCCATGTATTGACTACAGGGGTCTTAACGCTATCACCGTCAAGAATAAGTACCCGTTGCCCCTAATCTCTGAGCTCTTTGATAGGCTCCGAGGAGCAAGAGTATTTACCAAGCTTGATCTACGTGGTGCCAATAACCTAATTCGCATCCGTGAGGGGGACGAGTGGAAGACAGCTTTTAATACCATGGATGGGCATTATGAATACCTGGTGATGCCCTTCGGGCTCTGTAATGCTCCCGCTGTTTTCCAAGACTTTGTCAATGATATCTTCCGGGATATGCTCTCCACCTCTGTAGTAGTCTATCTGGATGATATTCTCATCTTTTCACCAGATATAGACTCTCACCGGAGGGATGTCAACAAAGTCTTCGACCTCTTACCTTTCCTGGGCTATATCATCTCCGCCCAGGGATTGGCTATGGATCCTGCCAAACTACAGGCTGTAATGGACTGGCAAGAACCCCATTCTCTTAAAGCGGTGCAGCGCTTTATGGGGTTCATTAATTATTATCGCCAGTTCATTCCCCATTTCTCGACTTTGGTAGCTCCCTTGGTAGCCCTCACCAAGAAGGGAGCAAATCCCAAGTTGTGGTCTGAGGAGGTCTCCAAGGCATTCTCTTCCATCAAGTCGCATTTTGCCAGTGCTCCCATACTACATCACCCTGATGTTGATAAGCCGTTTATTTTAGAGGTGGACGCCTCTTCTGTTGGTGCTGGAGCAGTCCTTTATCAAAAGGATGCTCAAGGTCGGAAGCATCCCTGCTTCTTCTTTTCTAAGACCTTTACACCAGCAGAGAGGAATTATTCCATCGGGGACAGGGAGTTGCTGGCTATGAAGTTGGCCTTCTCTGAGTGGAGACATCTTCTGGAGGGGGCTCGTTTTCCCTTCCAAGTCTTCACCGACCACAAAAACTTGGTATATTTGCAAACGGCTCAGCGGCTAAATTCTCGCCATGCCAGATGGTCCCTATTCTTCTCTTGGTTCCACTTCACCCTCCATTTTCTCTCCGGTGAGAAGAATGTTCGGGCCGACGCTCTCTCTCGCTCCTTAGTGTCATCAGAGGAGGAGGATGAGGAGCCTCGGCTTATTGTCCCCGAAGAAAGCCTGAGATGTTATGATTTGGTAGCTGAGGAGAGCAGGAAAAAAACGGCAATACACCAGAGAGGTTGGAATCTACTGGATTGCAGTACCCTGACTAACCACCACAACTAAAGGCAGCCGTGGAGCGTTCCTACGTTGGTCCTAGACTCCTCGTCACAGCCTGAGAGGTTAACTACACCTAAAGATAGAAAGAGGAAAGCTATCTGCCCCGGAGCAGATCCCCAAAGAACATAGGAAGCCCCCAAACATGTAATGGCGGTTAGACAAGAGGAAATACAGACACAGACAGAAAATAGTATGAGCAAACGTTGGGGCCCAATCTACCTGGACAGAAAAGGATAGGAAGGACACTTACTGCAATCCAAAAAACCCTAAAAATACCAACTCTACTAATTGCAAAAACACCTGAGATCACACGACCTCTACCACTAAATTAGTTCCCTGGTGTCACAAAACTAAGCCGCAGGCACTGAAAAAACTGGAAAAGGCAAATGAACAAATAACAGTGGCTCAGATAAACTGAGAGGAGCACAAGCCCCCGGAGTGGACCCGACTGACCTCCACAGAAGTGCAGGGAACAATGCAAAAAGCAAGCACAAAAAATAAAAGCAGAAAATATCTTATCTGATAGCAGAAGATGCAGGCAAGACTCAGCAAGCTTCCAAGTGAACCAGGAACCACAGTTGAGACAAGAACAATTGATCACCGGCAACCATGATGGGAGGGAACCTCCCTTATATAAGACCAGTCTGTAACTCCTGATTGCCAATCCTCATTCAATGGTTCAGTACTGTTTGTAACCACCAGAGGGAGCTTCTGCTCAGAATTCATTTCTAACACATTCACAACACTGAGAACTGTAGCCCCGGTTTCGCTAGAGTCTGTGCCTCCGGGCAAGACTTTTGTGCCCACTGATTTGCTACTGGAGGTACTCTCTTGGGCACACTCGTCCAGGGTGGTTGGACACTTTGGGGGCAAAGAGGACAACTGAGTTATTGGCGAGGACATACTGGTGGTCACATATGGTCCGTGACATCAGGGAGTATGTTCAGGCGTGTGTCTCCTGCGCCAGAAACAAGTCCCCTCGACAACGGCCAGCTGGGTTACTTTTTCCTTTGCCAGTGGCAGACAGGCCGTGGGAGATGGTCGGGATGAACTTTGTGGTGGGCTTACCCAAGTCTCGGGGTTGCACTATCATTTGGGTGATCACCGACCACTTCTCCAAAATGGTGCACTTAGTGCTGCTACCACGGTTACCTTCTGCACGGGCCTTGGCAGCATTGTTCATTAGACACATCTTCCGTCTACACGGTATGCCAGACAAGATTGTCAGCGATCGAGGTCCCCAATTTGCGTCTCGGTTCTGGAGAGAGTTGTGTCATCTACTCTGCATTGAGTTGAACCTCTCCTCTGCATATCATCCCGAGACGAATGGGTTAACCAGACCTTGGTCACCTACTTGTGACATTTTGTCTCTGCCAGGCAGGATGACTGGGCATCCTTGCTCCCGTGGGCGGAGTTCGCGCTAAGCGATGCTGTGGCTGACTCCACCGGACAGACCCCATTCCTCTTAAATTACGGCCAGCATCCGCGGGTACCGGTGCCCATGCCCGTGGCTTCCGCCAACTTCAGGGTGGCAGACTGGGCTGTGGAAGCACGTGACATATGGGACCGCACCCAGGATGCCATTCAGGCTTCCAAGGAGAGGATGAGGTCTTCTGCCGATGCCCATCGGCGTCCCGCTCCGACATTTGCTCCTGACGACCTAGTGTGGCTCTCCGCCCGAAACATCAGGCTACGGGTGGAATCCACTAAGTTGGCACCCCGCTATTTGGGTCCCTTCAAGGTTCTTGAGCAGGTGAACCCTGTGGTTTACCGTTTGGCCCTTCCGCCTCGACTTGGTATCTCCGACACCTTCCATGTGTCCCTCCTAAAATCCGTGGTCATCTCCCGGTTGCCGGAGTCATCTGCCGGGACGTCGGGTTCGTCTTCGGATGACTACGAGGTGAATGCCATTGTAGGGTGCAAGGTGGTACGGGGCAAAAATTTTTTTTTGGTGGATTGGAGGGTTATGGGCCTGAGCATAGGTCCTGGGAGCCTGCCGAGCATGTTCATGCTCATCGCTGCCTTTGAGCGTAGCGAGGCCCAGAGAAGGGGGGCCCTAGGAGGGGGGGTAATGTTAGGGGTTGAGTTCCCGCTTCAGCACAAGGGGAATCTCGAGTCATCTCCGGCCGCAGTGGACTCTGCTCAGCTTAGACGTCGGTCCCAGCGTCTCTCCCAGTCTAACAGTGTGCAGAGGATTACTGCTGCATCTCCAGGCTCTGCTATTGTGGCCAGTACTGGTTAGCGGCGAGCAGACGTCTTTAGGACAAAGTCCTTGTTTTCCCCTTCTGAGCATGCCCAGGGTGAGATCTCTCATTGGAGATCAGGGTTCACATGCTCAGGTACTGCAGCAGCTCCTATTGGTCCGCCAGGAAGGTCCTGTGACTACTGGTGTTCTGGAACAGTTTCATTGGTCCTTGTTTCTGGCAGGTCCTGTAGCTTTACTATAAAAGGGTGGCATGGCTGGGCCGCCATGCGCTAGTGTCAATCTTTATATGCTTTGCGCCAGTGTGGTCATGCGTGTGTGTGGTTAGGGCCCGGCTGAAATAAGCCCCTAGAATACCGACTTAATCGATGAGGAGTTTGGTATGCTAGCTGGTCAGGGTCGGTGTCCTAGATGCCCTACATTACCGGCATAACCGGTGAGGAGTTTGATGGCCGTATTCAGGGTCTAGCGTTCAGACGCCATAGATTGCGGGTGACTCCCACGATGACATTAGCGCATGATCACGTTCTATTTTCGCTTAGCAGTTAACTGTGTACCTGGGTGCCTGACAGGACACAGAAGTTTGTCTCAGCGGCTCTGTGACGTAACAGGGTTCGCTTTCAACACTAGACAGCGCCCTAGCGTGTTTATTTTGCGACTCAGTTGTGTTAAGTGAGTTCGCACACATCGCCATGTAGCGCTGCGGCACTCCTTCTAGCGGCTCTGTGGATTAACAGAGTTCGTTAATTTTGGCGACTCTGCGGGATAACAGAGTTCGCTTCTTGCCCCATTTTACTAGCAGCAGGCTCTGCCTGCACGGTGGACCCCGGGCTGCGAGCGCACCTCTCCACATCATATATTTGGTGCTTTCCGCAGACCCTAACACCCTTTATCACGCCCTTAGTTAGGGAAAATAATAAAATTAAAAAAATTTATTTATTTCCATTTTCCCATTAGGGTTAGGGTTGCGGCTAAAGTTAGGGTTAGGGTTGGCGCTAAAGTTAGGATTAGGGTTAGGGTTGGGATTAGGGTTAGGGGTGTGCTAGGGTTAGGTTTGTGGTTAGGGTTGGGACTAGGTTTAGGGGTGTGTTGGGGTTAGGGTTGGAGTTAGAATTGGGGGGTTTCTGCTGTTTAGGCACATCAGGGGCTCTCCAAATGTGACATGGCGTCTGATCTCAATTCCAGCCAATTCTGCTTTGAAAAAGTCAAACGGTGCTCCTTCACTTCTGAGCTCTGCCATGCGCCCAAACAGTAGTTTACCCCCACATATGGGGTATCAGCGTACTCTGGACCCCAAGAGTTATTGTGCAATTTGTCCTATTTCTTCTGTTACCCTTGGGAAAATAAAAAAATGGGGGCGAAAATATCATTTTTGTAAAAAAAAAATGATTTTTTTGTTTTTACGGCTGTACGCTATAAACATCTGTGAAGTACTTGGGGTTTCATAGCACTCACCACACTTCTAGATAAGTTCCTTGTGGGGTCTATTTTCCAAAATGGGGTCACTTGTGGGGGGTTTCCACTGTTTAGGCGCATCAGGGGCTCTCCAAATGCGACATGACGCCCCAGACCATTCCATCAAAGTCTGCAATCCAAAACGTCCACTACTTCCCTTCCGAGCCCTGATGTGCGCCCATACAGTAGTTTTCTCCCACATATTGGGTATCAGTGTACTCAGGACAAACTGGACAACAACTTTTGGGGTCCAATTTCTCCTGTTACCCTTGTGAAAATAAAATATTGGGAGCGAAAAAATCATTTTTGTAAAAAAAAAAAAAAGGATTTTTTATTTTTACGGCTGTACGTTATAAACTTCTGTGAAGCACTTTGGGGTTCAAAGTGCTCACCACACATCTAGATAAGTTCCTTGTGGGGTCTAGTTTCCAAAATGGGGTCACTTGTTGGGGGTTTCCACTGTTTAGGCGCATCAGGGGCTCTCCAAATGCGACATGACGCCCCCAGACCATTCCATCAAAGTCTGCAATCCAAATCGTCACTACTTTCCTTCCGAGCCCCAACGTGTGCCCATACAGTAGTTTTCTCAAACATATTGGGTATCAGCGTACTCAGGACAAATTGGACAACAACTTTTGGGGTCCAATTTCTCCTGTTACCCATGGGAAAATAAAAAATTAGTGACTAAAAGATAATTTTTGTGGGAAAAAAATAGGATTTTTTATTTTCATGCCCGGGCATTATAAACTTGTGTGAAGCACTTGGGGGTTAAAGTGCTCACCAAAGATCTAGATAAGTTCCTTAGGGGGTCTAGTTTCCAAAATGAGGTCACTTGTGGGGGGGTTTCCACTGTTTAGGCTCGTCTGGGGCACTGCAAACAGAACATGACCCCATCAACGTCTGCATTCCAAAACGTTACTACTTCCTTTCCAAGCCCTGCCGTGCGCCCAAACAGTTTCCCCCCCCCACATATGGGGTATCAGCGTACTCAGAACAAATTGGACAACAACTTTCGAGGTCCAATTTCCTTGGGAAAAATCAAAAATTTGGGACTAAAAAATCATTTTTGTGGAAAATTGTTTTTTTTTCACACCCAGGCATTATAAACTTTTGTGAAACAACAGATCTAGACAAGTTCCTTAGGGGTCTAGTTTCCAAAATGGTGTCACTTGTTGGGGGTTTCCACTGTTTAGGCGCATCAGGGACTCTCCAAACGCGACATGGCGTCCAATCTCAATTCCAGCCAATTTTAGTTTGAAAAAGTCAAACGGCGCTCCTTCCCTTACGAGCTCTGCCGTGTGCCCAAACAGTGGTTTTCCCCCACATATGGGGTATTGGCATACTCAGGAGAAATTGTACAACAACTTTATCTGTCCATTTTCTCCTTTTACCCTTGTGAAAATAAAAAAAAAGTTTGTAAAAGATCATTTTTGTGGCTAAAAAGTTAAATATTCATTTTTTCCTTCCACGTTGCTTCAGCTCCTGTGAAGCAACTGAAGGGTTAATAAAATTCTTGAATGTGGTTTTGAGTACCTTGAGGGGTGCAGTTTTTAGAATGGTGTCACTTTTGGGTATTTTCTGCTATATAGACCCCTCAAGGTGACTTCAAATATGAGGTGGTCCCTAAAAAAATGGCTTTGTAAATTTTGTTGTAAAAATGAGAAATCGCTGGTCAACTTTTATCCCTTATAAATTCCTAACAAAAAAAAAATTTTAGTTCCAAAATTGTGCTGATGTAAAGTAGACATGTGGGAAATGTTATTTCTTAACTATTTTGTGTGACATATTTCTCTGTTTTAAGGGAATAAAAATTCAAAGTTTGAAAATTGCAAAATTTTCAAAATTTTCGCCATATTTGCATTTTTTTTCCAAAATAAACGCAAGTTATATTGAAGAAATTTTACCACTAACGTGAAGTACAATATGTCACGAGAAAACCTTCTCAGAATCGTGAAGATCCGTTGAAGCATTCCATTCCATATAACCTCATAAAGAGACAGTGGTCAGAATTGTAAAAATTGGCCCGGTCATTAACTGCAAACCACCCTTGGGGGTGAAGGGATTAATTACTATCGCCAATTCATTCCCCACTTCTCCACTTTGGTAGCTCCCTTGGTAGCCCTCAACAAGAAGGGAGCCAATCCCAAATTGTGGTCAGAAGAGGTCTCCAAGGCCTTTACTTCAATTAAGTCCCATTTTGCTAGCGCTCCCATATTACATCGCCCCGAGGTTGATAAGCCTTTTTTATTGGAGGTCGATGCCTCATCCGTTGGTGCTGGAGCAGTCCTTTTTCAAAAGGATGCTCAAGGTCGGAAACATCCTTGTTTCTTCTTTTCCAAGACCTTCACACCAGCAGAGAGGAATTATTCCATTGGGGATAGGGAGTTGCTAGCCATGAAGTTGGCCTTTTCCGAGTGCAAACATCTCCTGGAGGGGGCTCGCTTTCCTTTTCTAGTTTTCACTGACCACAAAAATCTGGTCTATTTACAGACCGCCCAGCGGCTAAATTCTCGTCAGGCCAGATGGTCCCTGTTCTTCTCCCGGTTCCATTTCACCCTCCATTTCCTCTCCGGTGAGAAGAACATTCGGGCCGATGCTCTTTCTCGCTCCGTGGTGTCCTCTGAGCAGGTGGAGGAGGAGCCTTGGTTGATTGTCCCCACAGAGAGCCTAAGAACTGTGGCCCCGGTTTCGCTTGAGTCTGTGCCTCCGGGCAAGACTTTTGTGCCCACCAATTTGCGACCGGAGGTACTCTCTTGGGCACATTCGTCCAGGGTGGGTGGACATTTTGGGGCAAAAAGGACATCTGAGTTGCTGGCGAGGACATACTGGTGGCCACATATGGTCCGTGACGTCAGGGAATACGTTCAGGCGTGCGTCTCTTGCTCCAAGAATGAGTCCCCTCGACAACGGCCAGCTGGGCTACTTTTCCCTTTACCGATGGCAGACAGGCCTTGGGAGATGGTCGGGATGGATTTTGTGGTGGGCTTACCCAAGTTTCGGGGCTGCACCATCATCTGGGTGATAACCGACCACTTCTCCAAAATGGTGCACTTGGTGCCCTTACCACGGTTACCGTCTGCACGGGCCTTGGCAGCATTATTTATTAGGCATATTTTCCGTTTACACGGAATGCCAGACAAAATCGTCAGTGATCGAGGTCCCCAATTTGTGTCTCGGTTCTGGAGAGAGCTGTGTCGTCTACTCAGCATTGAGTTAAATCTCTCCTCGGCATATCATCCCGAGACGAATGGGTTGGTAGAGAGGGCCAACCAGACCTTGGTCGCATACTTGCGACATTTTGTCTCTGCCAGGCAGGATGACTGGGCATCCTTGCTACCGTGGGCTGAGTTCGCTCTAAATAATGCTGTGGCTTACTCCACCGGATAGACCCCATTCCTCCTGAACTACGGTCAGCATCCGCGGGTACCAGTGCCCATGCCCGTGTCTTCCACCGATTCCAGGGTGGCAGACTGGGCTGTGGAGGCACGGGACATTTGGGACCGCACCCAGGATGCCATTCAGGCCTCCAAAGAGAGGATGAGGTTTTCGGCCGATGCCCATCGGCGCCCCGCTCCTACTTTTGCTCTGGGTGACCTAGTGTGGCTCTCTGCCCGAAACATCAGGCTACGTGTTGAGTCCACCAAGTTGGCACCTCGCTTTTTGGGTCCCTTTAAAGTTCTTGAGCAGGTGAACCCGGTGGTTTACCGCCTAGCCCTACCGCCTCGCCTTGGTATCACCGACACCTTTCACGTGTCCCTCCTGAAACCCGTGGCAATTTCCCGGTTTTCCGAGTCATCTGCCGGGACGTCGGGTTCATCTACCGACGATCATGAGGTGAATCGCCATTGTTGGGTGCAAGGTGGTACGAGGCAAAAAATTTTATTTGGTGGATTGGAGGGGTTATGGGCCTGAGGATGGGTCCTGGGAGCCTGCCAAGCATGTTCACGCTCCGCAGCTCATCGCTGCCATTGAGCGCAGCGAGGCCCAAAGAAGGGGGGCCCTATAAGGGGGGTAATGTTAGGGTTCGAGTTCCCGATGCTGCACAAGGGGAGTCTTGAACCAGTCCCGCTGCGGTCCCCCATCCATCTCCGGCCACAGTGGAGCCTGCTCAGCAAAGACGTCGGTCCCAGCGTCTCGCCTGGTCTAATACTGTGCAGAGACTTGCTGCTGCCTCTTCAGGTTCTGCTATTGACGTCTTTAGGTCTAAGTCCTTTGTTGCTTCATCTGAGCATGCCCAGGGCAAGATCTCCCATTGGAGATCAGGGGTCACATGCTCAGATACAGCTGCCACTCCTATTGGTCCTTCAGGAAGGTCCTCCAACTGTTGATATTCTGAAGAAGCTTCCCATTGGTCCTTCCTGGAAGGTCTTTTTCTCGTGACTGCTATAAAAGGCTGTCCCTACCGCACGGCCGTGCGCTAGGATCAATTGCATTATGTGCTTTGCGCCAGTGTGATCATGCACGCATGTGGTTAGGGCTCGGCTGAAATAAGCCCCTAGAATACCGGCTTCTCTGGTGAGGAGATTGCTTGATTGCGTTGCTGTCTGCATGATCACGGACTGCTATCCGCACTGCAGTTATCTGTGTATCCCTGTGGTGTTAACAGGACACAGTATCTATCTTTGCGTCTTTACCTCAGCGACTCTGTGGTGTAACAGAGTTCGCTTATATCGCTATATAGCGCTGCGGCATTTCCGCTAGCGGCTCTGCGGATTAACAGAGTTTGCACTATCTGCCACAGCGCGCTACGGCGTTTATTTTAATGACTCTTAGGGATAACAGAGTTCGCTACTTACGCCATCTTACTAGCAGCAGGCTATGCCTGCACGGTGGACACCGGGCTGCGAACACACCTCTCTACATTATTTATTAGGTGCGTTCCGCAGACCCTAACACCTATGGGGAAAAAATGGCCCCTTAAAGTGTGAGAGTAGAAGAAACTAAAAGGTCCTTCAATAACCAGATATAGTATGATTCTCGCACCTCAATACCCCGCACTGCTGCCGGTACTCAGACCAAAGCATTCAGCGGCATAGAAATACATGCAGCAGCACACTCCGGTCCAGAGTGCCGGCAACAGTGCCTGGTATTGTGGTGCGAAACTTGTGCGAGTTTCTCGCAAGTGTGACCCCAGCCTAATACTGCACTATGTACAAGAATACAGTTATGCTCAAAAGTTTACATACCCCAGCAGAATTTTTGCTTTCTAGGCCTTTTTTCAGAGAATGTGAATGATAACACCAAAACTTTTTCTCCACTCGTAGTTAGTGGTTGGGTGAAGCCATTTATTGTCAAACTACTGTGTTTCCTCTTTTTAAATCATAATGACAACCCAAAATATCCAAATGACCCTGATCAAAAGTGTATTGCCTGCTCTAACATCAATGATCAGTTGACAATTCTTTTGCTTTCCCCATGAATCACACAATCCAGAAACTTTAGTGGCTGGATGAAAGATGCAAGAGTCTGTCTGGATCCCAGAAACTCACTCACCTTTTATGCACACACACACAACACACACACCACACACCACACCCCACACACACTGATTACATGCAAACAGGTCACAGGTGAGGATGTTACCTTTAGTAGCCATTCAAACCCATTTGTGTCAACTTCTGTGCATGTTATCAGGCCAAAATCACCAGGGCTGCACCCAACCACTAACCATGAGTGGAGAAAAAGTGTTATCATTCATATTCTGTGAAAAAAGGCCAAGAAAGCAAAAATTCTGTAAACTTTTGAGCACAACTTTATAACTACTATAATACTGCCCCCTATGGACAAGAATATAATTACTATAATGCTGCTCCCTATGTGTAAGAATGACCACTATAGTACTGGTCATGTTTTGCTATTCTATGTAAATGCAATTACTTCTTATTCTTAAGTTAACAATTTTTCATTTTTCTGTTCTGTTTCTAGCTGTATTATAAAACTGGCAGGTGATACTGCAGCAATTTTGCATATATTGTCAGGACATTAACAAGGCTCGTGGGTCTATGTCTTAACATAAACTCCTTAATCAGTCATTGTGAAAGAAGTAAATCAACTGTCTAGAAAAACATCAATAGCTTACAGTCATTTGTTTTAATACTTTAGATTGCATGATGACTTGAATAACAATAAAATAGATTGAAACCATCGCTGATAGCCCATTGATCGGTCTGTGTCATTCATCTCTATCCCCCCTCCCTGGACTCTCTGCAGAGAGTTTTATTTATGGCACCACCAGAATCACATATCCATCTATGCTGCATCATTGATTGGAAACCAGCAAATAACATGTAGGAACAATTCAATTGCCTTGCCAAGTAATGGTCTCATCTGCTGGGATCTCACTCGATGAGTCAAGTGTGATTCTGGATGCTCGTGGTCAGTGACTTGTCCTGAAATGTTCTTTTCTTTAGAACATGCTGGGGTTCAGGTAGTTGACTAGCAAAATTAAGAATCTGATTATGGTGATAGAAACTGTAGAAAAAATATTCTATTATAGGAAATACATTTTACTAAAATTCAGTATTTTCCTTGCAAAACTGTGGTCTGAGTTTTACCTCTTTAGTTTTGATGTAGAGCTAATGCACATGGTTGTATCTTGGATATCATAGCATGCTGTTGGCATGTAACTGTACTACTGTGTGCACAATATGGAGGAATGTTTTTTTTATTGTTGTAAAAATCCATGATCATAAAATTGTGACATGTTCAATTGCAAACCCAAGGATAGCTTCAGGATAACTGGAGTGTACATTAATAGCCTGACAACAGAGCCTCACACCATATGCTAGCACAGAGTGCCAACGGGATAGGGAGCCGTAGGTCCTCCTTTTAATAGTGATAAATTATTAGAAGTGCATTAAAGGGATTGTCCTGGCCAATATTAGTATAGTGGGGTCCGACACCCGGTACGCCCACGATCAGTTGATAACTCGAGCTGCGTCCATCCAAAATACACAGTGTACAGACTCAGAAGACCACCACTCTGTTCACTTTATAGTGGTTGTTCTCAGGTACTGCTGCTCAGCTCCCATTCACTTAGGTAGAAACCGAGCTGCAGTACTTGTGAATGATCACTACAAAATGTGCGGAGCTACGATGTTCTGGCCACGTACACTGGACCATCAGCGGCTATAGGACTAAAGTACTGATGACTTCTAAGAATGAGCCATCAATATTTTAGTCCTGGTCGACCCATTAACTAGATAATATAGGAAAATGGAAAAAAAAAACATTTCCGGCTCGTGTTTGTAACATACAAAAGTGCAAACTAATTGACTGCTATGGGTGATTGCTCTACATTTTGTGTAATCTAGAGAGCTTGACAATGTAAGCGCAGCATGGTGGCTCAGTGGTTAGCAGCCTTGCAGCGCTGGAGTCCTAGGTTCGAATCCCACCAAGGACAACATCTGCAAGGAGTTTGTATGTTCTCCCCGTGTTTGCGGGTGTTTTCTCCGGGTACTCCGATTTCCTCCCACACTCCAAAAACATACATATAGGGAATCTAGATTGTGAGCCCCTTCGGGGACAGCGACGATAATGTGTGCAAGCTGTAAAGCGCTGCAAAATATGTTAGCACTATATATTATTATTATCAGGGCCGACGTCAGCACCCGGCACACCCGGGCAAGTGCCGGGGCCCTGAACAGGCGGGGGACCCACCCGCCGTCAGGCACCCCGGCGCCCGTTAGCGGTGTCAGCGCCACCACTGGGCCCCCCCGCTTGCTCAGGGCCCCGGCAGGAGCCGGCGCAATACTCACCTCTCCCCGTGCCTCCGCTGCCGCAGCTCCGAGCTCCAGGGGGCACCTGCGCCAGCGCTTCCTCTCTCACAGCAGCGCCGCTGAATGACGTCATCATTCAGCGGCCGGCTGTGGCAGAGAGCGCACGGACGCCGGACAGGTGAGATCGAAGTGTGTGTGTGCCTGCGTGTGTGTGTGTGTGTGTGCCTGCCTGTGTGTATGTGAGAGAGTGCTGCCTGCAGTGCTGTATGTGTGATGGTGGTGGGGGGAGGCAGACAGTGATGGTGGTGAGGAGGCGATGATAATGATGATGATGGGGAGGCAATGATAATGGGAAGGCGATGATGATGATATTAATGGGGAGGCAATGATAATGATGATGATGGGGAGGCAATGATAATGGGAAGGCAATGATGATGATATTAATGGGAGGCAATGATAATGATGATGGGGAGGCAATGATAATGGGAAGGCAATGATGATGATGATATTAATGGCGAGGCAATGATAATGATGATGATGGGGAGGCAATGATAATGGGAAGGCAATGATGATGATGATATTAATGGGGAGGCAATGATGATGATAGGGAGGCAATGATGATGATGATGGGGAGTCTTTCCACAGCGCCCTTTCCTGAGCCGTAACAGTGCAGAACGCAGCACAGTGTAGAGGAGAGCTCCATATTTTGTATGGAGCATTATATGTGGTCCAGTATTCTGTATGGAGCATTATATTGGGTCCAGTATTCTGTATGGAGCATTATATGGGGGATGGCGGGGTGACATCCTGCATGGGGTATTATATGGGTGATGAGGGGGAGACTATGTGGTGCCCATAATATTGTATGGAGGACTGTACTGTCCAGTCTGTACTGTGCGCTGTGAGGATTTGGCGGTTTTTGAGCTATTGTACAATTTACAATAGATATCAGTCATGTAATGGAAGAAGAGAAGTGTTTGGCGTTGTGCTATACCCATATTTCTCCGCAGTATCTGTGCATCATGAATCGTGGTCTGTGTTAAGGGGGCCCACTGAGACTCTTTCGCCCGGGGCCCATAAAAACCTGGAGCCGGCCCTGATTATTATTATAGATTTTTATAGAGCCATTTATTCCATGGCACTTTACATGTGAAGAGGGGCAAATATAGACAAGTACAGTAAACATGAGCAATACAAGGCACACACAAGTACAGAAGGAGAGAGTACCCTGCCCGCAAGGACTCACAGTCTACAGGGATGGGTGAGGATACACTAGGAGAGGGTAGAGCTGGTCGTGCGGTGGTTCAGTAGACTGTGATCACTGCAGGTTGTAGGCTTGTTGGAAGAGGTGGGTCTTCAGGTTCTTTTTGAAGGTTTCCATGGTAGGCGCGAGTCTGATGTGTTGGGGTAGAGAGTTCCAGAGTATGGGAGAGGCACGGGAGAAACTTTGTATGCGGTTGTGGGAAGAAGAGATAAGAGGGGAGTAGAGGAGGAGATCTTGAGAGAATCGAAGGTTGCGTGTGGGTATGTACCGGGAGACCATGTCACAGATGTATGGAGGAGACAGATTGTGGATGGCTTTGTAGGTCATAGTTAGGGTTTTGAATTGGAGCCTCTGGACGATAGGAAGCCAATGAAGGGCTTGGCAGAGAGGAGAGGCTGGGGAATAACGGGGAGACAGGTGTATTAGTCGGGCAGCAGAGTGCAGGATGGATTGGAGTGGTGCCAGAGTGCTAGAGGGAAGTCCAGACAGTAGGAGGTGGCAGTAGTCGAAGCGGGAGATGATGAGGGCATGCACTAGTGTTTTTGTACTTTCATGGTCAAGGAATGCACGGATCTGGGAAATATTTTTGAGTTTGAGACTGCAGGAGAGGCAAGGGTTTGGACATGTAGCTTGAAAGAGAGGGCAGAGTCGAGGATCACTCCGAGGCACCGAGCGTGTGGGACTGGGGAAAGTGAGCAGCCATTGACGTTAATGGACAGGTCTGGTGTGGGGGTAGAGTGAGATGGGGAAAGATGATGAATTCTGTTTTGTCCAAGTTCAGTTTTAGAAAGCGAGCAGAGAAGAAAGCAGAAATAGCAGACAGACATTGTGGGATTTTGGTCAGTAAGGAGGTGAGGTCAGGTCCAGATAGGTAGATCTGCGTGTCGTCGGCGTAGAGATGATACTGAAAACCATGGGATTCTATGAGCTGTCCGAGGCCGAGGGTGTAGATGGAGAAGAGTAGGGGTCCAAGAACTGAGCCTTGGGGAACACCGACAGACAGGGGGCGAGGTGAGGAGGTGGTGTGGGAGAGGGAGACACTGAATGTTCGGTTTGTTAGATATGATGAGATCCAGAATAGGGCCAAGCCTGTGATGCCAAGAGATGAGAGAATCTGTAACAGGAGGGAATGGTCCACAGTGTCGAAGGCAGAACACAGGTCCAGGAGAAGGAGGACAGAGTAGTGACGCTTGCTCTTGGCAGTTAGTAGGTCGTTGGTGACTTTAGTTAGGGCAGTTTCAGTTGAGTGATGCAGTCGGAAGCCTGATTTTAAGCGGTCAAAGAGGGAGCAGGAGGAGAGGTGGGAGGACAGTTCAAGATGGACATGCTGTTCTAGTAGTTTTGAGGCATAAGGGAGAAGAGATATCGGGCGATAGCTAGACACAGAGGATGGGTCAAGGGAGGTCTTTTTGAAAATGGGTGTGATCGAGGCATGTTTGAAGGATGAGGAGAAGACACCATTTGTAAGTGAGAGGTTGAAGAGGTGTGTTAGAGTAGGGGTGAAGACGGTGGCGAGGCTAGGGATGAGGTGGGATGGGAGCGGGTCAAGCATGCAAGTGGTGAGGTGTGATCTTGATAGGAGGGTGGAAAGCTGATCTTCTGTCAAGGTGGAGAAGTTGATTTTGGAGGAAGAGGGTTGAGCAGCTAAGAGGGGCAATGGGGCTGTGGGCCAAAGCTTTCTCTGATCGTATCGATCTTCTGCTTAAAGAAAGAGGCAAAGTCTTCAGCAGAAATGAGAGGAGATGGAGGAGGTGCTGGAGGACAGAGTAGAGAATTGAAAGTGTTGAAGAGCTGTTTAGGGTTGTGAGACAGGGAGGATATGAGAGATGAGAAGTAAGTTTGCTTTGCAGCAGTGAACGTGGACTTGAAGCTGGTGAGGGACTGCTTGTATGCAGTTAGGTGCTCAGCAGAGTGGTATTTTTTCCATCTCCGCTCAGCAACCCTGGAAGCCCGTCTCAGTTCTTTGGTGAGGCTGGTCAGCCAGGGCTGCCTGTTGATTGTGCAAGTTTTGCTATGTGTGAGGGGGGCAGCCGAATCAAGTGCTGCTGTTATTGTAGTGTTATAAAAGGTGGCAGCAGAATCTGTGTCATGAAGTGAAGATATGTCTGTAAAAGGGAGGGGGGACTCAGAGAGCATTGGTAAATTGAGGTGTTTGAGATTTCTGCGAGGGTGAGTGAGTTTGTGGAGTGGGGGTTGTGCACTAGAAGAGGAGAGAGAAGAGAACGTCAGTAGGTTGTGGTCAGACAGGGGAAGGGGTGAGTTAGTGAGATTAGTAAGGGAACAGAGGCGGGTGAAGATAAGGTCGAGCGTGTGACCATCTTTATGAGTGGCCGCAGAGGACCATTGAGTGAGGCCAAAGGAGGCAGTGAGCGATAAAAGTTTAGAGGCCGCTGGGGTGGAAGCGTCAATGGGGATGTTGAAGTCACCCATGATGATAGTGGGGATGTCAACAGAGAGGAAATGGAGCAGTCAGGTGGTGAAGTGATCGAGAAAGGTGGAGATGGCAAGTTCTGGGGGACGGTAGATGACAGCCAGCTGGAGGTTGGAGGCGGAGTAGATGCGGATGGAGTGCACCTCAAATGAGGGAATAGTAGCGGAGGGGGGTAGTGGAATTGGGGTAAGGGAGCAGGTATCAGATAGGAGCAAACCAACTCCTCCACCACGTTTGTTGCTGGGGCGGGGGTGTGTGAGATAGGTGGAATCCACTGTATGAGAGTGCAGCTGGTGAGGCTGAGTCAGAGGGTGTGAGCCAGGTTTCGGTGATGCCAAGGAAGGAGAGTTTATTGGTGATGAAGAGGTCGTGGATAAATGACAGTTTATTGCAGACAGAGCGTGCGTTCCATAGTGCTCTGGGTAGGGGGACCGGAGGAGTGGGGGCTGGGTGAATGGGTATGAGGTTATCATGGTTGCGAAGATGTGTAGAGGATCGTGGCAGGGTGATAGAAGTGAGTGTGGGGATGAGTTGAGGAGGGCCAGGATTTGGGGATATGTCACCAGCAATGAGGAGTAATAGACAGAGCGTTAGAAGGTGGGAACAGGATAAGACATGGTGTGGCCATGTGTTTCTGGAGAAAAATGATTGTACGTGGAGGAACAGTTCTGAGGAAAAGGTGAGATGGCTGGGGAGGATGGAGGGGGAAATGACTAATTCCTTACTAAGTGGGGGGATTGCAGGGAATAGGAAGAAAGTAAGTAGTATGAGGGTGAAAGTGAAAAGAAAACTAAACATGGTAGTGGTTATATATTCTGTCAACTTACAGTCAAATTCCAGTCCAATTCTAGTCTAATTCAGAGAATAGTAAATCTGTAATTTGAAAGATGGAAGTTGAAAGATGGATGGTCAGACACGTCTTGGTCAGACTCATGGCTGAGACTAAATGTGCACTTGAGAGGAAGCAGCTGTGAGGGGGGTTGTGGGCGTGATTACCCAGACCACATGGTCACAGTTAAGCAAAGCTAATAAAAGAGGGGGAAGGGACTGGCAACTCAAGTATGCATGAGAGACACGGAGAGAGACTATATTGTGCAAAGAGAAAAATGGTAAGTAGTGAAATGCTAGAGATTATATGCACTACATAGACACTCACAAGCGGTGGGAAAGCATGCAAAGTTAATGCAGTTCACAAAACACAGTCACAGGAATTTTTCAAAGCTGAGGAAATTTGGTGCATACCATGCAAAGTTAATGCAGTTCACAAAACACAGTCACAGGAATTTGGCAAAGCTGAGAATTATTATATAAAGATTATTATTATGTCATCACGACTGCTTCTACTCAATGTGGGCCACTGAAGCTCTGCTTGACAGATGGCCATCACCAGAGTTACACTGAGTGTTTATGGTGGGTCATATGGTGCGCATAAACTTTTCATAGCTGTTTGTTTGGTAGACTGCTATTTCTCCTGATCCATATTTACATGAACTTTCAACTCAACTAAATTTGTAAGAGAGTGAATTTTGGCCAATTTGAGAGAGAGTGGATAAGGACCAATTAACAAAAGTCGATTGCTAATAGATACATGCTAGGCAATCAATTTAGTTCAGCTGACCTGACGTCTATGTTTTATTCTTTGCCATAGAATGATTTTCATTGGCAGCACTTATCCTGTAGGCCATAAGCTGACGAGAACGATAATTTTATTGTTGGCATGAACAATTCAATTACTCGATGAACAAGTATTTTACTTATTCGTTGAGTTATTACTGGCATATTTACAAAAGCCGACTGCTCGTTCACGATTATTGTCTCTTGTGAATGAACCTCAAGCTACTGATAGACACTTCTGATGCCGTCTTGCTACCATTTAGAAAAAAAAATGTTGACATCCAACATGTATACCAAATAGAAGATTTTTCTGCTGATTATGGATTGAAAATGTTTAAAAACTTTTACTCCATATTAAAATTGACACTCACAGTAATTGTAAGCATAATGTTGTTTCCTAAGTGTTTCAGACTAGAAAATATCCTTAATCATCCAATATTCCTGACCCTTGTATTTCTTGTACAGAGGCATTCGGAATAACCCAAATAATATTAGAGGATTGTCCAGTTCCTACAAAATCAGTGGGTTCAGCTGATATCCAACTAATGTGCAAAGCCACAGTTTTTTAAAGAAGATTACTGCCCCTACGAGATGTTTTCCTGAAACTATTAGTTAGGTGGAACACTTCTGGGTCAACACGATTAACTTACGGTACTTTTGATTCTCAGATGATCAGTCAGCATAATTATTTCACACTGCCATCATCTAATTGCTTAGTTTATATAAATTCTAATTATGAATGCAGCTTTGGTTGTGACTGGAGTATAAGACTGCATAAGTCAAACTAAGTATTTGCACAGTTATTGTGAATGATATCTATATTTAAGTGGTCTGGTACTATACAACCGAGAAGGCAAAAATCATGTCTCTTCGGTGTATGCATGTTATATATATATATATATATATATATATATATATGGTATATATTATATTATATATATATATATATATATATACAGTATATATAAAAATAAATAAATAAAATTTCTAGTCATTATGTTGTTGTTCTGTATTCCATCATATAATATTATTATTTATGGTTTTATTTTATTTGCATATATGACACTTACCGTAATATCTTAAATGTTAAAACTGTTATTTATCCTTTTTCTGTCATCTAAGGCCTTACCTCCCTCCTCCCAACCTTTTATAATCAATTATCTCATACATTGAATGTACGCCATGCAGGTTTTCTCACCTTCTACAATTTGGGTGCATTGCCCATCCTTTG
The DNA here is from genome assembly GCA_033576555.1 of Oophaga sylvatica. NCBI lineage: Eukaryota > Metazoa > Chordata > Amphibia > Anura > Dendrobatidae > Oophaga > Oophaga sylvatica. Next base: position 38,964,248 of record JARQOD010000010.1, on the reverse strand, counting down.
TGTGACTGATCGAAGCTTTTAATGAGGGTGTATAGTAACCCTCAAAGAGACAGCTGAGTATTTCAGGCCTGATGACCCCTGATATTCCTCATGCTCAGCCTATCTCCTTCCAATTGTTTCATCAACTACAGGACTGTCTGCTAACACCTGACAAGTGACAAGCTGCAGCCTCCCGCTGACTAGATAATCAAAGTCTTGTCAGAGCTGTCAATACCCTGCAGATAGGATAGGACAAAAAAGAGGCAAGGATTCTAGAGAAACTAGTGTGTTTTACAGAAATACCATAGATTTCCTTTGTAGGCTGCATGTAACAGTGTTCTACCCTGTACAAATAAAAAACCTTGTTCTACTGCCCACATATACCATGGGGTGAAGGAGAATTAGATTCCTCCTTGCTTTTGGGAAACAGAAGTGTATTAAAACTGTTACTTCTACTGTTATTGTAGCTTACTTCTCCTAGAGGCCTCAATATATAGTGTATAGACCAATTTAGCTCATTTCAGTGGCTTAAAGTGATGGTCCACCAGGGGATAGAGTACAGAGTTCCTATCTTCTAATATCCATAATCAACAAAATGCAATTTCTCACAGTCTGATCTTTCTGGTCTGAGTTGAATTCAACCTGTCTAAAAAAGGTCCAATATCCTCCAAAAGTCGCAAGAGACTGGGAAATGATCAATTATTGGCTGATCACTCTACTCTCCAGATTCAATACAGGTATGAAGAAGAGAAGGAAATGCTCACTCAGTCATAGAGGAACACATCTCAAGAGTAGTAACTCCATTTATTGAGGGCTCTTGCGTTCTCTGAAAATGTAGGCCAGTGTCTAGAGTTTTAAGCTAGAGACATTGTGCCCCGCATGCAAGTTATGGCACCACTGAATTGCTGCTAATTAGAATTGTGAATGCAGTCAAGTATTTATTAGTTGTGCAGTAGCAAATGTGATTGCAACATGATGAAATTGCTGTTATTGGCACAAATGTCATGAACCTGTCTGGATACTGCCTTTGTTTTTAGTAGAAGTTTTCCCATGTCTGTGAGTTCGTCTAGTACATATACACTACCTGGACTTGGTTTCTGACCCTATATAAGCTTGATAACTGACCGGGCTTATATTTAACTAGGAACTGGTGGCAGCATACCGTTTTGGTGTTATTAGGGGATTCTGGCAGTGACAGATTGGAGGTTTATATATATACACACGTGGTCAAAATTGTTTGTGCCCCTCGTTTATTGACAGAAAAACCCACAATGGTGACAGAAATAATAATAATAATCTTTATTTATATAGCGCCGTCATATTTTGCAGCGCTTTACAGTTTAACAGTTTCAAAACACAAGTTAAAAGTAACAACGTTAACAATAAAATTATTAAAGCAAAATAAGACGACCCTGCTCGTGAGAGTTTACAATCTACAATGAGGTGGGGGAGATACAAAGTACAGGTGTGTATATACAATGGTGCATTTACAATGATGGTCCAGCCATCTTGAGGGAGTGAGGGATGGATGGAGATAGTGAATGGGCTACACACACACACTTACACATAGAATGACTTTGATTAGTGAATGTGATAGGCCGCTCTGAACAAATGTGTTTTGAGGGAGCGCCTGAAACCATGCAAATTGTGGATAGTCCTAATTTCTTTGGGTACAACATTCCAGAGGATTGGCACAGCGCGGGAGAAGTCTTGGAGTCGGGAGTGGGAGGTACGGATTAGTGCAGAGGTTAGTCGAAAGTCGTTTGCAGAGCGCAGCAGTCGGTTAGGTCGATAGATAGAAATGAGGGAGGAGATGTAGGGGGGTGCTGCACTGTGGAGAGCTTTGTGGGTGAGAACAAGTACTTTGAATTGGATCCTATAATGAATGGGCAGCCAGTGTAAGGACTGTCGAAGAGCAGACGCGTCCGAGTACCGATTAGCCAGATGGATGACCCTGGCTGCTGCATTAAGGATGAACTGAAGAGGGGATAGTCGAGTAATGGGGAGGCCAAGTAATAGAGCATTGCAGTAGTCCAGGCGGGAGTGGATCAATGCTACAGTGAGGGTTTTTGTTGTTTCCATGGTGAGAAAAGGGCGGATTCTAGAGATGTTATTTAGGTGTAGGCGGCAAGAGCGGGCAAGAGATTGTATATGGGAGGTGAAGGAGAGATTGGTGTCAAACATAACACCCAGACAGCGAGCCTGCTGCCAGGGTGTTATTATGGTACCGCCCATGGAGAGGAAATGTCAGATTTAGGGAGGTTAGTAGACGGCGGGAGCAGAAGAAGTTCAGTTTTGGAGAGGTTGAGTTTCAGATAGAGAGCAGACATGATGTTGGAGACTGCGGACAGACAGTCGGTGGTGTTCTGTAGTACAGCGGGGGTAAGGTCGGGGGATGACGTGTATAATTGTGTGTCATCAGCATAAAGATGGTACTGAAAGCCAAATCTGCTGATGGTCTGTCCAATTGGGGCCGTGTAGAGAGAGAAGAGAAGGGGGCCAAGGACTGAGCCCTGGGGTACACCGACAGGGAGAGGAAGAGGAGATGACGTGGAGACAGAGAACAAAACACCGAAGGAGTGGTCAGAAAGATAGGAGGAGAACCAGGAGAGAACATTGTCCTTAATACCTAGTGACTGGAGCCTAGACAGTAGGAGACGGTGGTCAACTGTGTTGAAAGCTGCAGAAAGGTCGAGAAGAATGAGCAGAGAGTGGTCGCCGTTACGTTTTGCTGTCAGAAGGTCATTGGTCACTTTGATGAGTGCAGTTTCAGTCGAATGTAGGGGGCGGAAGCCGGACTGTGAAGGGTCTAGGAGGGAGTGAGTGGAGAGGTAACGGGTAAGGCGGGAGTAGACTAGGCGCTCCAAAAGTTTAGAGATGAAGGGGAGATTGGAGACCGGTGTGTAGTTGTTTGTGCAGGAAGGGTCGAGAGCGGATTTCTTTAGTAATGGAGTAACAATGGAGTGTTTGAAGAAGGATGGGAAAATGCCAGAGGAGAGTGAGAGATTAAAGATTGTAGTTGTGACAACTGGAGAGAGAGACTGGAGGAGATGTGAGGGAATGGGGTCGGTTGTGCATGTAGTCGGACGAGAGGAAGAGAGGAGTCTGAAGACTTCTTCTTCTGTGATGGGATCAAATGTGGAAATTGAGCCAGGGGAAATGCAGGGAGGGATGTGTTGTGAATGGGTTTGAGATGAGTTCTGAGCAGAGACTCCCTCTGGTGGTTACAAGCGGTACTGGTCTGTTCAGTGAAGATTGTGAGGACTGGGAATCAGGTGTTACTGACTGGTCTTATATAAGGGAGTCACCTTCCCATCAGGGTTGCCGGTGATCAATTGTTCTGGTCTGAATCCTTCATTCCTGTTTCCCTTGTAGCCTGCTGTGTCGTGTCTGCATCTCCTGCTAACAGATAAGACTTTTTCTTCTTTTTGTTTTTGTACTATATTTTTGCATTTTGTCCTGCACTTCTTTGGGGGCTTTCTGGGTCCCCTCCGGGGGCTTTTGCCCTCTCAGTTTAGTTCAGCCACTGATGTTTGTACTTTTGCTTTTTCCAGTTTTTTCAGTGGCTGCTGTTTTGATTTTGTTACACCAGAGAACTAATTTAGGTGGTAGAGGTCGTGTGATCTCAGGTGATTTTGAAATTAGTAGAGTTGGTGCTTTTCATGGTTTTCTGGGATTGCAGTAAGTACCCTTCCTATCCTTTTCTATTTAGTTAGTTTGGGCCCCAGCGTTTGCTCATACTATTTTCTTTCTGTGTCAGTATTTCTTCTTGTCTAACCGCCATTACTTGTTTGGGGGCTTTCTATTATCTTTGGGGTTCTGCTCCGGGGCAGATAGCTTTCCTATTTCTATCTTTAGGTGTAGTTAGTTTCTCAGGCTGTGACGAGGCGTCTAGGACCAACGTAGGAACGCTCCACGGCTGCCTCTAGTTGTGGTGGTTAGTCAGGGTACTGCAATCTCATAGATTCCAACTGCTCTGGTGTGTTGCCTTTTTTACCTGCACTCCTCAGCTACCAAATCATAACAGGGATGGGAGTCACAGCACTTGGTGGTTGAGAGCAGATTTCCTGACGGATAGTATCTATTTTTTCTATAAAGTGGGAGGCCAGGTCGTCAGCACAAATGTCTGTGATAGGGGCTTGTGCTTTTGGCCTGAGGAGGGAGTGAAAAGTGTCAAAAAGTTTCTTGGGGTTGTTGGCTAGTGAGGAGATCAGGGTGGTGAAGTAGGTCTGTTTGGCGAGGTGAAGGGCAGCATTGTAAGTTCTTAACATGAATTTAAAGTGGATGAAGTCTTCTGGTGTGCGGGTTTTTCTCCAAAGGTGTTCAGCACTCTTAGAGCATCGCTGAAGAAGTTGAGTTTGCAATGTGAGCCAGGGCTGTTTTACTGTGTGTTTGGAAGTTCTGAGGGTGAGCGGTGTTACTTGGTCAAGGGTGCTTCTAAGAGTGTCATTGTAGTGATGAACAGCCAGATCAGAACAGGAAAAAGAGGAGATTGGGGACAGTGAGGAGTGAAGGGAGTCAGAAAGTGTCTGAGGGTTAATGGCTTGTAGATTTCTGAATGTGTGGTAGGTAGGAGTGCGCTGGGGTGGTCGAGGATTTGTGAGGGTGAAGGAGAGAATGTTGTGGTCAGAGAGTGGAAGTGGTGAAGTTATTTAGGTGGGAGATTGAACAGAGGCGGACAAAGACGAGGTCAAGGGTGTTACCATCCTTGTGTGTCTCAGAGGTTGAAAGCTGTGAGAGGCCTAGAGAAGTGGTTAGTGATAGAAGCTGAGATGCAGATGTGGAAGTAGGGCTGTTAATGGGGATGTTGAAGTCTCCAAGGATAAGGGTTGGCAGTTCTCAGGACATGAAGTGTGGCAGCCAGGCTGAGAAGTGGTCAAGGAACTGGGTGGGCGAGCCTGGGGGCCGATATATGACCGCTACTCTGAGGTAGAGGGGACGAAAGAGCCTGATGGTGTGGACCTCAAAAGAAGGGAATGAGAGTGATGGAATTGGGGGGATGACCTGGAAAGTGCATTGTGGGGACAGGAGTATGCCAACTCCACCACCATGTCTGTTTGCGGGTCTCGGGGAATGGGAGAACTGTAAGCCACCATAGGAAATGGCAGCAGGGGAGACCGTGTCAGAATCCTGAATCCAGGTTTCAATGAGGGCCAACAGATGAAGAGAGTTGTTCAGAAAGTAGTTGTGCAGGAAGGATAGCTTGTTGCATGCAGATTGTGGATTCCAGAGGGCACAATTGAAAGAAGGAGATGAGGGAGTGCAAGTAATATTAATAAGATTATTATGGTTTCGATATGAGGTAGGGTAGGGATTGAGGTTGGGGGATGGTGGACCAGGGTTGGGGGAGATGTCCCCTGAAATCAGTAGGAGTAGGAAGATAAAGAGCAGGTAGTTGTTGGAGTTTAAGTAGGTTTTTTCTGTGATGTGTTTGGGTAATATGGGCTGAGGTTTCTCAGGAAGGTGAGGAGTGCATGGGAACTGTACATGGGAGAGGGAAGTATGGAGGGGCTGATGTGTATGAGTCGTGATGGAGGGGGGATGGGGCGGTGAATGTGGATGGCAAGGGAACACAGGAGGATAGAGGTAAAGTACATAATTAAAAAGAAAGCAAAGTGTGGGGTACCTGATTCCTGCCCTGATTAACTGCCATGGATAACTGCCGTTTACACGATGCTTATCTTCTGTGATGCTTTGCTTCTGGGATGCTTGCGTGCTGCACCCCACACTGCGTGCACCCCTTAGACTACTCCTAAATATATAGCCCACACTACAGGGTTAGGAGAGTGGGATTGTGGGAGCTGGTTTGGGATAATTTGGTAGCTGGGGCCAGCACACTAGGGTGGTAGATCATCAAAGGAAGATGGTAGGCTTACTGAGATCAGAGCCGTCACAAATACTGGAATCTGACGTAAATCAACTTGTAGGCAGACATGCTTTAACCATGCTTCACGAAAATCAAATACCATTCCACACTACATAAAAAGTGGGTACATGAAATCAGAGAGTAAAGTCCAATGGATAAAAAAGAACTAGACAACTTAATTGCTCTGACCGCAAGGCAAAAAATTGACACTAAATGCGTGATGCACCCATGAATCATTGCGAACGCAATCACTGTGAGACAGTATGTATAAAAGAATGATCTCACCATTTGAATGGAGATATGGTCAAGCTGGATTTCAGAGTAGATAAGCCTTTCCCACGCGTTCCCAAGGTCTTAGCGCCAATGGCTAGATCCTGAGACATACTTTAAATGATTGCTAGACAAATCTACAAAACATGATACACTTGATAGAGTATGCCCGTCAGAAAACTAAGGTCTAAATTCTCTAGACCATGGACTTACTCGATAATCATGACCTATGTTTGTTTGAAGTTTTCCAACAAGTTTGTTTTACATCCATGGCTATCCACATTTGGAGACCCAATAGTTTATACATAAATAGCCAAAAGAGCAATTCTGACCACGCCGTGACAGTTTTCCGTTGTTCTTGACTGAGCTTTCAGATAGCTTGTGAATTTATTAGTAGAGCTTTACTTTGAAGACCAATTTATCTCTTTTTAACAATATCACAAATTGTGTTAAGGTGCAGTAGATTAACTTTTCAGCAGCAGATGGAAGGAAGAGAGCCACAGTCATTACTAGTGGGTAGGCGGAGCCCAGATGAGATAGACACCTCAGATTAAAAAGAGTGTTGACCGGCCCCTCCAGCTCGGGCTCCTCCTACTCAGCTCTCCAGTTTTCAATTTGAGGTCAGAGAAGATAGTCGCTGCTGGAAGCAGCTCCTCAGAAGATTTTATTATTTTTTATCGGACAAGAGACTTGGATCACCAAATGTGGTCTAGAGGTCTCAGGGGTCTCAGCGCTGCTGGACCCCCACCTCTCCCTTGGCGGATCTGTATTACCCTATATGGTGGTCCCTGCAGAACCCTGCCGGCCCGGGGGGATGAGGATGGCTTCCCTGGCGGGGACGCAAACCGCGCTGCAGGGGTCACTGCGTTCCCCGCCCTGGAGGGAAGCATGGGTATAGCGCCAGAAACCCCTGGGGGTCCCTGTGGCGCTTCGGCTGGTGAGTACTCCACATTTTAATATGTGTTTGAGTGTTTTCAGCGACTGTGCGGCAGTCGCTGTTACAGTATACATGCGGTGACTGTGTGTTTTTTGTCCGCAGGTGGATGCCTGCAGGACATAGGAACGGGGGAGAGAGGAGCTGCGCGCCTTTTTATTTAAATTTCGCGCCGCTCTGAGCGCGCGCTTTACGGCAGTCTCCTTTTCCGGCTTCTCTCATGAAGCACACGGAGGCACAGCGCGGCGGCCATTACTGACAGGCTGAAAGCTCCCTCGGACATCGCTCTCCTCCCCTCTCTGCAGCGCTGCACCGCGACCAGCTGGGTGAGTCGCTTCTTCCCGTCTAGGGCAGAAGCTTAACCCCTTCACCCCCACAGCGCGGGCGCCTTTCTGAGGCACAAATGGGTGGCAGACTGCGCTGCCTGCAGCTGTTATCTCATAAGGAAGCTCGCACACCTTTTCAATAAAGAGGTTGTGGGGAGTCTGCGACAGTAATACTGCCACTATACGTTCCTGCTAACGACGACGCATACAAATATGCGATCGTTTGTGTAACCATTTTTAATGTCGCTAGTAGCTGCCAATCTGGGCGATTTCATTAACAACGCATAAGCGGTTAGCGATCCCCTTAATGACTTTGGCGGTCATTGCGATTTACTAACAGCGCAATTTTGTAGCGATCTTGTGAACGTTTTCTTGTTAAGTGTGGCATAGCTGTCCTGTAGCTGCTGCCTTATAAGAGGCACTTGGGGCTCGCACACCCTTTTCATTATTAAGGTTGTGGGGAGTCTGTGACTTTAACCCCTTCTTAGGCGGTTAACTCTTAATGGGGGACAGCTGGGGTAGCTCTCTCCTTAAGAGCTTTAACCCTTCAGCGTTCGTTTTTTCTTTAAGAAACCACACTTTCTAGTTACTGACAGGTTTAACCTGCCATATACTGTGCAACCGTCTCCCAGATCCGCTACAGGATCAGTCATTATGACGCGCAGACCTGACAAGCGCAGCGGTCGGAGGTTCCAGTGGTGTCAGAATGGAGGCCCTCGCTAGTTTCTATTGATGGCCTGTCTGATTTTCTATTATTGAGTGTCAGCTAGATCTCTCATGTCAGGAAGCGACACAAGCCGGTGCCTTCCTTCCCGCGTAACGAAAATGTCCGATTCGAACAAGGAGGATCGGCAGGGACACTCTGCTACTCTTTTGGGCCGTAAAGAGGTTTTTATTGGAGGCGTTACAGTTACCGGAGGAGGTATCTGGACGTCCTGGTAAGTTGGCCCGGATGTTTTTTCAATCACGATCAACTTTACCATCACTGGATGAGCTTAATGGGGCAGTGGAGAAGGAGCGCCTGTGTCCAGAAAATTGAGACACCATATCCGTGTTCTACGGAGGTGATGATAATTGGATCCTTCTCTGAAGTGGATGTCCCTTTATCCCAGCTTAGCAAAATCCTCCTGTTAAGGGGAAGGCGAGTCTGCAGGACCCGCTGGACAAAAAACGTAGATGGCAGAAAAATCCATCTGCGAGGCCGCGGATCATGGATTCAGTATTAAGGATCCATGTGTGCTTGTAAAGTTTTCCTGAGCCGGTTGGACCGTCTACGGACGGCGTGGCAAGGTGGATCTCCTCTATCGAGGTAGATGGGCTTTTCCAGTTGTTGGAGGATACTGCATCACTGCCATCCAGGCGCAATCCTCGGCAGTCACAGTCAGAAGAGCACTGTGGCTTAGACAGAGGACCGGGGACGCGGTTTCCAAGCAGGGTTTGCTATCTTTAGCTTGCAAGGTGGTCAGCTATTTGGACCTGACCTCACGGAGCTGATTGCCAAGGTAAAGGCAAAAGAAACAGCTTTACCGCAGCGCAGAGCTGTGACTTCTGCGTCTGGCAGGACTAGTGCCGGTAGTTGTCGGCGGTCTTTTCGGTCCAGGGGATGATTCAGTCAGCCCTCTGGGGTTCGGGTCGTCCCTCTCTTTTTTTAAAAAAAAAAAGGGGAATTCTCAGAAATTCCGCATATCCTGGAAACAGAACTTCCGTTAAGACAAGCGGGAAGCTGGTAGAAAGCCCGCTAAGGCGGACTGACGCCTGGGTCTCACTCGAGCGCTCTCGAGTGGGGGGTCGTTTACTCCAATTCAAACCGACTTGGGCTTCCCGCATGTCAGACGCCTGGGTGACACAGGTTGTGTTGGCAGGCTACTTCATAGAGTCTCTTTCTCGAACCCCAGACAGTTTTTTTGTCAACCTCACGTTCCGTCAGAGCCCGAGCTTTTTTGCCGCTCTGCTGCGGGAGGTAGATTCCCTTCTGCAGAAAGGTGTGGTGGTGCCGGTTCCGCCGGAGGGCCGGGGAAGAGGGTTTTATTCTAACCTCTTTGTGGTCCCCAAAAAAGAGGACAAATTTTGGCCCATTCTGGATCTCAAAAGATTGAATCGGCATGTCCACGCCAGGAAATTCTGCATGGAGTCGCTTCGCCTCGTTTTGGCGGCCCTGTCGCAGAACGTTCTTTTGGTGTCAATCGACATTCGCGACGCTTATTTGCACTTCCCAATCGGAAGGGCCCACCAACGCTTCCTTCGTTTTGCCATAGGTCAGGACCATTACCAGTTTGTGGCTCTGCCATTCGGGTTGGCCTCAGCGCCCAGAGTTTTTACAAACATTTCTGGCGCCTCTCATGGCATTTCTTCGAAGACAGGGGGTTTCGATTCTTCCCTACCTGGACGACCTTTTGATTGTGGCATCCTCAAAGGAGGAGGCAGTGACTGCTTGCAATCTATCCCTTCAGCTCCTGGGGGACTTCGGGTGGCTGGTCAGTTGGGAGAAGTCGTCTCTGGAATTGTCGCAGTCAATCCTGTTCTTTGGGGATGCATTTCGACACGGTACGAGCAGTGGTGTCTCTGCCTCCAGACAAGCAAGCATGTCTCCTTCGACATGTACAGGTTATGAAGTCTTCGACAGCGATGTCTCTTCGAGGGTGTATGCGCCTTCTGGGTTTGATGGTGGCCCATGGAGCCACTTCCGTTTACACAGTTTCATCCCAGGGCCCTCCAAAGGCTCATTCTGAGCCGTTGGGATCGATCGCAGACTTCGCTGGATTGCAGTCTCATCATCTCCCACAGGGTGCGAGAGTCTCTAGGATGGTGGTTACGTCCGGAAGCGTTATCCCTGAGGAAGTCTTTCCTCCCTCCGAGGTGGTCGGTCATAACCACCGATGCCAGCCTGACGGGCTGGGGAGGTGTGTGGACGATCTCTGGATTCAGGGAGTATTGTCGTCGGAGGAGTCTCCTGCCGATCAACATCCTGGAATTGAGGGCAATTTTCCTTTGCCTCCAAAACTGGACGGTCCCTTTAAGCGGTCTGTCAGTCCGAGTGCAGACAGACAATGCGACGGCGGTCGTGTATATCGACCATCTAGGCGGGACAAGGAGTTCCAGGCTCATGGTGGAGGTTTCTCGGATCCTGGTATGGGCCGAGACCAGAGTGCCAGCCTTATCTGCGATCCACATTTCAGGAGTTCAGAATCACGGCAGACTTTCTCAGTCGCGAGAAGATGGATCCCGGAGAATGGAGTCTTCATCCGGAGATTTTTGCGCTGCTGTGCTCCCGTTGGGGAACTCCCCAAGTGGATTTGATGGCATCCAGGTTCAATGCTAAGTTACCGATTTTCATGTCCAGGTACAAGGACCCAAAGGCTGTGACGGTGGATGCTCTGGTGGCTCCGTTGGACCAATTCGAGCTAATCTATGTGTTCCTGCCAATACCCTTACTTCATCTGGGGTGGTGTCGGATCAGACTGGAGAGAATCCCGGCTATGTTGATAGCCCCAGATTGGCCAAGGAGAACGTGGTTCTCGACACTGGTGTCGCTTCTGACAGCGCCTCCTTTTCCATTTCCTCTTCGCCCGGACCTGTTAACCCAAGGGCCCGTTCGTCATCCGGACCTGAGGTCTCTGCGTTTGACGGCGTGGCTCTTGAGACCGAAATATTGACCGTCAAGGTTTTTCAGCCAAAGTCATTGCCACTTTGTGGGCTGCCAGAGGTCCGGCTACTACTAGGATTTATCACAAAGTCTTGGGAAGCCTTCTTTTTGTGGTGTTCGGGTTCTTCAAGGAACCCGAGGATTCTTTCCATTCCCAATTTGTTGGCCTTTTGCATGGACAAGGGTTTGGCAGTTAGCACTCTGAAGGGTCAGGTTCTGCCCTGCTTTTGCTTTTCGGAAGGCTATCGCCTCGCGTAGGGACGTACGTTCCTTTTTTCGCGGAGTAACCCGTCAGTTTCCGCCGCAGAGGCACCTGTGTCGCCTTGGCGGCTCAATCTTGTATTGGAAGCTCTTCAACATGGGCCTTTTGAGCCTATGGACTCTGCTAGCTTTTCTTTGCTATCTTGGAAGGTTGCCTTTCTAGTGGCGGTTACCTTTTTGAGAAAGGTTTTTCTGAGTTGGCGGCTCTTTCTTGCTTGCCTCCTTTCCTGGAGTTTCACCTGGATCGCGTAGTACTTCGCACACGGGGCGACTTCCTACCTAAGGTGCCCTCGCCCTGTCCGGAGCCGAGGAATGCGAAGGAACGGGCCTTGCACAAATTGGATTTGGTGCGGGCTTTGAAGTTCTATTTGTTTATTACTCAAAATTTTCGGAAGTCGGAACTCTCTGTGATTCCAGCAGGTCGTCAGAGTGGTCAACGAGCTTCCAAGGACTCTATAGCTCGTTGGTTTCGGTCGGCCTTTTTAGAGGCTTACCGACTTAAAAGCGAACCTTGCCCGATTAGGATTCAAGCTCACTCCACGAGGGCTGTGGCTTCCTCGTGGGCCTTTCATCAAGGGGCCTCGGCAGCTCAGCTCTGCCGAGCGGCGTCCTGGCGTTTCGTCCACACGTTTATAAAGTTTTATAAGGTGGACGTCAGTGCTTCCGCTGCTGCGGCCTTAGGACGTAGGGTCCTGCAGGCGGCCGTAGCTTAAAGTTCTAGTTAACTTGTGTTTGGCGCCTATTGCGCATTTTATCTAGGTTGTTGGGATTCTGCCTTTTCTGGTTTTTTCCCACCCTTAATTTTTGGACTGCTTTGGGACGTCCCACTAGTAATGACTGTGGCTCTCTTCCTTCCATCTGCTGCTGAAAGACGGATTTTGGTAAGAACTTACCTGTAAAATCCTTTTCAGCGAAGGAAGGAAGAGAGACACAGCTCCCTCCCATGGCAGAAGTGTGTTGTTGTTTTCAGATGCAGCATGACCCTCCTCTGATAGCGATTATCTGGGCTGAGGTTGATGCGCTAAGGCTCTGTTCCAGCATCGCCAGCTCATCGCAGTGATCAGGTCCAGTGAGTAGTACCTGGAACTGTGTGGTTTTTTGCCTACATGCATGCATAACCTGTATTCTTGTGTTTTTTTCTCTGCATTCCTTCAGAAGGGGTTATGTTGCTCCGCTGGTGATATTGCTCTTCCCTAAGCTTGTGTACAACTGGAGAGCTGAGTAGGAGGAGCCCGAGCTGGAGGGGCCGGTCAACACTCTTTTTAATCTGAGGTGTCTATCTCATCTGGGCTCCGCCTACCCACTAGTAATGACTGTGTCTCTCTTCCTTCCTTCGCTGAAAAGGATTTTACAGGTAAGTTCTTACCAAAATCCGTCTTTTACAGGTGATATCTATGGATATTTGTGAAGCTTTTAGTGTTCCATACATTATAAGCTTAACAGTGCTCCTATTTGGTAATTATCTCTCTTCATCGACAGCACAATATTAATTTGCGTAAACTACAGAAATTTTTAGTACTAGAGAATAAGAAAATTTGTAATCTATAATATCAAGTAAATCTGCTCCTTTCTCCACTGATGAGCCAATTCTTTTGCTCCACTCGGCCTTCATTCACTCTGAAAAAACTGATCAAGTATGTCCTACTCAACACAACACGGACTGCCAGCTCACTAAGGGATCACATTACAGTGAAATAAAGTCTATCGATAAGGAGGAAGGAGGAAGAAGGAAAAAACAGAGTTAGGGTGCATTTAGGCAACCGTATAAATCGGTCCGACATTGGACTGCAATACTTGGACTTGCTGTGGCTGTCCTAACTGAAGCATGACGGGTTCATTTATTTCTTTACAGCTGACACGCCTGGGTAGGGAGAGCCGTGGCCGTCCGAGCATTTTGGGCTGATCTTGGTCCGATTTATACGATTGTCTGAATGCACACTCATACAGACACACACAGATTCCTTCTGCTGCTTTTTAGTAAGTGTTTTATCTCACCCCATTTCTGGATTTATAGCTACTCTGCTTAGTATAATGTTCCCGGTATTGTGCTGCATAGAGATAAGAGAGAATACATCCCTCATGTCTCTGCAATATATGATAGCCATCATAGTAGCTAGTCTCTACCCACTAGCTTAAACTTGGAGAGTGAGTTTGTATGGCTGAATACTGTTGAAAACACAGGATAAAACTAATGGCCAGAAGTAAAGTTATTCCTCGTATACACAGAAAAATCATATGAATTGACATGCACGCTTTAAGGCATCAGGTAATATCTTGTACCTTACTGTACATTTCCACTAAAATGTTTATTCAGAGTAATTAATCTCTTACATTCATAAAATAATGTACTAAGGCAGAGAGGTTGGATCCCTTAATGTCCCCCAGCTTGACGGAGCTCAACCATTGGACAGGTTATCCTTGTGCTGCATATCTTAATTCACCCGTACATCTCCTGATTTTGGCCTATAAATTGTAATTACTCTTTTATTATTACCATTATATTACATTTCTGCCTTTGTAATTACTATTTAAACTAGATGTAACTAATTACAAAAAAAGCAGAGAAAAAAATGGCAACGCGGGTTGTGGCTGTTTGCTTTTTTTTTTTTTTCTAGCAGAGCTGTTTAGATGTGATTTATATAGCCTTTTGTAAGTATCAAACGTATTTCAGTAATCTATGAAGAGATTACTGTAGATATAATATAGTTAATTGATATAAGTGATTTCAATTCTCCTTAATATGACAAATCTCCAGTGTGAAATATCCTCAGTTAACGATCAACATAAAATAGATAGAGGTCATTTTTAATGTAATTTTAACTTTTGAATTCATCTGCAGTTATACGGTGGATACCATTAAACTTTACTTATTTAGTGTTAAAAAAAACCAGAGCCATTCCGGGGAGTAACCTGTAAAACGCGGCCTCGCCGGGCCCTTTATAACAAGCTGCTGTGCTGTTCTAGAAGACCTTCATTAATTTCACTGCTAGGACTTCTGCATTACGGAAAGACATTACTTAAAGAGTGGAAAGATACAGAAAATTAAATAAAACTTAATTGCTTTCTTTTTATTTTTTCAGATCTGTGCAGCCTTTTAGTCCAGCGCCATAGTTGTAATTTTCAAATGTTAAGCAGCGGGCGGCCATTTTTCGTTCCTAAAGCCTCAGCCAATTCTTTTCAGGTTTAAGGATTAATCACATTGCTTATTAACTTTTATTATTCTGCATCTGATAATCCGGCATTTTTGCATTTGTTTTTACCGCATTACTGCTATACAGTATAGAATTATCCAAGACCAGAAACAGATGAGTGAGCAGGGAAAACCAAATGGAAAATGAGAAAACCACTTGATAGCATCAAATTAACAGTGCATTTATTGTTCATGAAGATTTTCTATTTTTATTCTTTTCTATTTTATTCATTGATACTAAATGTTTGTTAATCTGGCACCTGTCAAGTCTCATATGAGCGAGAGGGCATGGATGCCTTTCTTGGAAAATATAACATAGGTACCGTAATGGGTACTAGATTCTAAAGATGGGACATAGTGCGTTTGCTATTTGTAAAGATTTATTTATTTATTTACATAGTGCGTTTCCTATTTGTAAAGTTTTATTTATTTATTTACATAGTGCGTTTCCTATTTGTGGAGTTTTATTTATTTTACTCATTTATATAGCTAATTCCACAGCGCTTTACAGTCGTTATTGGGAAGGATTTTTCCCCTAACATGGGCAAGTTATCATCTGCGTCTTATTTTTTTTTCCTTCCTATAAAAAACACTTAAAGTTTTAGGTTGCACTTAATGGACCTGTGTCTTTGTAAGTTTTGAAACTACAGGATATATAGGGGCACAGAGAGAAAACTTTTCTGCAACATAAAGGGACATCAATGTAGCAAAACAATAATTAAGCATTGATGGGGAGGTGATTATTAACATTTTTTCCCTAAGATATATGACAGTATAGCGGTCAGTTCGCTCCTAAGCCAGAAAGGAGAGCGACTCCATACATATAACTCTTGTTGTGTTGGACTCAAGCATTTCAAAAATGAAAAGTCATCTGAATGACTGCCATGCATTACTAGGCTTCCGCTGCTGCGGCCAACAAGGCTTCTGTCTGAAAAAACAGCTACACTGATTGCAGCGAAAATTGGGATTGGGACCCAGGGCGATCACCTGATAATCACCCCAGGGGCCACATTCTGATCTTTACTCTTATTTTGGATAGACTAACTAAAGTTTAAGCCTATAAGCTAGCTACCTTCACAATATTCAGTTTTATGTTTGGTTGTTATGGTGAAACATTAGCCATTGAGCTAACAACGCTCAAGAGTTGCTTGACTATGGGCAGTACCTGCTACCCCATGTCAAAGATGAAATATAATTGCATGCATTTGAGGTTAGTGCTATAACCTCCATCTATTCCATGCTTACATATACATTATGTAGCCCTATTGATGGATTACTGTACAAATTGAGGTTCTAGTTCAATTTTATGAAGTGTTTGTTTAAAGGGGTTGTCTGGGCCTATCCTTAGAATAGATTATCAATATCTGATGGGTGGGGATGCGACACATGGCACCCTGCTGATCAACTGTTTCCGGTGTCTGTTACGGCTGGAACTGCTCAGTTACTGAGCTGCACAGCACAGCTCTGTCGACTGTATAGTGGCCACGGCAGGGGTACTGCACGTCCGCCATCTGGGAGGTGCAGTGCTTGACCACTATTCCATCAACAGAGCTGTGCAGCTCCGTAACGGAGCAGTTCCAGCTGCAACTAACACCGGGAACAGCTGATCAGCGGGGGTGCCATGTGTCACATTCCCACCGATCAGATATTGATGACCTATCTCAAGGATAAGCCATCAATGTTAAAATCCCAGACAAACTTTTTAATTTTCCATGCTGTTCAGTCACACACACATACACACGACAATACCCAAGGTACATGTGTTTCAAATATCTACCTATTGTAAAGAAAGTATGTATGTTACCTTGCACGAATCTTACAAAATCAAGTTGCACATAAGTTTTGTGGAAATTGTGTGCAGCTAAATGATGCCATAATGCCACAACTTCAATAGAAATTGTCTAAGATACAAGACATATTGTGCTTACAGTATTACTGCTTACAGTGTTTTAGGCTTTTGTCTTATGGCTTCACTGATGAATCAGTTGCTTTTGATGTAGCATCTACACAGTGAGAGGAGAGGAATGACGTGGAGCCAGAGAACGAAACACGAAGGACGCGTCATAGATAGGAAGAGAATCAGGAAGAACGTTGTCCTTATTACCTAGTGACTGGAGCTAGACAGTATGGAGTCGCGTGTCAACCATGTCGAAAGCTGCAGAATGGTCGAGTAAGAATGACAGAGATGGCGCCGTAACATATTGCTGTCAGAGGTCATTGGTCACATTTATGAGTGCGTTTCAGTCGAATGTTAGGAGGCGAAAGCGCCCGACTGTGAAGGATCTAGAGGGAGAGTGGAGAGTAAACGGTAAGGCGGGAGTAGACTATGGCGCTCCAAAAGTTTAGAGATGAAGGGGAGATTGGAGACCGGTCTGTAGTTGTTTGTGCAGGAAGGGACGAGAGTGGGTTTCTTTAGTAGTGGAGTAATGATGGAGTGTTTGAAGGAAGATGGGAAAATGCCAGAGGAGAGTGAGAGATTAAAGATTGTAGTTAGGTGAGTTGTGACAACTGGAGAGAGAGACTGGAGGAGATGTGAGGGAATGGGGTCGGTAGTGCATGTAGTCGGACGAGAGGAAGAGAGGAGTCTGGAAACTTCTTCTTCTGTGATGGGATCAAATGTGGAAAGTGAGCCAGGGGAAATACAGAGTGGGATGGGAGTCACAGCACTTGGTGGTTGAGAGCAGATTTCCTGATGGATAGTATCTATTTTTTCTATAAAGTGGGAGGCCAGGTCGTCAGCACAAATGTCTGTGATAGGGGCTTGTGCTTTTGGCCTGAGGAGGGAGTGAAAAGTGTCAAAAAGTTTCTTGGGGTTGTTGGCTAGTGAGGAGATCAGGGTGGTGAAGTAGGTCTGTTTGGCGAGGTGAAGGGCAGCATTATAAGTTCTTAACATGAATTTAAGGTGAATGAAGTCTTCTGGTGTGCGGGCTTTTCTCCAGAGGCGTTCAGCACTCCTAGAGCATCACTGAAGAAGTTGAGTTTGCAATGTGAGCCAGGGCTGTTTTACTGTGTGTTTGGAAGTTCTGAGGGTGAGCGGTGTTACTTGGTCAAGGGTGCTTCTAAGAGTGTCATTGTAGTGATGAACAGCCAGATCAGAACAGGAAAAAGAGGAGATTGGGGACAGCGATGAGTGTAGGGAGTCTGAAAGTGTCTGAGGGTTAATGGCTTGTAGATTTCTGAATTTATGGTAGGTAGGAGTGCGCTGGGGTGGTCGAGGATTTGTGAGGATGAAGGAGAGAATGTTGTGGTCAGAGAGTGGAAGCGGTGAGTTATTTAGGTGGGAGATTGAACAGAGGCGGACAAAGACCAGGTCAAGGGTGTTACCATCCTTGTGTGTCTCAGAGGTTGAAAGCTGTGAGAGGCCTAGAGAAGTGGTTAGTGATAGAAGCCGAGATGCAGATGTGGAAGTAGGGCTGTTAATGGGGATGTTGAAGTCTCCAAGGATAAGGGTTGGTAGTTTTGAGGACATGAAATGCGGCAGCCAGGCTGAGAAGTGGTCAAGGAACTGGGTGGGCGAGCCTGGGGGCCGATATATGACCGCTACTCTGAGGGAGAGGGGACGGAAGAGCCTGATGGTGTGGACCTCAAAAAAAGGGAATGAGAGTGATGGAATTGGGGGATGACCTGGAAAGTGCATTGTGGGGACAGGAGTATGCCAACTCCACCACCATGTCTGTTTGCGGGTCTCGGGGAATGGAGAACTGTAAGCCACCATAGGAAATGGCAGCAGGGGAGACCGTGTCAGAATCCTGAATCCAGGTTTCAGTGAGGGCCAACAGATTAAGAGAGTTGTTCAGAAAGTAGTTGTGCAGGAAGGATAGCTTGTTGCATGCAGACCGTGGATTCCAGAGGGCACAATTAAAAGAAGGAGATGAGGGAGTGCAAGTAATATTAATAAGATTATTATGGTTTCGATATGAGGTAGGGTAGGGATTGAGGTTGGGGGATGGTGGACCAGGGTTGAGGGAGATGTCCCCTGAAATCAGTAGGAGTAGGAAGATAAAGAGCAGGTAGTTGTTGGAGTTGTAAGTAGGTTTTTTCTGTGATGTGTTTGGGCAAGATGGGCTGAGGTTTCTCAGGAAGGTGAGGAGTGCATGGGAACTGTACATGGGAGAGGGAAGTATAAAGGGACTGATGTGTATGAGTCGTGATGGAGGAGGGATGGGGCGGTGAATGTGGATGGCAAGGGAACACAGGAGGATAGGGATAAAGTACTTAATTAAAAAGAAAGCAAAGTGTGGGGTACCTGATTCCAGCCCTGATTAACTGCCATGGATAACTGCCGTTTACAAGATGCTTATCTTCTGTGATGCTTTGCTTCTGGGATGCTTGCGTGCTGCACCCCACACTGCGTAGTCCCCTTAGACTACTCCTAAATATATAGCCCACACTACAAGGTCAGGAAAGTGGAATTGTGGGAGCTGGTTTGGGATAATTTGGCAGCTGGGGCCAGCACTCCGGGGGGGTGGTTAGATCATCAAAGGCCCTAGACCTGGCTAGATCTATATGCTTTAGCACCTTCCATCTGATAAGATCTAGAGAGGCCCCAGGCACAGGGATATAAAGCAGTAAGTATTAAACACAGTGCAAAAATGAATTATACCAAAGCTTTACCAGGCACATTAAACTATGTTGCAAGATGGTAAAGCAGTGGTTGGCAGCAAGCAGAAGTATGGAGTGCATACCATTAATATATATTGCGGCATACAAGACAGAGAGCAGAGGTAGGGATTGTATCATTCAGCTGTTTGCTTCCAATGAATGCAGTGCATACCATTAATATATATTGCGGCATACAAGACAGATAGCAAAGGTAGGGATTGTATCATTCAGCTGTTTGCTTCCAATGAATGCAGTGCATACCATTAATATATATTGCGGTATACAAGACAGATAGCAGAGGTAGGGATTGTATCATTCAACTGTTTGCTTCCAATGAATGCAGTGCATACCTGTGTGAAGAGAGAAGATGCATGTTAATTCCTTGCCATGGATAACTGCCGTTTACAAGATGCTTATCTTCTGTGATGCTTTGCTTCTGGGATGCTTGCGTGCTGCACCCCACACTCGCTTCATAAATACCCTCCGGTCCAGGCTCAGAAACTGGCAAATCCCCGCAGCGCACAGTGCGTGGGCTGGGGGGATTCATAAGTCTGCAGTCACACGGAGTGACTGCAGTCTTATCATTTTGGACCGGACAAGCCCTTTACGACTGAGTCATAATGGTCTTTATTCCTTTCTTGAGGTGTCAACTATTAAAGGCCTTAGACTCAAAGGCCCGATCTAACAACCCACAAAGGCCCAAGCTTTTTTTCCACAGAAGTTCATGCATTGCTTGTCAGGATTACATTACAAAACATATTGTTCTTTAAGCATGAGCTGTTACTGTCATTAAGTGCAATCTCCTCTTGTAAACGGAATCCCAAGTGTATAATATTGATCCATAGATATTTTAATGCATTTTTTACTGACCAGCGTGTCCAGCGATAAAGAATATGGGCAAAATTAGTTATCTGATCGGCTGTTTTGATTAATGGCGTGCCTCTGCTCCATTACACATGACAGCATTATCAGAATCATCCGTCGTGTCGGCTGGAGAAAACGTCATATCTGTCTTTTTCTTAATATTCAAATGCCAAATACAGAATGAAACCTTGTGTGTGTGGACGTGAAGTTGTAATTTATTTATGTGGCATTTTTTTTTCTTTTCTTTAGAACAAACTGTTGTCATGTTTCTGAAACAGGAAAGGCGACAAGGTTGACTCTCTGCACAAATCAATGTTTTCTGGCTCAGGGGGAAAATATAATCAGGATTCAGACGCTGACCTTGTCCAGAGTAAAACTTGTCTTACAATAATCGTGGACTGTCCAACAAATCATTATAAACATTATCTTGCATCCAGTAGAGAACTTATAAAAGTGATGTAACGTGCTCTGGCCGTTATAAAAATATGTATGTACATGGAGAGGACAAGCGCTGCATCAATCAAACTGCTTTTCTACACTGGAACTTTTCTATAGAATTTTAGCACTAATTATACATATTTTATAAACCATTGTTCTAAAATATGGCTGCCCAAAATTACCAGGGTTTGTTTTCATTAAATACTAAAGATTTGGGTACCACCAATCATGAGAACCTTAGGTCCTAAAGTTCCCTTTGAAAGGAGCATTACTGCTTGGTGGAGTCTTTATTTAAGGAGAGTAATAATGATGATGGGAAGTTAAAGTATGCAAACGAGATTTCTGAAGGAAAGAAACTATGCTGCAAATTCCACTTAAAAGGGTTATCTGGGACTTTTTATATTGATGGCCTAAAAGTCAATGTCCAACCCCAAAAGTAGTTCTTCAACATAGGTGTATTAGCCAAGCCAGAGAGCCATTTGGGGTGCTTGAACCTTACCAGTGTGGAGCCGGGTTTGGCTGGCATGGCCTTGATGCAGCTTAGGGTGAAAGTGGCTATTCTTAAAGCACCACTCCAGTGTTGTTGTTCTTTGCTTGTTACTTTTTACAGCGCTGAAGTGGTGCTTTTAATGTAAGATCTCTGCCCCCGGTCTTATCCTTACCGTCCAGTGTCTTCATGTTTTTTCTGCACCGCTCCTGTCCCACAGCACCATCTTGTGACTGCAACTTCTGACCGGCCAGAAGTCAGAAGTTAAGTCACAAGCTCTCAGTGCAAGTGTATGAGAGGCTCTCATAGACTTGCATTGAAGAGTGACCTCCGGCTCACTCAATGAAACTCGCTCCTGGAGTGATCTGGCAGGTCACAAAGTGCTGGAGAGCAACAGGAGAGGCGTCGATAGAAGGTGAAGACGGCAGCAGGTCAGTATGAGGCTAAGTGCAGGAACTTTAGATTCAAAGCACTACTTCATTGTTAACATTAGAAAAAAAAAGTTGGAGTTTTGCTTTAAAGGAAAGCTATAGTCAGAAAATTATATGCATTGTATAAATAAATTCTGGCAACGTTGTTTTTTTATTCATAGTACAATCTTTATTGAAAAATGAAATTGGTGATCTAGCAATCTTGCAATTTTCTCACTGACCACTGGGGCTTTTTTATACTCATACTTCCTGTCCTTTAAGGAAAAGTCTTCAGCAGGCTTCTTGTGATCAGAGACAGGGTTACAATGACTGATAACACCTCTATACACAGTTAATAACACAGGAACCACCAATCACTATAGGTGATGTCACTGCTCACTTTCTACTCCTCCCTCCACAATGACTTTTGCACATGTTCTTTAGATGTTTCAAGACAAAATATTGTCTGAACCCGATCTCATGTCAGATGGAAAATGGGATCCTCTGTGGGGCCTCCAGGTGATTCCTATAATATTATTTTCCTTTTTGAACCCGCCTAATCATATCGTAGTAGCAAACCTAATTACAAGTGGAATTACGGTACTCTTGCAACCAATAAATTTAGTACATATGTATAATTCATGCTATAGTTCTTCTGAAGACAATTCATAAAATGCCTTAACTCCGGAGTCATTGTTTCGCCAGTCAGTTTCCCACTAGCCCCCAATAATAAGCCGCCCGTCTGGTCAGTGCAGCTATGTCCTTTTGTTTTATGTCATTTTTATACTTTCTCAGTTGATTGTCCCTACAAATCATTCTTGTTGACATGTTCTAAACAAGTGCCCATTAATCCCTCCATATCTGCTTACTTTATAAATTCCGTTCCATCACGAGCTCTTGACACTTTGTGTCTGTTTTGAGAGTGAAGACATATATTTTACTCACAAAGTGATACAGTCCGTATTTGCTTCACTTATTAGGTTATTCTAAGAATTGATCATTTTAAATTTGGAAAATATTGCTGACTTTTGCCTGCACGACAAATTAATCAAATCCGCAAATGGCAATTTACTGCCAAACGTATAACATGTTGTTTTTTTTTTTTTACACTTTTTCTTCAAATGTCTTTTGCAAAATTTATGACGTTTTTCAATTTCTTATCCAAAGTTTGCTGCCTGCAGCCTGTGTGAAGATGATAGATCTTCTCGAATTGATAATATAGTGTATAAATGTTTGGCCTTTAGCCACTGGAAGGTTTCATTTCTGCACAAATTAAAACATTCTTTGCAAATTTCTGCTACTCAACCATGTACCCTTTATACTTATCGAGCCACATTGCTAAATCGAAATGTATTAATCTCGCCCAGTGACAAATTTATGGCTCCTTTCAGTTAGACTTCCATTAGTAAACATATTTGTCCCGGGCTTTCAGTAAGAGCACATGCAAGCAGACGATCTTTATTGGCTCCATAAAAAATTTTCACACTTTACCAGTAAATAACAAGAATTGTTGTTTACTGCAGCCCTAAAATAAGCATTACCCATGGAACAAAACTTTCCAGACTCAGAGAGCATAGACTGTGTTGTTTTATTGTCTTGTTTCTTTATTTCTTTTGCAATTCTTTTATGCCACCCTTGAATGACAGCGCCCATCATTTTCATCAGTTTGGAACTTAAACCTTTTTTCAGTTTTGTCTGGTTTAATAGGAAATTTAATGTAGTGAATGTCTGCACGATGATCTTTCTGAGTAAAGGCGGATGTAGCCTGCTAACCTGGCATTCATATATGGATGGATGGATGAGAGATTTACAGCATTGTCTAATGAAATTAGTAAATCAGTAGCACCTGATGATGAGGAGTGAGAAGCCATGTGCTTATGTGAGACCATACCATATGTAATATGCTTAGATACACTTAGTAAACAGGAAATATTTAACTCAATATGGTCTGAAAGGTTCATTGCCTTGTGAACTGACCATGATGTTCTCCAAAAGGCTAGAGCCATAGTGGCCAGAGATTAGTTACTCGATAAAACTTTCAACACTTAGATACAAGTCATCTGACAACATCACATCTAATGGGCTTAGATGCAGTGTATCACCAGACAGTATCATACATGACAGACTTAGGTACAGTGCCTTATCAGCCAGACAGGATCACATAGGAGGGTGGCATAAAAGCCTATCCTCTTTAGCAACGCGAATAGGCCTTCATGAAGGAAAATCACACTGGTCTACTCTCCGGATTATGATGTGGGGTGGCATAATGTATAGCAGTTCTGCACCTCTAGTCTTCATTCAAGGTGTACTAACAGCTCTATGTAAGATTGATTTGGTTGTGAAACCAGTGGTGCGGCCATTACCCCAAAGTTTTCCCACAAACTGTTTTTCATTATGATTATACAAAGGCTGCATATTGCTCATTCTACTGTGAGCGGCCTGTGGGACCTAAACATGCTGCCTTGGCTTGCAGCGTCTCTGGACTTGTGTCCTATCCCCTATCCAGCACATCTGGGACAGTCATTGGTCGACAAGTGCAAAGGGAGCTGCCAGCAGCGGATTTTGATGATTTTCCCAAGTGCATTCAGTGCTGCAGAGCATTCCTCAGACAACCATTAATAACTTAATTGATAGACAAGGCATGTAAGTGTGTTGTTTTTTTTTTGCATATCATGCTTAAACTGAGATGTTTTCAAGATTTTGGTTTCAATTTTTTCATAATTTGCTGATCTAATGATTAACAAGACTATTATCCTGTGATTTCCATAACTCTATGACTTTTTGGTGATGTAATTTCAATGTTGAGGAGTGAATGTTTATGTGTCCATATATGTATATATTTGTAAATTATTATTTATATTTTTATGGGCACTAGGATTCTGGTTTCTGAAAGCTGCACAATATACATTGATATAAGCATACTAATATATTTATAGTACTATGTGATATAATGGTTCATCTAATATTCTTCTGTAATAAACCAATGCATTCCTGTGGTCATGACGGTTTATCTGCCATGCACCGAGCATCTGCTGGGAGGATCAGAAAGGTTACGTTCTTAGACCATGACCCACAGACAGTCACCTCATCAACCCATGAAATAACAGAGCGGCCGCACGCTCTAATTGGCAAAAAACAGCTGCAAAATTAGAGAACAAATAGCATTTTAAACAAAATAAAATAAATGGCTGATATTGCTTCAAGGAAGTACTAATTGGCAATACCTAGCTAATGCCAGCCAGTCACAGGAAGGAAACATTACGTTATTATTTTTAATAATGTTTACAAGTATATCCAGCCATATCCAACCAGTGAAAAATGTCAGCCTTGGGAAAAAGTGGCAGAACTACTTTTCAGTGGTGAAGCCGCTCATCTTCTCCCTGATAGCAATCATTAGTTTTATTTTTTAACCTACTGCTCAAATGAAGATGGATGAGCGGGATACTCTTAAATGCAAGCTGCTTATGTACAGAAAAATGGCTCTTCTGCTACAAAAGGGGATATTGCCGGATGAATTTCAGTTACTGGAAAGGGAAAAAATAAATATATAAAATTCACAATATATACAGTGCCTACAAGTAGTATTCAACCCCCTGCAGATTTAGCTGGTTGACACATGCGGAATTAACTTGGCATTGTGACATTTGTACTGTAGATCAGCCTGAAGTGGGAAATGCACTGCTGCAAAAATTTTTGTTTTATTTTTTATTTTTTTTTTTAAAACGTTAAAAGTTAATTCAGAGTGTCATTTATTATTCAACCCCTCAAACCACAAGAATTCTGTTTGGTCCCCTAAAGTATTAAGACGTAGTTCAGGCACCAAGAATAATGAGCTTCACATGTGTGGATTAATGATCTCTTTTGCCAGCCTTTTCTGACTATTTAAGACACTCCCCAAACTTGTGAACAGCAGTCATACATGGTCAACATGGGAAAGACAAAGGAGCATTCCAAGGCCATCAGAGACAAGATCGTGGAGGGTCACAAGGCTGGCAAGGGGTACAAAACCCTTTCCAAGGAGTTGGCCCTACCTGTCTCCACTCTCCACTGTTGGGAGCATCATCCGTAAGTGGAAGGCTTATGGAACTACTGTTAGCCTTCCACGGCCTGGACAGCCTTTGAAAGTTTCCTCCCGTGCCGAGGCCAGGCTTGTCCGAAGAGTCAAGGCTAACCCAAGGACAACAAGGAAGGAGCTCCGGGAAGATCTCATGGCAGTGGGGACATTGGTTTCAGTCAATACCATAAGTAACGTACTCCACCGCAATGGTCTCCGTTCCAGACGAGCCCGTAAGGTACCTTTACTTTCAAAGCGTCATGTCAAGGCTCGTCTACAGTTTGCTCATGATCACTTGGAGGACTCTGAGACAGACTGGTTCAAGGTTCTATGGTCTGATGAGACCAAGATCGAGATCTTTGGTGCCAACCACACACGTGACGTTTGGAGACTGGATGGCACTGCATACGACCCCAAGAATACCATCCCTACAGTCAAGCATGGTGGTGGCAGCATCATGCTGTGGGGCTGTTTCTCAGCCTAGGGGCCTGGCCATCTGGTCCGCATCCATGGGAGGATGGATAGCACGGCCTACCTGGAGATTTTGGCCAAGAACCTACGCTCCTCCATCAAGGATCTTAAGATGGGTCGTAATTTCATCTTCCAACAAGACAACGACCCAAAGCACACAGCCAAGAAAAACCAAGGCCTGGTTCAAGAGGGAAAAAGTCAAGGTGTTGGAGTGGCCTAGTCAGTCTCCTGACCTTAACCCAATTGAAAACTTGTGGAAGGAGCTCAAGATTAAAGTCCACATGAGGCACCCAAAGAACCTAGATAACTTGGAGAAGATCTGCATGAGAGTGGGCCAAGATAACTCCACAGACCTGTGCCGGCCTGATCAGGTCTTATAAAAGGCGATTATTAGCTGTAATTGCAAACAAGGGTTATTCCACGAAATATTAAACATAGGGGTTGTATAATAATTGACCCACACTTTTATGTTTAAAATTTATTAAAATTCAACTGAGCAACATAACTTTTTGTTTTGTAAGATTTATGCTTCTGTTAATAAATCCTTCTCTCGTTTGCAGTTTGAAGGCTCTAACTTATTTGCATCTTATCAAACCAGCTAAATCTGCAGGGGGTTGAATACTACTTGTAGGCACTGTATACGGTATTGTATATATTACACACAAATGGTTAAGGCTGTTTTGACACTAGCATTATTGCCAGTCTATGACTGTTTTGTTTTTCCTTCCAACATACAGAAACTTTTTTGAGACCTGATTATGAATCTGTGGGGTCTGGCCACAATCTGGCACCGTAATGATGACTGATGCCATGATAATAATGTAGCCACAGCCTAAATAACCTAAAT
This sequence comes from Oophaga sylvatica, assembly GCA_033576555.1. Taxonomy (NCBI): domain Eukaryota; kingdom Metazoa; phylum Chordata; class Amphibia; order Anura; family Dendrobatidae; genus Oophaga; species Oophaga sylvatica. The sequence continues at coordinate 38,937,606 of JARQOD010000010.1, read as the reverse complement.
CAAATTAAAACACAATAATTATGTATTTTTATATACTTTTTTGGCTCCTTCACATTCCATTGCACTGTACAAAGAACGTAATCACACCACTAAGTATTTCAACATATGCAGGTTTGGAGGTTCACATTAAGGGGGCATTTCGTACGCCAGTCTTCATTCAGGATGCTTTGGATGAAGATCCGCCTTTTTAATGAATTTCACACACCTTTCAGCTGCCAATGCATTAGTGTCAGAAATTTACTCCAGTCACAAACGGGAGCACGTTTTGTTATAAATATGGCATTTTTGTGATGTGAATTATAGTGACTCTGTTAGGCCGAACTAGGCCACCGCCAAACCGCTAATCTCAATCAAGTTTTCAAAAAGTTGGTTGAGCTGACATATAAATGACAAGTCGCAAAATATCTGCATAACTTTTGTGTTGCACAAAATTGTGCTACTTTTTAACACCATTTAACATGCATAAAACGCTTAATGAATTGGCCCCAAAATGTCTGTGTATTTAGCGCTATGGAGCTTTAAACACACTGTGTGCCTCTGCATGGTACTGCACCATTTATAACATTTCCTGATATGGAATATACCGGTCATATAGTGGTGTATGCCTCCATATGAAATCATAGGCATGTGGACATTATGGGCCCACACACATCTATGTAACTATTATGGCATTATACAACTTAGACCTTGTATGGATGCATTATGTGTATAAGGCCTATTCATGTAGCATACAGGTTACATTATAAGTTTCTTATAGGCTGTAACTTTTTGATCATATTTTGTTTTCAAGTGTCTCACTTGGTGCTGATGTTAATCTGCTGTGGGTATGCTCTGGGTAGAATCTGTCTCCTTCCTCCTCTGGCAGCTGACAATATATTGCCTTATACTTCTTCTGCAATAGGAATTTCCTCAGCTATATGGCTACGTACTGCAGAGACTCTGCTCCTTCCCTGATAAGTAGGCAGAAAGTAATTTTTATTGGCTGCTCTACAGAGAACACAGTATCTCTATTCAGAGACCTACTGTTGGGAAAGCGACTGAGCATGTGTGACCACCTGCACTCTGCTCATTAGATGCAGGTGACTGAGCATGTGTGACCACCAACACTCAGGTCATTAGATAATAAAATGGGCCTACTAGATTAAATGGCACTTCCAATATCAAATAAATCCTACAAACCAGCGGAAGTAAATGGCAAAATGTTTAGAAACAACTATATAAATTTTATTAAACGTAAATGGTACAATACATATTAAGAGATGGGGTACAGATACAAAAACAAACTGCAAGCACAGAATATTAAACATCTATTACTAGGTAAGCTTTAGGTAAAGTGTAAACCACATAAAGAATGATAGATAATCAGGGTGCTCCAAGGGTCAGTTTTGAGTCAATTAATTAAGTAGAAAAAATATGAAAATTTTTAAATGAATATTAATTGTAGTCAGACGTATGGAGGACCCCAGGTATATCAAAAAGCCACCCTGTTAAATAATGCAGTCCAAGTAGTAGCACTAAAACTCCCCAATAGCTTAGTGGTATATTAGGCATAAAAAGTGCCAGAGTACATTAGTAGGTTTAATACCACAGCTATAGGAAAAATAGTCTAGCCAAATGTAATTAAGCTGATGTTATACAATCATTTTTCTAACCTATTAAAGTGACCAGTGCATAATGTGTAGCCCAGCTACGCAGGCACACATAAAGTCCAGGAGAGTGCACAGGAAGGTAACAGCAACGCTTGATATTCATTCACTGTCACTCCCACTTTCAGACACGCCCATCTGAGATATAAGGGGAGGGGTGACACGTGGCAGAGAATTATTCATTCAGTCAGTCAGATCTTGAGGAAGTAGTGTTCAGTGGTACTTCAGTCTGTTAGCTTCTGTCTAAGGACAGAGCAGCCATTCAGTCTCGGTCCAGTAGGGACTTTGGAGGAAACTGAGAGCTGTGCAGCGAGCTCTGGAGGAAGCTGACATTTTCCACAACTGCCACAAGTGCTTATGTTAAAACGGGAAGCAGGGCGAAGGGCACAGTGGAGAAGATAGAGAAGTGCTTTAGGTATTGGATTGCCTGCACTAAATTGCCGGACACCGGGGTCCGAAGCGTTGCTACAGTTTCAAGCTTAGTAACAAGAAAACCGGAGGCATCTGGACTACAGGTCGCAGAGAGCAGCCCTAAGTGTCAATACGTAACTGGAGTCAGGTGGAACAGGGACTTTGAGTCAAGTGCAGACAAAAGTAAGGACTTAGTTTCATCACTTAGAAGGCTCCACCACAACGTTGGCCGGGCAGTACAGCTATTGAGAAAGCTGGAGATTCAGAGTTAACTTCGCTTCAGGCAAGTTGGACTCACATGTACATGGAAGTAAAGGAGGCCTCTAACCTGCTCAGCTGTTACCCGAATGTGCACTCTCCACCCCGACCAGCTCCCCGGGATCTGCTTGAACCACCATCAGTAAAAGGTATGAAAAGAAGCTGCATTGTGTTTGGCTGAATTCTTACTACTCCCTGCATCATCATCTCACCATAGACTTCCAGGGACCCGTCTCACCTGTGGGAGACTTACTACCAAGCTGCCCATAACATCCCTGTGAAAGTCCTTAGAGCAGCGCTGGTACAATTTACCAGAAACCGCAGGTGGCGTCACGAACTACCTATCCTAATAATCCCCTGTAAATATTCCCTAATTGTATGAGCGCCCAGGGCCACGGACCGAGTCCGCTGCCAGTGACAAACCCCATAGACTTTCATGGGCTCGGTGCCGAGTACCCCATTGCCCTGGTACTAAGTGCGACTCAATCTTTGGCGTCACGAACAGGATGCGAAACTTGCAATTGTGAGTCCTGTGTGCGTATATTGAACTGTTTGGTGAAAAAGACTGTTTGCTGCTTTTGACGCCAAATGCCGCCATTTTGCCGCCAAGTTGGCGCCCTGAGGCGCTGGTGAAGAAGGTGGGCGTGCATTCGTGGGCGTGTACCCCCTGAGGCGCGAAAGATATGGCCGCCCTCTCCAAATGTTACTACAATGTGCGGTCCTGCCCCTCTGCTAAAGAAATCCGCCTCCTCTTCATCCTCTATGCGAAGAGGAGGAGACGCAAATCCCGCCTCCACGGAAGAGACCAGATAGTTCCTGATGGAAACCACACTCTGGCCTGGGACGAGATGGCGGAAGGACAGGAGAATCTGTGCCGAGGACCGGAAGATTTTCTACCTGTGCCGGAGCTGTCCCCAGATAGGGACACCGACCCCGCCATGATGGAGCTGCGGAAGGAGAATGAGGAGCTAAGGAGGAAGCTCCAGGGTCGTGCTGATCGACAGGAGACGGAGAGACGCTGGCGCACCCAAACACAGTGGCTGCTGTGGGACGCAATGTTCTCTCCTACAAGCCAAGGGCCGTCTCCTGAATTCCTGAAATCGCTGCTGGAGAAGGCTGAGGGACGACCGGAGGTTACCGCCGAAAGTGCTGTACCTGATCCCACCGATGCGGAGGTGGAGGAGAAGGAGGCTGAGGAGGTATTGTCCGGACCGGAGTGCCAGTCAGGCCAGGAGGCCACCGCAGAGTACCGCTCCCCGGTAAGGTCACCGGAGGGGTCCCAGCCATCGTTGCCGGAAGTCGACTGGGACGAGATGGAGCGATTAGATGACGTCACTTATGCCGTACAGTGGGAAAGTGAGTGGCGCCGTCATGAGGAGGAGCAGCAACGCCAAAAGCAGGAGAGAGAAAGAGACATCCAGCGGTCCCGACAGAAACAACATGAGGAATTCATAGCTGACAAGGAGACCGTCCGCAGGGATAAAGGTACCCTACGGGAACAGCGGCGGCAGGGGTGCGTCACCGAGTTCCAGCTCCGCAAGGGCTGGGGCTTCATCCGCGAGCCGAGCCTCTTCGCAGGGGTCTTTGTAAGCCGCAGGGACGTAGAATCCCACCTGCCCATCGGTCATCCTGGGAGGGACCTGATTAATGGGGACATTGTGAGCTACACCCGTCACTGGGGTTTAAAGGGGTGGTATGCCCTGAACGTCTCCATTGTTAGTGACCCCGTCCCCGACGCCGGTACTGAAGCGTCCCAGTTCAGAGCTCCCACCGCACCAGGCCGTGCCCCAGCATCGCCCCCTAAATCGCAAACAGCAACCTGCTCTACATCGCAATCAGCGACTTGCTCTACATCGCAACAGGCGACCTACCCGGCATCGCCCCCTACATTGCAATCAACAAAGTATCCCGCAACGCAACCTGCGACTCATTCTGGATCGCAACTGGATGATGAGACCACAGTTAAATCGCAGCCTAAGCCTGCATCTTTGATGAGAAGCCAATATTTGCCTGAGACACCCGTTGCGTCCCAGGTGGTTCGCACAAGGACTGTGGCCACGCAAACACTGATATCGGGCCATGACTTATTTGTTATGGGATCCAAAGGGCATCGCGTCGTTCCAGCCCCAGGAGTGGAAGACGTCATTGAAAGTTTGTAAAAGTGAAGACCGGTAGGACCCAGACAGGGGTTTACCGCATCCTAGAAATTGTATAAAGTTTTAAAGAAATAATTGCCATTTTTGCACTTTATTACTGTGTATGTATAGTGTTTACATATTGAGTAGAATACCCGGCTGGGTACAAGGAAAAGGAATTTGAAAAATTAAAAAGTAATGATTGCCTATTTGCATAGAATACCCCGGTTGGGTCAATCCAGTTGAATTATATTGAGTAAACTTGAAAATTGAAGTTAATATATGTATTTAACCCTTCATGGACTGAGAGGCTGTGGACTGTGCCAGCCCAAGAACTTGTCTTTGTAAATAGTTGCGCTTCGGTGCATTATCTTGGTTTTACATGAAACCACTACCACTATCTACCTCTGAAGAAAAACCCGTATGGTGGGCCTAGAGTGAGGTCTGCAGTCAGAAGTCCTGCAGCCCACCCAGGACCCACGTAGGAGGTTTTTGGTGCGGGTCCTCCACAAGTATCTTGTATATATGAGAATGTTTGATATTTTGATACTTTTGATACTTTTGTATTCTTCATTGTACAAATTGTAACGTTAAAGAAGTCGTACCTCCCGGATGGGAAGAGTTATAATGTTGTTGTTTAATGCAAAACAAAATGTTCTTTTTGTCTTTTACAGCCCGGGAGTGCTGTGTTTTACCAAGGGGGGATGTGTAGCCAGCTACGCAGGCACACATAAAGTCCAGGAGAGTGCACAGGAAGTAACAGCAACGCTTGATATTCATTCACTGTCACTCCCACTTTCAGACACGCCCATCTGAGATATAAGGGTGTAATGTATGTAGTACAGTTCATATAGCGTCTTGTGCTTCGGTGCGATGAAAATACATGAGACACAGGTTTGATATAGAAAGTCTTGTATTACTTCATACAAGTTGGCAAAAATAGTCACACAGTTTGCAGACACAGAAGCAGGAGACACAGCAGGCCAGAGTAATCTAGCTCAGCAATCACTCTCCACAACAGGTTCAGGATCTTCTTCTCTGTTACTGTAAGTCCATGCAAACGTGGGTCTTTCAAAGAGCAGGGTCAGAGTCCACAAGTGCTTCAGAGTTCCTCAGTAGGAATAGTGGAGTACAAGGTCCAAGGCTTTAGGAGTCAGGTCACAGGTTCACTGCAGGCTAGATTCTGAAGCACTGATTGCTCAGCTGTGGCTGCTTAAGAAGCAAATGGAGAGAATCAGGGCAGGAACATGCAAGCTGGAAACTCCATTTTGACTGAGGGCAAGATAGCTGCAGCAAGACAGAAAGTAAAATGGCTGACGAACAAACTGAGTTTCAGGAACATGTACACAGAACCTTACATTACTCCCCCCTTAGGGACAACCTCCGGATGACCTCAGGCCAGGCTTGTGTGGGTACCTCTGATGAAAATGACGGAGCAAGCGAGGAGCATTAACGTTATTGACTGGTTCCCATGAGTTGTCTCCACTGGGTAGCCCTGCCATTTAATCAGATATTGTAACTGATTTCTATACAACCTGGAATCTAAAATCCTTTCCACCACAAATTCTTCCTGACCATCGACTAGCACTGGGTCAGGGCAAGGAGAAGAACGTCCAGGAAACGTATTGGGTGTCGCAGCTTTAGTAGGGATACATGAAAGACAGGGTGATTCTATAGTTCTGGGCAGTTGAAGACGACAAGCAACGGCACTTATAATTTTACTGATTTTATAGGGTCCAATGTACTTATGTCCCAACTTAGACGATGGAATCCTTAACTTAAGATTTCTGGTTGACAGCCAGACCAAGTCTCCTACCTTGAAAGCTGGTGCAGGTTTACGAAATTTATCTGCTGCTTTCTTGTACCTTTCCTGAGCGATTCCAGATTCTCCTTTAGAAGATCCATATTCTTCTGTAAAGACGTGATTCTTTCAGCCACTGCTGGTAAGGCGTTTCTATGGGAAATCGTGGTAGAATGTTAGGATGATAACCTAGATTAGAGTAAAAAGGAGACTGCTTAGTGGAGGCACTCTGAGAGTTGTTATACGAGAACTCAGCTAATGGAAGTAGATCACCCAATCATCCTGTAGGTGGCAGATAAAGAGCGGAGATACTGCTCCAGGGCTTGATTGGTTCGTTTGGTCTGTCCCTTAGTCTGGGGGTGAAAAAGCAGAAGAAAGGTTTACTTTAATGTCCAATGCTGCACAGAAATTTTGCCAAACCTAGAAGTGAATTGCCCCCTCGATCCGAATTTAACCTCATCCGGTACTCATGTAAGCGAAACACATCTTCAATCATCAAATCTGATGTCTGTTTTGCAGTGGTAAGCCGACACAAGGGATAAAAATGAGCTGCCCTTTTTTAGACGGTCAACCACCACTAGAATGGTGTTCTTCCCTTGAGGGTTGGTAACTCCACAATGAAGTCCATAGAAATGGATCCCAGGGCGGGACGGGGTGGGGAAAGGCTTTTGAACAGACCAGTTGGTGAGGAGCGAGGTGTTTTGCATCTTGCACAGACTTCAAATGAAGTGACATAGTTTAAAACATCCTTCCTGCAAGTGGGCCACCAAAAGAAACGAGAGAGAAATTCCTGGTGTCTTTAGAATTCCTCTATGCCCAGCTATCTTGGAATCGTGAATGAGTTGCAATACTCTCAATCTGACTTTTTTCAGGAATATACAGGCGTTGTCCCTGAATCCACACACCATTCTTAAAAACAAGACTTACGTCCCTTGGAGGTTGTGCCAAAAAGGAATCCGCATGGTATGCTTCCTTGATGTCCTTAAGTAGGTCTTGGATTATGAATTATCCTAGGAATCTAGAGTCAGGAAGAATAGTCTTAGGAGGAGTAATTGGCGTGTCTTGCTGAGTAAATCCTGAGAGTGATCAGCCTTTCCATTGCGCGATTGGTCTATAAGAAATGATAAAATTAAATTGGTTTAAGAAAAGATTCCGCGAGCCTGGCGAGGAGTCAGGCCTTTAGCCCACCTGTAAACTCAAGGTTAGTGATCTGTAGGCGATATTTGTGTGGCCCTCCTGAAGAAGGTGTCTCCATTCTTTGAAGGGCGGCAATAAGGAACAACTCTTATTGCCCACATCGTAGTTCCTCCCAAAAAGCCGAAGACAACTGCGGGGAAAAAGAAGGCCGGGTGCAAGACATTTTTCATGTTCTTGAGAGAGTATAGCTCCAACGGCACAGTCTGAGATACCTCAATTAGAAGGCAAGCTCGGGGTTGGGTGTATGGATAGGTGAGGGTAAATTTATCTTTTGACGGGAAATGCTTCCTGGGTTGGGGAGTCCAGGAGAACCGAGACTCTTTCCGGGTAATTGGGTGATAGGTGAACTACCTCAGAGAAATTTCTAATGAACGTCTTTAGCGTTGGCAAACCGATGAAGCGCTGTACCCCTTCACATTTTAGGACTTGGCCCAATCCTGATGGTTGGGTTTGCTTCCATCCATATAATTCCTTGTGTAGCGTACATCCCCAGAATTGAATTCGGTCCTATGGATTCACACTTTCAAGTTTGATGTAAAAGATGTTTTGTCTTAGGTTCCAAGCCCCTTCTCAATGTCCATGATGTTCCCTGTGGAGTTGAAAAATTAGAATATATCCAAATAAATTACCACGAATGTTTCTAGGAGATCCCTGAAGTGTCATTCACAAGTGTTGGGAAAGTGGCTGGGGCGGTCTCAGAAAAAGGCATAATAGATATTCAAAGTGTCCTGCTGACGAATGCGCTTCCCATTATCCCAGGTTAATACGGACTAAGTTTAGGCCCCCGAAGATCGTTTAGGAAAAATTTTGGCGTCCCTTCTCCAATAATCAGGATTAAAGGCAATGGATAACGGTTTTATAGTAACCTTATTGAGTTCCCTATGTTACGCATGGTTCAGGATCATCTTTCTTTTTACAAAGAAGATGGGTGCACCTGCAGGAGTGAAGGGGGGCGTATGAACCTTGGCTGATTTTCGTTATGTAATCCTTTAAAGCCTTTAGCTCGGGCCCCGCCAGGGGGTAGATCTTACCAAAAGGTATCGCCCAGGCAATAATTAATTGGACAATCTATGGACGGGAGGGGAAAGCTGGTCCACGTTCTTTTGTACATAAACCACTAGTCCTGGTAACAGTGGTAGTTCAGGGACTGACATGGTTCCTTTGGAACAGGCAAGCTGAAACTTTTGGTCTCTGTTTCTTGGAAAGTGTAATTCCTTGGTTCCCGTTAATGGTAGGATTCGAGGGGCCATGGTTGCCTAGAAAATGGGAAAGTGGGGAGAAGAATAAGCATAAAGGACAGTTTCTTTGTGTTTTACCATAAGAACCCTAAAGGGGGCTCTTTCCTGATCCACTGGTCCAGGGTCAGCAGGGAGCCCCACATTTCCATCTGTACGGAGTAGCTTCTTCATGAACGTACCCCCTGTTTCAGAGCAAAGGAGACATCCATAAAATTTCCCTTGCCCTGAGTCGATCAAGAGGGCTAGCCACCCAAGCTGAGTCAACCCGAGTTTGATGGAAAAAAAAGCAATGAGAATTGTTTTTCTTACAACTAGCTGGGAACCGCTGAGGAAACTTGAAAAATGGCGCGTTTAAAGTCAACGTCCTCGAGGTAACGGAGTTTGTCCGGAAATCAGATCTGTTTTGCGATCTCTTGGACCGGGTCGGACCTGACAGAATCCCCTTCGCAACACTCACAATGAATAGTGCTGCAGTTCTTACGAGAAGGCTGGGGAGTTTATAATGAAGTCCCTGATTACCACAATAGAAAATAGATTTTCCTTAAAACGATGTTCCTTGCGGCCACTAACCCGTGTGTAAGAGTTACTGCATGGGTTCGGTTCAGGTTCCCGTGTACCTACTCAAAGGTTCCTTAGCTGGAGGGAAGGTAGGAAAAGGTTAGTGCGATTGTTTCGAACCATCTCTCTTGCCTGCGTTCAGTCAGGAGATCAATAGGATGAGAGTTAAATAAATCACCTAAGCAGTGGGAGGGTGGACGAGCAAGTTTCTCCTTTTAAACAGTGGGAATTTAAGCATGTGCAAAAAAAAAAGATTGTTGATTAATAAATCCCCTGAATTTCTCACGTTCACCCCCAAAAAGAAAAGGGGGCAAACTTGGGAATCCCAGAAATCGGGGCTCGGCAGGAGCGGACCGTTTTAGAACCTCAATCCGGCTCGCAAAACCTGGGCAGTCTGTCCAACACTGCAATTTTTGATTAGTGAGGTCCTGTAGGCTTGAAAAAGGGTCTTTTATTCTGCAAATTGCAAGGTATTATCAGTCCCCGCAAAATTCCTTTATGCGGGCCTCCATTTTCCAGTCTTTTAAAGACAGGATTATGAAGAAAGGGAGAGGAGAAAAAAAAAAACAATAGTGTTTACCTGTGGTAACACGCAGAGAGAAAAAAAAATTAAGGGAACTGCCACCTGGAATGGTTGTGAGAAGTCAAAAAACCACTATCTCACAGAAAGTTCACCCGGAATTTGATTCACAGTTAAGCAGAAAAAAAGAGAAAAGAGAAAAAAACAATAGTGTTTACCTGTGGTAACCTGCAGAAAAAAAAAAATTAAGGGATTGCTCACCTGGAATGGTTGTGAGAAGTCAAACCACTGCATCACGAAAGTACAACCGGAATCCGATATCCACGTTCAGCGGGACACAGCCTTTCGACCCAGCAGACCTAACGTTTTGGCTTCAGAATTTGAAAAGATGTAGTACAGTTCATAAGCGTTTTGTGTTTGGGTGGGTGAAAAAACATGGACACGGGTTTGTATAAAAAAGTTTGTATTATTCATACAAGTTGGAAAAATTTTTGTCCACAGTTTGCGACACAAAAGCAGGAGAACCGCAGGCCAGAGAAAATCAAACTCAGCAACACTTCCAAACAGGTTCGGATCTTCTTCTCTGTTACCGAAAAGTCCTAAAAACGTGGGTTTTAAAGAGCAGGGTTCAGAGCCCAAAAGTGTTTCAGAGTTCCTCAGTGGGAAATAGGGGAGTACAAGGTCCAAGGGCTTTGGAGTCAGGGCAAGGTTTACTGCGGCTGATTTGAAAGCCTGATTTCTCGCTGGGCTGCTTAAGAAGCAAAAGGGAGACAGGGGGGAACTGCGCTGGAAACTCCATTTTGACTGAGGGCAAAATAGCTGCAGCAAGACAGAAAGTAAATGGGGTGAGAACAAACTGAGTTTCGGAACATGTACACAGAAAATTAAAAGGGGGGGGTGACCGTGGCAGGAATTTTTCATTCAGTCAGTCAGATCTGGGAAGTAGTGTTTTAGTGGTACTTCGTCTGTTAGCTTCTGTTTAAGGAAAAGAGCAGCCATTCAGTCTCGGTCCGTAGGGACTTTGGAGGGGAAAAAAGAGCTGTGCAGCGAGCGGGGGAAGTGAAATTTTCCACAACTGCCCCCAAATGCTTATGGTAAAAACGGGGGGCAGGGCGAAGGGACGGGAGAAAATAGGGAAGTGCTTTGGTTTTGGTTTTCCCGCACTAAAGTGCGGACACCGGGGGGTCCGAAGGTTGCTTTTATTTCAAATTAGTAAAAAGAAAACCCGGGGCTCTGGATCGGTCGCAGAGAGCAGCCCTAAGGCAAAACGTAACGGAGTCAGGGGGAAAAAGGGACTTTGAGTCAAACGCGAAAAAGAAGGACTTTGTTTCATCCCTTTGAAAGGGCCCCCAAAGTTGGGGGGGGGCGTACGCTATTTAGAAAAATGGAATTTTGAGTAACTTCGTTAGGGGGGACCCAAAAGGGTAAAGGAGGCCCCTTAATGCTCGCTGTTACCGAATGGCACTTCCCCCCCGCCAGCTCCCCGGGGTCGCTTGAACCACCATCAGTAAAAGGTATGAAAAAAAGCTGCTTGTGTTTTGGGTGAATTCTTTTTTTCTCCTGCATCTCTTTTCATAGTTTTTAGGGGCCCGTTACCCGGGGGAGACTTATACCAAATGCCATAACCCCCTGTGAAAGCCTTG
>JARQOD010000010.1:38809124-38926099 GCA_033576555.1 Oophaga sylvatica | reverse complement strand
GGGGGCGGCTCTTGAGCGCACAACCTCAGCTGTGGATGTTACCGCAGTCGCTGTTCAGGCTGCTAGCGTGGCTGCAGCCAGTTTGCCCTTCTGCCACCTCTGCCCCTACATTATCCCACCCCCCCGCTTCCTGACAAGTTTGCCGGTGACAGCAAGAAATGTCGGGATTCGTGAGTCAGTGCTCTAATACAGCTCGAGCTTCTGGCTGCACTTTTCCCCACGGATTGGGCACAAGGGGGTTTTGTACTGTCTCTACCCCGGGGCCCAGAGCGTTGGAGTGGGCAACACCGCTGTGGGAGCGCGACGATCGTGTGGTGCGGAGTGCTCCTCGGTTTTTGGAGGCTCTGAAAAAGGTCTTTTAGGACCTCGGTCACGCACGATACGGCCACTCCAACTGCTGGCAATGTCACAGGGCTTGTCCATGGTCAGCCAGTTCTCAGTCCAATTTCGGACTTTGGCCTCTGAATTAGAGTGGCCAGATAAAGTTCTTATTCCAGTGTTCTGGAGAGGACTGGCAGACCATGTAAAGGACATTTTGGCTACCAGGGAGATTCCTGCCACACTGGAGAAACTCATTTTTATATCTACCCGCATCGACCTCTGTTTTCACGAGCGGAGGTTAGAGCGGACCCAGTGTAGGCAGAGGTTTCGGCTGGCACCCACCTTTGCCAAACCTCTGGAATTTCCCGTTCGGGTGTCCGACTCCCCAGAGACCGTGGAGACTACTCGAGTGGGATCTAAGTCTCGGACCACTCGAGTATCCGTGGTCTGTAGAGTGTGTCAGCATCCAGGACATTATGCCAACCGATGTCCCCAGCGAATGAGTAAACGGTCATGTTCCGTGACCATGGGTGCAGGGTCATTAGACGCAAGGGATTTTGCTCTGAAAGTGCTCCTTAAAGGGTTAATCTCTCTAGGTTCATCCACTCTTCCCGCCAAGCTTTGTGTGGATTCTGGGGCAGAGGGGAATTTTATGTCCTCCTCCTTTGCCTCTCGCCATTCCATACCGCTGGTGACGCTCGCCGAGCCAATATCGGTGAGAGTGTTGAATGGAGCAATCCTGCCCTCACAAATCACCCACCAGACTGTCTTTCTACCTCTATCTATGTCTCCTTCACATCAGGAGAATATATCCCTTTTTGTTCTTCCTGAGGGAATAGATGAGGTTTTGTTGGGATTACCCTGGCTTCGCCACCACTCTCCCCATATTGAGTGGTCCTCTGGGAGAATACTGGGTTGGGGTGATCATTGCAGAGACAGATGTCTCAGAGAGGACATTCAGGTTTCCACAACGGAGATACCCATAGATCTTGATTCTCTTCCCAAGGTTTATCGGTCATACGCGGATGTATTCTCCAAAAAGGCAGCGCAGACTCTTCCGCCTCATTGCCCCTATGACTGTCCTATAGACCTGCCTGGAACGGAGCCCCCTCGGGGAAGAGTGTATACTCTCTCTCTTCCTGAGTCGGAGGCCATGTCACAATACATCCAGGAAAATCTGGCAAGAGGGTTTATTAGGAAGTCAGTGTCACCAGCAGGGGCAGGATTTTTCTTCGTGCAGAAGAAGAATGGAGAATTACGACCATGTATAGACTACAGGGGTGTTAATGCCATTACCGTTAAGAACAAATATCCTTTGCCCCTAATATCTGAGCTCTTTGATAGGCTCCGGGGAGCAAGGGTATTTACTAAGCTGGATCTTCGTGGTGCCTATAACCTGATCCGCATCCGTAAGGGAGACAAATGGAAGACGGCGTTCAATACCAGAGATGGACATTACGAATATCTTGTGATGCCCTTCGGGCTCTGTAATGCTCCAGCCGTCTTCCAAGATTTCGTAAATGACATCTTCCGGGACATGCTTGCCACCTCTGTGGTAGTCTATCTGGATGACATTCTCATCTTTTCTCCAGATATGGACACCCACCGGAGAGATGTTTGCAGGGTCTTCGACCTCTTGCGGGCAAATTCCTTATATGCGAAGTTGGAGAAGTGTGTGTTTGAGCAGGAGTCTTTGCCATTCCTGGGCTATATCATCTCCACTCAGGGATTGGCTATGGATCCTGCCAAACTACAGGCTGTAATGGATTGGCAAGAACCCCACTCTCTTAAAGCGGTGCAGCGCTTTATGGGGTTCATTAATTACTATCGCCAATTCATTCCCCACTTCTCTACTTTGGTTGCTCCCTTGGTAGCCCTCACCAAGAAAGGAGCCAATCCCAAATTGTGGTCAGAGGAGGTCTCCAAGGCCTTTACTTCAATCAAGTCCCATTTTGCTAGCGCTCCTATCCTACATCGTCCCGAGGTTGATAAGCCTTTTATATTGGAGGTAGATGCCTCGTCCGTTGGTGCTGGAGCAGTCCTTTTTCAAAAGGATGCTCAAGGTCGTAAACATCCTTGCTTCTTCTTCTCCAAGACCTTCACACCAGCGGAGAGGAATTATTCCATTGGGGATAGTGAGTTGCTAGCCATGAAGTTGGCCTTTTCCGAGTGGAGACATCTCCTGGAGGGGGCTCGCTTTCCCTTCCAAGTGTTCACTGACCACAAAAATTTGGTCTATTTACAGACCGCCCAGCGGCTAAATTCCCATCAGGTCAGATGGTCCCTGTTCTTCTCCCGGTTCCATTTCACCCTCCATTTTCTCTCAGGGGAGAAGAACATTTGTGCTGATGCTCTGTCTCGCTCCGTGGTGTCCTCTGAGGAGGTGGAGGAGGAGCCTCGGCTGATTGTCCCCACAGAGAGCCTAAGAACTGTGGCCCCGGTTTCGCTTGAGTCTGTGTCTCCGGGCAAGACTTTTGTGCCCATCAATTTGCGACCAGAGGTACTCTCTTGGGCACTCATCCAGGGTGGATGGACATTTTGGGGCAAAGAGGACATCTGAGTTGCTGGCGAGGACATACTGGTGGCCAAATATGGTCCATGACGTCAGGGAATACGTTCAGGCGTGCGTCTCCTGCGCCAAGAATAAGTCCCCTCGACAACGGCCAGCTGGGTTACTCTTTCCTTTACCGGTGGCAGACAGGCCCTGGGAGATGGTCGGGATGGATTTTGTGGTGGGCTTACCCAAGTCTCGGGGCTGCACCATCATCTGGGTTTATAACCGACCACTTCTCCAAAATGGTGCACTTGGTGCCGTTACCACGGTTACCGTCTGCACGGGCCTTGGCAGCATTATTCATTAGGCATATTTTCCGCCTACACGGTATGCCAGACAAAATTGTCAGTGATCGAGGTCCCCAGTTTGTGTCTCGGTTCTGGAGAGAGCTGTGTCGTTTACTCAGCATTGAGTTGAATCTCTCCTCTGCATACCATCCCGAGACGAATGGGTTGGTAGAGAGGGCCAACCAGACCTTGGTCACATACTTGCGACATTTTGTCTCTGACAGGCAGGATGACTGGGCATCCTTGCTCCCGTGGGCTGAGTTCGCTCTAAATAATGCTGTGGCTGACTCCACCGGACAGACCCCATTCCTTCTGAACTACGGTCAGCATCCGCGGGTACCAGTGCCCATGCCCGTGTCTTCCGCCGATTCCAGGGTGGTAGACTGGGCTGTGGAGGCACGGGACACTTGGGACCGCACCCAGGATGCCATTCAGGCCTCCAAAGAGAGGATAAGGTCTTCGGCCGATGCCCATCGGCGCCCCGCTCCTACATTTGCGCCGGGTGACCTAGTGTGGCTCTCTGTCCGAAACATCAGGCTACGTGTAGAGTCCACCAAGTTGGCACCTCGCTTTTTGGGTCCCTTTAAAGTTCTTGAGCAGGTGAACCCGGTGGTTTACCGCCTAGCCCTTCCGCCTCGCCTTGGTAACACTGACACCTTTCACGTGTTCCTCCTGAAACCCGTGGCCATTTCCCGGTTTTCCGAGTCATCTGCCGGGACGTCGGGTTCATCTACCGATGATCATGAGGTGAACACCATTGTTGGGTGCAAGGTGGTACGAGGCAAAAAATTTTATTTGGTGGATTGGAGGGGTTATGGGCCTGAGGATAGGTCCTGGGAGCCTGCCGAGCATGTTCACGCTCCGCAGCTCATCGCTGTCTTTGAGCGCAGCGAGGCCCAAAGAAGGGGGGGCCCTAGGAGGGGGTTAATGTTAGGGTTTGAGCTCCCGCTGCTGCACAGGGGGGTCTCAAACCAGTCCCGCTGCGGTCCCCCATTCGTCTCCGTCCACAGTGGAGCCTGCTCAGCTTAGACGTCGGTCCCAGCGTCTCGCCCAGTCTAACAGTGTGCAGAGAATTACTGCTGCTCCTCCAGGCTCTGCTATTGTGGCCAGTACTAGTTAGCGGCGAGCAGACGTCTTTAGGACAAAGTCCTTGTTTTCCCCTTCTGAGCATGCCCAGAGTGAGATCTCTCATTGGAGATCAGGGGTCACATGTTCAGGTACTGCAGCAGCTCCTATTGGTCCGCCAGGAAGGTCCTGTGACTACTGGTGTTCTGGAACAAGTTTCATTGGTCCTTGTTTCTGGCAGGTCCTGTAGCTGTTACTATAAAAGGGCAGCATGGCTGGGCCGCCATGCGCTAATATCAACCATTATATGCTTTGCGCCAGTGTGGTCATGCGTGTATGTGGTTAGGGCCCGGCTGAAATAGGCCCCTAGAATACCCCTAGAAGCCCCTAGAATACCGACTTAATCGGTGAGGAGTTTGGTATGCTAGCTGGTCAGGGTCGGTGTCCTAGATGCCCTAGATTACCGGCATAACCGGTGAGGAGTTTGATTGCAGTATTCAGGGCCTGGCGTTCAGACGCCATAGATTGCGGGTGTCTCCCGCGAGGACATTAGCGCATAATCACGTTCTATGTTCGCTTAGCAGTTAACTGGGTGCCTGACAGGACACAGAAGTTTGTCTCAGCGGCAGTGTGACGTAACAGGGTTCGCTTCCAACGCTAGACAGCGCCCTAGCGTGTTTATTTTGCGACTCAGTGGTGTTAAGTGAGTTCGCACACATCGCCATATAGCGCTGCGGCACTCCTTCTAGCGGCTCTGTGGATTAACAGAGTTCGCACATTTTGCCACAGCGCGTTACGGCGTTTATTTTGGTGACTCTGCGGGATAACAGAGTTCGCTTCTTGCCCCATTTTACTAGCAGCAGGCTCCGCCTGTACGGTGGACCCCGGGCTGCGAACGCACCTTTTTACATCATATATTTGGTGCGTTCCGCAGACCCTAACAGTGCGAGACTCTTATACAGGGCGGGTCTTGAGTCCAGATCATAGAAGGGGTCCCAAACCATAGGGACACCCCCAACAACATATGTTTATTTTTTGGAGGCTGCAAACCATGCAGAATGCCCTAGAATATTAAAACAAAGTATATTCACCTTACTGAGTCCCACCACTTCTCTCCTAACGCTGAGCACATCTCACTGCTTCGTAATATGGCTGGACGAGCATGTGACCACTGCAGCCAATCACTGGCCACAGCGGTGATCAAACTGTCTAAACAGTCTCAATCGCTAACGAAGCCAGTGACCTAGGCTGAAGCGAAATGTGAACATAGTCTAATGATGCTGAAAATGACCATAAAACTGAGGGGATAGAACCAGCGGTGACCATTTCTGGCTGAAGATTTACTGGACACATTGGAAAAGTTTTTGTTTCTTAAAACCCTCATAAACAAAAAATTAAAAGTTCTGCCGTCGCCCACTCTCCCCCAATCTAGCCATGAAGTGAAAGCCTGTCCCACGCGTTTCAGAAAAAGACAAAAAGTCCTGATTACACAAGGTTGCCTGAGAATCCCGGATTGACTCGGTTGGAGGGAAAAGTATAATTTTCCTCTCGTGTTTTGACTGTAGGGAGATTGATAAAAAGTTGAATGTTTTTCAAAAATGGCTGAGTCAACAAGAAAATCCCTCTCCGACTCAGGAGTGAGGCTGCCGCTGCATTGTACGGCGTAGCGACGCTGTCAACAAAGAATACTAGTATGTGACAAGATGCTATTTTTACAGGTCGGCTCCATCCGTTAGCGTGTCACCAGCGCAAATCGGAGCGACGCAGCTTTTCTTCTAAAACACAATGGAAAATGAATAGTTGGCAATTTGCAGCCCCTCCCCCGCCCTCCACGCGCTGCCCTTTGTCGTCACTCACTGGAACATATTTGATCTTTCGCTAAATTGTCTTTTATTTAAATGGCGGCCCAAAATAGCATCGGCGGTGCGAGAGACACGATGTCCCATAGACAGTTCTTATCTGAGCCCTGATGGGAATTCAGCGATGAAGCCATCGCTAAGAATACATTCTCCTCGACATATGATGTCGATGCCGAGATGGTAGAAAAACAAAAAAAAAACACAAGAAATGGAAATTACGACCTGTTTTCCTGCAAAATATTTATTGAATATATCCATAATTTCGCCGACCTTCTTCTATCTGCCCCTCCTCCACCTTGTTAACTACCGCCGGGCCCCCGAGATGGTCTGTCTAGTATATTAAAACTTTCTACAGTATCCTGGCGCACATATAAATCTCCAGAATCACTTGTCACTATGCATTTGCAATCATAATTGTTTTTTTCCCTGACTTCAATACAAGGAGCAGTCTTCGAGCAGCCACCTGAATATTGTATCCAGCCTCAGACAATAGCGGGGACGAGGGATGCTGGCGAGTGGACGCAATATAATTTATTATCTGTCAGCATCCATGAACTGGATTGTATCTCCCCGAAGAAAAAATAAACTGTGATTTCGATACAACTTGGTTAATTTATCAGTAAAGGCAAGAGCGCCATACGTAGCTGGGTATATTCCTGTGACAACCCGGTCTGGGGAGGTGCAGCCCCTGATGGCTACGGATCCGCTCTACAAGTGTCGGCTAGAGCAAGGAATGAGGGGCCGACACTGACACGGGTATAAAGGACCCCGAGGACTGAAACCCTGTGTCATGATCCCCCCGCATACAGCTCTGGAGTATAATACAGGATGTAACTCAGGATCAGTAATGTAATGTATGTACACAGTGACTGCACCAGCAGAATAGTGAGTGCAGCTCTGGAGTATAATACAGGATGTAACTCAGGATCAGTAATGTAATGTATGTACACAGTGACTGTACCAGCAGAATAGTGAGTGCAGCTCTGGAGTATAATACAGGAGGTAACTCAGGATCAGTAATGTAATGTATGTACACAGTGACTGCACCAGCAGAATAGTGAGTGCAGCTCTGCAGTATAATACAGGATGTAACTCTGGATCAGTAATGTATGTACACAGTGACTGCACCAGCAGAATAGTGAGTGCAGCTCTGGAGGATTATACAGGAGGTAACTCAGGATCAGTAATGTAATGTATGTACACAGTGACTGCACCAGCAGAATAGTGAGTGCAGCTCTGGAGTATAATACAGGATGTAACTCAGGATCAGTAATGTAATGTATGTACACAGTGACTGCAGCAGCAGAATAGTGAGTGCAGCTCTGGAGTATAATACAGGAGGTAACTCAGGATCAGTAATGTATGTACATAGTGACTGCATCAGCAGAATAGTGAGTGCAGCTCTGGAGTATAATACAGGAGGTAACTCAGGATCAGTAATGTAATGTATGTACACAGTGACTGCACCAGCAGAATAGTGAGTGCAGCTCTGGAGTATAATATAGGAGGTAACTCAGGATCAGTAATGTAATGTATGTACACAGTGACTGCACCAGCAGAATAGTGAGTGGAGCTCTGGAGTATAATACAGGATGTAACTCAGGATCAGTAATGTAATGTATGTACACAGTGACTGCACCAGCAGAATAGTGAATGCAGCTCTGGGGTATAATACAGGATGTAACTCAGGATCAGTAATGTATGTACACAGTGACTGCACCAGCAGAATAGTGAGTGCAGCTCTGGAGTATAATACAGGATGTAACTCAGGATCAGTAATGTAATGTATGTACACAGTGACTGCACCAGCAGAATAGTGAGTGCAGCTCTGGAGTATAATATAGGAGGTAACTCAGGATTAGTAATGTAATGTATGTGCACAGTGACTGCACCAGCAGAATAGTGAGTGCAGCTCTGGAGTATAATACAGGATGTAACTCAGGATCAGTAATGTAATGTTTGTACAAAGTGACTGCACCAGCAGAATAGTGAGTGCAGCTCTGGAGTATAATACAGGATGTAACTCAGGATCAGTAATGTAATGTATGTACACAGTGACTGCACCAGCAGAATAGTGAGTGCAACTCTGGAGTATAATACAGGATGTAACTCCGGATCAGTAATGTAATGTATGTACACAGTGACTGCACCAGCAGAATAGTGAGTGCAGCTCTGGAGTATAATACAGGATGTAACACATGATCAGTAATGTATGTACACAGTGATTGCACCAGCAGAATAGTGAGTGCAGCTCTGGAGTATAATACAGGATGTAACTCAGGATCAGTAATGTAATGTATGTACACAGTGATTGCACCAGCAGAATAGTGAGTGCAGCTCTGGAGTATAATACAGGATGTAACTCAGGATCAGTAATGTATGTACACAGTGACTGCACCAGCAGAATAGTGAGTGCAGCTCTGGAGTATAATACAGGATGTAACTCAGGATCAGTAATGTAATGTATGTACACAGTGACTGCACCAGCAGAATAGTGAGTGCAGCTCTGGAGGATTATACAGGAGGTAACTCAGGATCAGTAATGTAATGTATGTACACAGTGACTGCACCAGCAGAATAGTGAGTGCAGCTCTGGAGTATAATACAGGATGTAACTCTGGATCAGTAATGTATGTACACAGTGACTGCACCAGCAGAATAGTGAGTGCAGCTCTGGAGGATTATACAGGAGGTAACTCAGGATCAGTAATGTAATGTATGTACACAGTGACTGCACCAGCAGAATAGTGAGTGCAGCTCTGGAGTATAATACAGGATGTAACTCAGGATCAGTAATGTAATGTATGTACACAGTGACTGCAGCAGCAGAATAGTGAGTGCAGCTCTGGAGTATAATACAGGAGGTAACTCAGGATCAGTAATGTATGTACATAGTGACTGCATCAGCAGAATAGTGAGTGCAGCTCTGGAGTATAATACAGGAGGTAACTCAGGATCAGTAATGTAATGTATGTACACAGTGACTGCACCAGCAGAATAGTGAGTGCAGCTCTGGAGTATAATATAGGAGGTAACTCAGGATCAGTAATGTAATGTATGTACACAGTGACTGCACCAGCAGAATAGTGAGTGGAGCTCTGGAGTATAATACAGGATGTAACTCAGGATCAGTAATGTAATGTATGTACACAGTGACTGCACCAGCAGAATAGTGAATGCAGCTCTGGGGTATAATACAGGATGTAACTCAGGATCAGTAATGTATGTACACAGTGACTGCACCAGCAGAATAGTGAGTGCAGCTCTGGAGTATAATACAGGATGTAACTCAGGATCAGTAATGTAATGTATGTACACAGTGACTGCACCAGCAGAATAGTGAGTGCAGCTCTGGAGTATAATATAGGAGGTAACTCAGGATTAGTAATGTAATGTATGTGCACAGTGACTGCACCAGCAGAATAGTGAGTGCAGCTCTGGAGTATAATACAGGATGTAACTCAGGATCAGTAATGTAATGTTTGTACAAAGTGACTGCACCAGCAGAATAGTGAGTGCAGCTCTGGAGTATAATACAGGATGTAACTCAGGATCAGTAATGTAATGTATGTACACAGTGACTGCACCAGCAGAATAGTGAGTGCAACTCTGGAGTATAATACAGGATGTAACTCCGGATCAGTAATGTAATGTATGTACACAGTGACTGCACCAGCAGAATAGTGAGTGCAACTCTGGAGTATAATACAGGATGTAACTCCGGATCAGTAATGTAATGTATGTACACAGTGACTGCACCAGCAGAATAGTGAGTGCAGCTCTGGAGTATAATACAGGATGTAACACATGATCAGTAATGTATGTACACAGTGATTGCACCAGCAGAATAGTGAGTGCAGCTCTGGAGTATAATACAGGATGTAACTCAGGATCAGTAATGTAATGTATGTACACAGTGATTGCACCAGCAGAATAGTGAGTGCAGCTCTGGAGTATAATACAGGATGTAACTCAGGATCAGTAATGTAATGTTTGTACAAAGTGACTGCACCAGCAGAATAGTGAGTGCAGCTCTGGAGTATAATACAGGATGTAATTCAGGATCAGTAATGTAATGTATGTACACAGTGACTGCACCAGCAGAATAGTGAGTGCAACTCTGGAGTATAATACAGGATGTAACTCCGGATCAGTAATGTAATGTATGTACACAGTGACTGCACCAGCAGAATAGTGAGTGCAGCTCTGGAGTATAATACAGGATGTAACACATGATCAGTAATGTATGTACACAGTGATTGCACCAGCAGAATAGTGAGTGCAGCTCTGGAGTATAATACAGGATGTAACTCAGGATCAGTAATGTAATGTATGTACACAGTGATTGCACCAGCAGAATAGTGAGTGCAGCTCTGGAGTATAATACAGGATGTAACTCAGGATCAGTAATGTATGTACACAGTGACTGCACCAGCAGAATAGTGAGTGCAGCTCTGGAGTATAATACAGGATGTAACTCAGGATCAGTAATGTAATGTATGTACACAGTGACTGCACCAGCAGAATAGTGAGTGCAGCTCTGGGGTATAATACAGGAGGTAACTCAGGATCAGTACAGGGTAAGTTATGTAATGTATGTGTGCTGCAGTCCCATGTCCTTCCTTGTAAGAGTTGTGGTGTTCTACCAGATGCTGCCCATGTCCGGTCACCACGTCCTTATTTTCCAGCACAGGATCTAGCTCTTTAGGATGTTTTGCTGATTATTGAAGCTGTTGTATTTGGTTGTGGGGATGGGGGAGCTGATGATAATGACATTGCTGGACAAACATCTATTTCATCATTTTATAGCTTAGCTTTATAGAGTGATAAAAATAAACCATCTGTCTTCGACTGTACCAAGCAAAAAAGGGGGTCTTTGTGCGCTCCTAATGAATATAAACACATAGGGATATTATAAAGGGACGGAGATGCCGTGTACAAAGAACATGTCATGAGCCTCACGCAGTAAGTTGCATTCTGTCCCGTTCTGCGCATCCTGCAGCAATAAGTGACCCATTATAGCTAGAAATTCCCTCCAGACCCTGCATTTCTCATCTCCTTTTATATCTGCACTCACATCTACCTGACGCCCCTCTGTGTCTTTATGCCCACAGCAAAAAAGCTGTAAAAAGCCAGAAAGTCCCTCTCTTAGGATCAGCAGGTAATGTATTAGACATAATTAATTAGCACATCACATACTTCAATACACAATGTTCAGACAGACTTGTAATCACCGAATCTTTATAGAAGCTGATTTCATGATGCATCGGCCTCCCGGACTAGTTAAGGATGTATAGAACGCACAAGCTGTTAGCGGGTGGAAATGTATCATTACAGCTATAGGGAAAGGTGATCTGCCTGAGCTTCTTTGTTTTTTTTTAACAATCTCACTAATTAGGTTTTGCAATTAAAGAAACAGAACTAGAAACTGTATTCTTATGCCCATATAACGCCGTTCCAATATAGTCTAGAATTCTGTGCAGATTAATTTACAGTGTATATTATCTTTGTAACAATCAGAACTCCAATTTAATGACACAGAGCTCCAAATACCGAGCAAAGCGTTACCTGATGAAATTCTTTCTGCCTACTGCTGCCACTAGGGGGAGCTCACTGCATACATTGAATACGATGATCAATATATTCGTCAGTAAGCTCCCCCTAGTGGCCACTGTATGTTACCAGTACTGCCCAAAGGACTGGAGCGCAGCGCTGCTCGTAATAGCACATAGATTGATGTTGTTTGCTGCTGCAGCTCTTACATTGGGGCCCTGTAACTTGTTAGACCTGTCCCTTCTTGGCATCTTGTTAAAGGGATTGTTATTAATATACTTGTATTACCAAACGTGCCCCAAACATCAGATCTTAGAATTGGTCATCTTCCTAGCAGGCCCGCTTCCGGCTTGTAGTCAACACAAAATGGAGTTTCCTGTGTTATCAGTGCTGATTGGAGGAGGCAGGCTGACCACTCATTTCAGTAGCTTCACCAGTCTCCTCTTTCTATACATCAGCTATAGGAGAGGAGGGGGCTAACTCTACAATTGAAATGATACAGTCACGTAGCCCACTTTATACACTGCTCCAGTCCAATGCCGACCCATTGAAAACTCTCCTGTGTCAAACTCAAATCAAAAGTGCCGCTGCAAGTACCCCACTGACAGTGTCAGACTGGGGTGCCAAGCGCTCACCAGTAACCAAGTCCAGGGCCCCACTTTTCAGCTACATGCAAATTTGAAATTATCCTCAATCACATATAACAATAAACTGGATACACTGATAAATGAATAAGACGCTGCCTAAGTCTGTACATAGTGATTCAAGCATACTGTGCAAAGTCCTGCTCATATGAGAGGGTGTTGGGCCACTCTTGCACCAGATTCTCCTGTTCTCTCGTGGTCCAGTCCAAACTAGCTCGTTGATGTCTGATTGGGACACTTTGATAATATAAGTATTTTAGAACAGTTTTATTTTATTTCTTAATTAGAAAAACATCTAATCATCCCTTTAAATGGGTTCACTTCTGCATCGCAAACGAGAAGCAATACAAGATGGCGTCTATTGACGCCTGTGAGGCATTGTGCAGAAGTCATATTCTAACTAACAGAGCAGGTGCATGGTACCTGGTGATCGGCTGATGGAAATTATGTGTGCAGCACTTCTTACCTCCAGATGCGGAAGTGAGGAGCACCGAGAACCCATGATTGTCATCACTAGTGACGAGCGAACGTGCTCAGATAAGGTGTTATCTGAGCATGCTCAGGTGATAACTGAGTGTCTCAGGCGTGCTTGAATAATATGTTCCAGTCCCCGCGGCTGCATGTCTCACGACTGTTCGACAGCCACAACACATGCAGGGATTGCCAGTTTGTTAGATAATCCCCACATGTGATACAATTGTAGAACAGCCGCGAGACATGCAGACGCGGGGACTCAAACATATTTTTCAAGCACACCGAAGACACTCTGTTATCACCCGAGCATGCTCCGATAACACCTTATCCAAGCACATTCGCATATCAGTAGTTGTCACCTTACCTATCTGTACTCTATCCTCAAAGTTTTGATAAAATAATGTCAGTGAAACTCAAGACATCGGGCATCTTCATTTTATGTTATAAATCTCACAGTCCTCAGTAAATGATAAAATATAAAAAGTTGAAATTCCGGCTAAGGCCAGTGTCTTTTCACCCCCATTACCAGAAAATGACCTAATAAAAGGCAGGCTAATGAGGCGTTATTAAAAATGCAATGAGCTAATTTTGGGCTAATCTTGGTCCACTTTCAAGGGGTGAGATAGGATATGTCTGTTTAAATAAAATTAATCGTTTAAAACAGATGAAGGACGATAAATAAATAGAAAATGTCGAAATACGACTTAAAATGAAACTTCTGAAGAGATGGATGTTTCCATTCTGAACACAGAAAACCAGACAGTTCTGTCTTATCTGGGTGAAAATTAGGAAAGATATTCTGGACTCCGAGAAATTCAATTTACAGCTGACGAGGCCGAGGCAGTGATGTCAGCGAACCCTCGTTTTAGTGATTCTCGGTTCACAAAATGTTGCACAATATATTCACATGGATATAATGGGTTCAGGAATATGACCATGGATGGAAGGAGATTTATTGCAACAGTTACATGCCACAAAAACAATAATCGTGTAAAATTGGGGGAAAAAAATGAACATAACTCTAGTCGCCTGGTTCAAAGTGATAGGTTGTCCCAAATTTCTTGTGCTGCAGATATGAACCCAGGACCCCAGTACTGCAAATATAAACCCAGGACCCCTGTACTGCAGATATAAACCCATGTGTCATGGTGTTACTGCAACAGAGAGGAGCCAGAAGACTGCAAGTCTGATTTCTCCTACTCCTGCGTTGAATAGAAGCAATTCACCTTCTTTTTAAACGGCATAAATTTCTTTGGGCAGAACAGGGGCTAATTGGCCATGTTGAGAGCTCTGGGAGTAGGGCTCTCAGCTGAGCATGGTAAGCCACTCCTATCCCTTATATAATCTGGGTCCTGACTGGCACACATAGTCAGACCTAGCTTTTGCTACATGGCTGGGAGGATAGTAGTTGGTGCTTATATGAGAAGGCGTTTGGTTTGTTTATCTGTGACTACTGCTTGGCTTAGTAAGTGTGATAATTCCCTTTCCTTTTCCTGAGTTTTACCCCGTCCACCACTAACCGGTGCATTCCTCTGTTATATGTGAGTATATTTGTATGCCTGGTATTTTCCGTTTCCCCTGTTTGTATTAACCTTGTTCGTCTGGTTGGTGTACTATGGTGCACAAATACTCCCCTCTTCCCTGGGTGGTAGAAGGGTACAGACGGAGGGCGGATTCAGAAGATAAGGCAAGGTATGTGGCTCGGGCATCTTCACCTTCTAAAGTAACCCAGGGAACAGGGCAAACTAGGGCACCCCTTAGTGTTAGGGACAGGGAAGGAGCCCCTTGTCCTGGGTCACCCGACAACAGAGTCGTGACACCAGGAGCCCGGTACTGCAGATATAAACCCAGGACCTAGGTACTGCAGATACAAACCCAGGAGCCCGATGCTCCAGATATAAACCCGGGAGCCCGATGCTCCAGATATAAACCCAGGAGCCGTCTCAGATAACCGGCGATGCTCAGATATAAACCCAGGAGCCGATGCTCTAGATATAAACCAGAGCCTGTGCTGTAGATTTAAACTCTTAGTGACAGAGCCAATTTTGACCTAAATGACCGGTCCAAGTTTTACAATTCTGACCACTGTCACTTTATGAGAATATAACTCTGGAACGATTCAACGGATTTCACTGATTCTGAGACTGTTTATTCGTGACATATTGTACTTCATATTAGTGGTAAAATTTCTTTGATATGACTTGCATTTATTTATGAAAAAAAAACGGAAATTTTGCAATTTTTTAAATTTTAATTTTTGTGCCCTTTAATCAGAGAGTCATGTCACAAAAAATAGTTAATAAATAACATTTTCCACATGTCAACTTTACATCAGCACAATTTTGGAAACATAATCTTTTTTGTTAGGACGTTATAAGGGTTAAAAGTTGACCAGCGATTTCTCATTTTTCCAACAAAATTTACAAAAAATTTTTTTAGGGACCACCTCACATTTGAAGTGTGTTTGGGGGGGTCAATATGACAGAAAATACCCAAAAGTGACACCATTCTAAAAACTGCACCCCTCGAGGTGCTCAAAACCAAATTCAAGAAGTTTATTAACCCTTCAGGTGCTTCACGAGAACTAAAGCAATGTGGAAGGAAAATAATGAACATTTTACTTTTTTCACAAAAAATTTACATTAGACCCAAAGTTTTTTATTTTCACAAGGGTAACGGGAGAAAATGGACCACAAAATTTGTTGTGCAATTTCTCCAGAGTACGCCGATACCCGTATGTGGTGGAAACCCACTGTTTGGGTGCAAGGCTGGGCTCAGAAGGGAGGGAGCACAATTTGACTTTTTGAACGCAAAATTGCCTGGAATCAATGGCGGGCGCCATGTCGCGTTTGGAGACGCCTTGATGTACCTAAACAGTGGAAACCCCCCCAATTCTAACTCCAACCCTAACACAGCCCTACCCCTAACCCTAATTGCAGTTCTAACCCTACTCCCAACCCTAACCAAAACCCTAACCCCAACACCACCCTAACCCCAACACCCCAACCGTAACCCCAACACAACTGTAACCCCAAAACAACCGTAACCCCAACACAACTGTAACCCCAAAACAACCGTAACCCCCAACACAACTCCAACCACAGTACAACCCTAACCCCAGCACAACCCTAACCCCAACACCACAACCGTAACTCGAACTTAACCGTAGCTCCAACCCTAATCTTAGCCCCAACCCTAACTAATTGCAAATGGAAAAAAATACATTTTTTATTTTATTACTTTTACTTAATTAAGGGAGTGACAAAGGGGGTTTGATTTACTATTTTTTTTATTTTGATCACTGTGATAGGGTCTATCACAGTGATCAAAATGAACCAATAGGAAAAATCTCCTATTGTTGCAGGGTACTGGCCGGCAAATCTCAGCGGGCGCTCTTTGCATGTGCCTGCCGTCTTCTTCCAGGAAGAAGATACCGAGGACCAGGGGACAGAGCCAGAGGGTCCAGGGATGTCGGATGTACAGGGTGGGCTTGGGGGACCCCATTTCTATCTCCTCTGGTATGCTAGATCATATCAGAGGAGAGAGAAATGAATGGGAAATCGGACAGCGGACAGTAAAAAACCGACCTGAATCATGTTCTCCGGGGTCTCAGCTACCATCGGTAGACAAGACCTCGAAGATTTTCCGACGCTGGGGTGCGCTCTATCCTTATTTCTCAGCGCCTGATCCACCAATATCTTCTATCTGATGTTTTATTCCCGAGATCTGTGGGCAGAACACAGATATACATGAGAATTTGCATCTAGAGCTTAGGCTAAATGAAAGGAGGCAACACCAGTGTGAGACATGTAGATCAGGAGAGCAGACTGTCAGTCATTACATGTCTCACACTGGTAATGCTTCTATTCATTATTTAACTTAACCTCTATGAGGCAGATTCTCAGTGAGATCTCTATCCCGCCCACAGATCTTAGCAGCTCATTTACATATTAAGAAAAACGTGGATTTTTCAGGTATAAACGTTGGATCACAGATAGCAAGGTATCATTATATTCGACTTTCTATACCCATATAGATGGATTAGGGGGGGTTGATCCTCCTGACAGATTCTCTTTAATGACCGAGGGGACCGAAATGCTTTCTTTCTGCATCACTCATTTGGTGGAATCCACTCATGTGCTCCTCTGCTCAAATCTGTCAGTGCGATGGATTATTTGCCAGCTTTCCATACTCGTCATCTTTCCGCATGAACAGCGCCACCTTAGAGTCCAGGTTGTGTCTGGTATAGCCCTATTCATTTCAAAATATCATCCTTGTAAACCGATGTCCTTTAGTAACATTATATCAAAGCACAGGAGAGAGGGCGGCGGTGTTATGCTTCGAATATCATTAAAAAAAATCTTTTCAAACTTAAATGGAAATTCTTGTATGGAAATGAAAAATGTAAGGTATATTGTAAACAATGTATATCTGGGAAAAAAAACTCACAAAAAATGTACAAAGACGAAATAAAATTCCTTTGAGTGAATCTGGAACACTAACGCCCCAGTGAATAATAGCGCTTCCCGCTGTCATGTTTAAATAAAGGTTATTAGATTCAAGGACAACTTTGTTTCTTTTTTAAGTGTCAGAACACGTACATTTTCCAAGACAATGCTACTTTAATTTAAATATGTATAAATATTCAGGTGCTTGCCAAACCAGCGCGGCTCCATTGTAATTTTCGCTTATATAATGAGCATGACAACACAAGTTTGCAAAGCGAGGAGATCTCAAAACTTCACACTTTTCATAGCAAAAGCTTCACGTCTAATCTCCCGCATTATTTAAATACAGTGTATAGACGCTACGCCGGGAAATATAACGCTCGGATATTAGCCGGGGTTCCAGTGTAGTCAAGGCAACGATTGCTGGGCCAATGCGAACACATAAATATTTGTATTATATTTATCCTGTAAAATAAATGTTGATATTGGGCGACTAGTGATGTCATCGCTGATGTTCCGGGAAGCGCTCTGACAAATGTATCCTGCGTTCAGGTTTCGTCATGTGACTTTGTGTTCCAGAATGGAAGCATGGAAGTGATAAACATCCATTCTAACTATAGGAACCTCATATCAATAAAGCCCCGGGTGCAGTGAAGAGTCAGCAGCAGCTCAATTTAAAGCTATGCTCCAGAAATGAGGTCACATAGGAGATTACAAGTGATGGCGAGAGGCGTAGTTTGGAGAGCGGTTCACCAGCCAGTATTACATTGTCACAAGTTTCTCCACCAAATCTCCTTTGCAGGAAAGTCTTCCGCTATCCTATGACTCTACTCTCACCCTACATTCATATGAATGACTTTTTTCTTGAAGTTACAGCTCAAAAACTGCCAAAAATCCAATCTAATCTCCCTATGACAACACACCTACTTACATAGGTGTGCCATCCACTCCATTAGTGAAGCCTGGTGGCCCAGAAGGTCAGGCGGCCCACTGCTCCCTCCTCAGTCAGTGGCATCAGGCATTATGAGGAGCCATTGGACAGCAAAGTGCTCATACACCGTTCTGACACGGGTCTCTTCTGTCTGTGTCCGCTCCCGATCTGCTGTTCAACTCTTTGAAGTCCGTAGGTTCGCAGACTGGTAAAATAACAAACTGAGCTTTTACTTATCCTCCTTGGGTTAAACAATGCTTCTTCCCGCTTTATTGATTGGCTGCAGTGCTGATATGATAACTACAAGGCTCATAACCACTGCAGCCAATCACTGGATTCAACGATGTGTGCCATCTACATCCGTTATTGGCAGCAGCGGTTAGGAGCAGCAAATCAACAGCAGAATTAGTCTTTAAATGTATACTATAAATTTAGCTTATGATGACCTGCAGAAAGAGTCCACTGCTATGTGTCTATGGGAACCTTTACTGCTTTTGTAGGAAAGTTTTATGGAGTCCTGCAGATTTCTAACTGACTAGACCATCCATTCTCAGCTGGAATTGGTCTTCAAATGAATACAATAACTTCTGAGTCCGGTAACTGCTCACCAACTGCACAACATCTACCCCATGTCCCTATGACAACCCTTACTGCTTGATCGTTGTGTGGATTCAATAAACCAACCTCATCAATGTCAACTCCCATAGATTTGTGTGGAGAGGGTACATACAAGTGCAGCCGACTCTGTATTCAGTCTTTGTCTGTATATTTGGGTGCAGAACGGGGTACAAGGGTCTCTATTTTACCTATATTTATGGGACCTCCACCCATAAGACATTTACAGTCATGGCCAAAAGTTTTGAGAATGACACAAATATTATATTTTCACATGATCTGCTGCCCTCTGGTTTTTATGTGTGTTTGACAGATGTTTTTATCACAGACAGAAATATAATTGCAAACATATGAGTAACAAAAGCTTATATTGACAGTTAGAATGAGTTAATGCAGCAAGTCAATATTTGCAGTGTTGACCCTTCTTCTTCAGGACCTCTGCAATTCTCCCTGGCATGCTCTCAATCAACTTCTGGACCAAATCCTGACTGATAGCAGTCCATTCTTGCACAATCAATGCTTTCACTTTGTCAGAATTTTTAGGTTTTTGTTTGTCCACCCGTCTCTTGATGATTGACCACAAGTTCTCAATGGGATTAAGATCTGGGGAGTTTCCAGGCCATGGACCCAAAATCTCTATGTTTTGTTCCTGAGCCATTTAGTTATCACCTTTGCTTTATGGCAAGGTGCTCCATCATGCTGGAAAAGGCATTGTTGATCGCCAAACTGCTCTTGGAGGGTTGGGAGAAGTTGCTCTTGGAGGACATTCTGGTACCATTTCTTTATTCATGGCTGTGTTTTTAGGCAAGACTGTGAGAGAGCCGATTCCCTTGGCTGAGAAGCAACCCCACACATGAATGGTTTCAGGATGCTTAACAGTTGGCATGAGACAAGACTGGTGGTAGCGCTCACCTTGTCTTCTCCGAATTGAGGCGTTTTCCTGATGTCCCAAACAATCGAAAAGGGGATTCATCAGAGAAAATAACTTTACCCCAGTCCTCAGCAGTCCACTGCCTGTACCTTTTGCAGAATATCAGCTGTCCATGATGTTTTTTCGGAGAGAAGTGGCTTTCTTTGTTGCCCTCCTTGAGACCAGGCCTTGCTCCAATAGTCCTGCCTCACAGTGCGTGCAGATGCACTCACACCTGCCTGCTGCCATTCCTGAGCAAGCTCTGCACTGCTGGTAGCCCAATACCGCAGCTGAAACACTTTTAAGAGATGGTCCTGGCGCTTGCTGGTCTTTCTTGGGCGCCCTGGAGCCTTTTTGGCAACAATGGAACCTGTCTACTTGAAGTTCTTGATGATGCGATAGATTGTTGACTGAGGTGCAATCTTTCTAGCTGCGATACTCTTCCCTGTTAGGCCATTTTTGTGCATTGCAATGATGACTGCACGTGTTTCTTTAGAGATAACCATGGTTAACAGAAGAGAAACAATGATGCCAAGCACCAGCCTCCTTTTAAAGTGTCCAGTGGTGTCATTCTTACTTAATCATGACAGTTGATCTCCAGCCATGTCCTCATCAACACCCACACCTGTGTTAATGGAGCAATCACTGAAAAGAGGTTAGCTGGTCCTTTTAAGGCAGGGCTGCAATGATGTTGAAATGTGTTTTGGGGGATAAAGTTCATTTTCTAGTCAAATATTGACTTTGCAAGTAATTGCTGTTAAGCTGATCACTCTTTATAACATTCTGGAGTATATGCAAATTGCCATTAGAAAAAGTGAAGCAGTAGACTTTGTAAAAATTAATATTTGTGTCATTCTCAAAACTTTTGGCCATGACTGTAGACATCTTATAAAATGAAGCCTGTCCTACTAAAAACATTACTTAAAACAAAAAAGTTAACGTTGTGAAGAAAGTATTGTAAAAGTTAATCATGCTGAGGGGGTCAAACATTTTATGACCACCACCCCTAAACAAGCAGGGTTTTCTTTTCAGATTCCTATGACTCAGCCCAAGCTCTTATCAACCCATTGTTGTCCCAGGAATGTATGGGCCTTATACAAGTCCATGAATATACAATGCACAAGTCGTGGATGTCTGGCATTGTGCAGAAACTGTGCCCGACAATAGAGCAGTGTTCATATCGACAGGAATATTCACGGCCGCTTCCATTACAGAAATCATCCACAATTAATAGGAAGGGCCCTTTATGAAGAGGGGAATCCTATAGACTGTATTTCATAGTTTTTATATCATTGTATCCAGTTATAGGAAGATACATAAGTGAGTGTCATCGATGACGCTGCATGTACAGGGATCTGTAGATATGTGAGCAATCAGCTCATCTGTCCAGCAAAATACTCCAGTAACAGAAACAGTCCTAACGACACCCAGCACTCACATCTTCAAAACAGAATGTACTTTAATGATCCAGTAAAACAAAAGGCATAAAAAAGATTGAACGTAACAGCACAAAAATTAAAAAGGCAGAAAAATATCCGCTGCGCTCTCAGGCAACATGTTTCAGACCTACATTGGTTTTTGTCAAGCCTTAACAAAGGACCGTGTAGGTCTGAAACATGTTGCCTGGGAGCGCAGCGGATATTTATTTTCTGCCTTTTTAATTTTTGTGCTGTTGCGTTCAACCATTTTTTGTGCCTTTTATACTACTGGACCAATTAAGCAATTTTTTTTAAGAAGATGTGAATGCCAGCGATCGTTTGGCCTGTAGAGATCTGTAGCACTGCTCACCTCCTGATGTGGAAGATAGTGTCGCCGGACGAACTCTGTAAAGGCATACTTTTACTTCGGAGGGTGTCCTTACGATTACAACTATCAGGCTCGTAAGTCATTGGGATGGTCCCACTTCTAAACAGAGTGATTTATGTGAAGAACCGTAACTGCTTGAAAGATAGAAAATAATAAAAAACTTATAGGTATTTTTCAGGCTTCCAATATCCTCACAATCATCAGTATCAGATGGTCAGGATCCAACTCTTAGTAAAAATAAATACATTCGCTGACACTCCTTTAATTGATGAGAGATGAGGAAAATTGCTCAATTTAGCACAATTTTATTGCAAGTTATATTTTGTAAGGTTTTTTTTAGCACAGTTTACACCAAAAAGTGTCACCGCTTGGAAGGTGTGAGTTGCTACTGGATCCTATGCAGTACCTGGGTGTCTTCTAGGACCAGATGTAACATATGAGCAGCGCTATATGTAAGCAATGTGAAGGAAGAATGACACATGGTAGCGGCACAATCATGTCACCTTGATTCCTTCAGTCTAGCCCATAGGATTTTCTTATAAGTGTAACCCACGGGAAGATTTGTTATCATTTTTGGTCCCATAAAACTACATCTCTATGAGCCAAAATATGGCATTTCCTTCTTTGCAAAAGCTTGACAATTCCATCTTGATACATTTTGAAACACTGTCACCTGTTCTTTCCATCTTCTTTCTGTCATTCCTGGGAGAAACTTCTGTCAAAAGGAAGAAATTCTAATTTATGAAAAATGAAATCGCCAAACGGCGAGAATTTAAAAGTCCCTGTAGGTGGCGCGGACCCAGAGGAGGCTCCAATCACGGTGCGATCCGTGAGATTTGTCTGTGAGGAATGTGTCAAAATGAACATATGCCTGACAGAAGTATTTGTTTCACCACTGAGAGAAGACTACAGATTTCTTTTTACATAATTAGAACTCGATACATAAGAAAGATTATGTCTCCTCTGTAGGATACCCAAGATGCACAAATTGCTTCCCGCACTGCGCGCAAGGCAGAGAGTAAATACACAGATGAAACTGGGAGTTCTGGTTCAGAAATTGTAGACTACAGCAGGGAAATTCTTGGCGGCTTTATTACAGTGCACTCGATATGAAGCTAGTGGGCGTCTGTCAGATGGGGCTGGAGCGAAAAAGATCTCACAAACTCTGCAAGAACTTTGCACAATTTACGGGAAAATTTTGTTTAAAACTGAAAAAACGCATCGAATGAGATATTACGGCTCTAGGAGTCACAGATCCAGATTCTTGAGTCCTTGTGGCAATGTAAGGTTCACATATATGTGAATAACATGTGAAGATCAACGCAAAAATCCACCCTCAGATAAATAAACCCCTCTATACACAATCGATAGAATAGAGCTGCCGTGCACATGCGCAATCACTGCTTCAGTCAAAAGGAGGACATTGGACCCCTATTCTTGAGATTAGTGGCGGTTCCAATGCTGGGACCAGGCTTGGACTGGCCAACAGGGAAATCGGAGAATTCTCTGGTAGGCCCCTAAGAAAGAGTGCTAAGAAGTAGTGCTATTACACTTGATACCTTTTTCTGCAAATTGTGAATTATGTAATCATTTTTTAGATAAGTGGCGGTGCCAATGTAAGGGTCAGAAGAACCGGACTGGACGACAGGGAAACTGGAGAATTCTCTGGTAGGCTGCTGTGAAAAGAGTGCTATTTATTTATATATAGTGATATTACACCTGATACCTTTTTCTTCAAATTGTGAATTATCTAATCATTCTTGAGATAAGTGGTGGTGCCAATGCTAGGATCCGAATCGGACTGGCCAACAGGGAAATAGGAGAATCCTCCGGTAGGCCACTGTGAAAGAGAGCTAAAAGGTAGATATATTTTTCTGCAAATTGTGACTTATCTAATCATTCATTTAAACAAGCTAGCCAAATTAATATGACATAAAAGCAAAATTAAATTTGTTTACTAGGGTCAGGTTATTTTTGCATGCAGCTGAACAGTGGGCCCCGAGAATCGATGCTACTGGTGGGCCTTTGCCAATCCAGTCCAACACTAGCTGGGACCCTCAGCTGTCAGACATTATCTTGTCAGACTGCCTGTTGCTGGTTTCCAGATATTTTATGCTGCACAGGGCAGGCCGACAGGTTTACTTGCAGGGTGTCTGACCCCTGAGGAACCCAATGCTGGTAGTTTTACTTGGAGGATGTCCTGATGACTACAATTGTCAAGTTCGTCAGTCATTGGAATGGTCCCACTTCTACACAGACTGATTAATGTTAATAACTGCTTGAAAGATAGAATATAACTGAAGCCTTAAAGGGATGTTTCAGTTATAACTGACATATTTACAATAATTACGCCAGAGTCTGATCTAAATGAGAGCTGAAATCATAGTTGGTCTAGATTATCCATATGTGGTGCTTATGTTTCCAAGATGTCACATATCTATTAAAGGGGTTGGGCAAAACTTGGATATTGATGGACTATCTGTAGGACAGATCATTAATGTCAGATTGGTGGGGGTCGAACCAATGGGCACCAGACGAAAATAGTGTGAGGAGCCGTAAAAGCAAAGCTCCATATATGGTGTAGTGGCCATTCTTGGGTACTGCAGCTCAGCTCCTATAGAAGTGAGTGTTATCTGAGCTGCAGAGATCAGACCTATCCTTCTCAGAGCCCAACAACTTCAATTTTCGTAATAAATTTGGAACATTTTAAAGGGAACGAGCTATTGTTAAAATCAGGATTTTGTGTTTGCCAACATTTTTTTTAAATTACATTAATGTTTCTTTTTCATATCACAATGTTTATTGAAAATAAAATTTGAAATTTTACTATTCTCATATTGGCCACTGGGGCTTTTTTAGGTTCCCACTAATTGTTGTTTCAGGAAATCCACGTGCACAATAGCATCAGTGGATAAATTCTGATCCTATTATTTGCATTCAAGCATCTGATTAGCGGCTGCAAGGGTCATTATGAAGGGAGGGGAGGAGGTGAGCTGTGACATTGCCTATGCTAAATGGTGGATCTTGGGTTATCGGCTGTGCATTGAGGTGTTTTCTGTCATTGTACAGGAGGGGGAAGAGGTGAGCTGTGACGTTGCCTATGGTAAATGGTGGATCTTGGGTTATCGGCTGTGCATTGAGGTGTTTTCTGTCATTGTACAGGAGGGGGAAGAGGTGAGCTGTGACATTGCCTATGGTAAATGGTGGATCCTGGGTTATTGACTGTGCATTGAGATCTTACTTTTTAATTATAATCCTGCCTCTGCTGATACTGAGCCTGCTGAAAACTGTTGCGGGTAAAAAAGAGAAACTATGAGT
This sequence comes from Oophaga sylvatica, assembly GCA_033576555.1. Taxonomy (NCBI): domain Eukaryota; kingdom Metazoa; phylum Chordata; class Amphibia; order Anura; family Dendrobatidae; genus Oophaga; species Oophaga sylvatica. The sequence goes on along the minus strand of JARQOD010000010.1, from coordinate 38,901,314 downwards.
CTAGAAAGGCCTGGATGCCCAAGGAGGAAATTGCAAGATTACTAATATTGTTTTTTCATGAAGATTGTGATGATAGAAAAAAAAATATCCCTCAAAAAAATACATGTAAAACCTGATTTGAACAACAGGTCGTTTTCTGATGACACATTCCCTTTAACTAGCAGTGTAGGGATTAAGGCTGGCATTTGAAAGGCTGTTCATAAAGGGAATATCCAGAACTTTGTGAAAAACAAAAAATGTGCTTAATGTGCTTCAGTACTAACAGTCAGGTAGTTGCTAATTATCTGCCGGTTGTGCCTGGTGCGGTTCTTCACCGACACAGAGCAGTCTCAGACCGCTCCTGCCAGCAGTACAGCTGCTTCTGCTAACGTCACTTCGACAGAATGGTGGATTCTTTTCCACCCTGCTCTGTCGACAGGGCGTGAGTAACGACGTCGTGCTGATTGACAGTCAGCTACTCCAGGTAGGCAGTGGGAATCTGGCTGTCAATCAGAATGAAGTCAGAATTCCCATCCTGTAAACCGCTCTGATGACGTGATGTAAACAGAGGCAACTGAATTGCTGGCAGGAGCGGTCTGTTACTACTCTGTTCTGGCGAAGAATGGTGTCGGGCGGACACAACAGGCAGGAAGTAGCAACTACCTGCCTGTTAGTGATTAGGCACATTTTTTGTTTTTCACAAAGTCCCATATATGCCCTTTAAGTAAATCTGCTTCTATATGTGAAGGAAACCTGAAGATGGCTCTGATCCCCCTGACATCTTCCCTCTATAACGCACCTTCTCCAATCACACAGAAAGTTATAAATGACTCGTTGCAACCTAAAGAGTCAGTGAACTCTCTGCTCAAGGCTTTTAAGGAGGAAACATAAAAAAGTTTTTTTTTCTCTATCTACTCTACGATCCCAGCTCTCCGAGAGCCGCGGCTCAACCCTTGAACTCCCGAACAACAATTTTATTTAGAAAGTTGATTTATTCATAAGCAAATAGGATACAGTGTGGATAAAGAACAAGGATCAGGAGGCAGTTATTAGATTAGGCAAGTACAAAGGCCTCACTGTTGCAGCCGGCGGAGTCTCAGCAGTTACTGTACCTTTCAAAACTAATATGTAACCATATCGCTTTTAAAAGACTGATTCATATTACTCCCAAACCATGAGAAGTTCTGTCTCATCCCCACCACAGGAAACTCGAGTCTGATTTTAATGAGCCTCATTTGGAATGTGGCCTTTGAAAAGTAGTACATTGGAAAAGATGGAACATTAAATTTTGTAATGATGTAAAACATCTTCAGTTTTTGACAGGACAATGGCGCTTATTGTGCTTTATAGCCCCAGTGGTGATTCAAAGGTCACTTTGTATATGACTCCATAGACAGGGGCAGCAGTGAATGAAAATTAGGTTACATGTGATCAACTTTATTATTAATCAGACGAAAATGGATTTTTAACATTTTTCTAATGAGCAACAGAGAGAAAGGGAAAAGTGGAAAATACCAGGATTAGAGGCGGGCAGGAGGACGGTAAGGACCAGAAGTGTTTAGTGAATTACCGGGGAGGGGGACCCGGCGCTAATGTGAATTTACTGGCTAAAATTAAGCTGGAGATACAGCATTAAAAAATGTGCAAGGAAAGGCTGGAGGTTTTACTCTGCAATTTGCTATCTGCTGCTTTATTCCAGTTTTTTTTTTGCTTGCAATTATACTATGTCATGCTCAACAAGTACAGCGCTTGCACATGTCCAATTACAAGGAAATATTCCATCGGGATCTAGCCAGGTCCCCCGCTTCTTCTTGTAGTGTCTGGTCTGGAGTTCTCTCTGTTGCACTTGGGGAAAAAAAATAGAACTGGTGTTAAAGGGACAAGACTTATTATACTTGGGCATCCGTAAGATCAGCTGGGGAATATGATGGGAATTTGGTAACTTTGAAAGTTTGGTAAGGGAAGGTCCCTGTGCTGGTCAGTATCCCCCACCCATGAGGTCTCACAGTGGAGTCATGTATGTGCACTGGTGGACACAGACAGGAGAGGTCCTTGTGCAAGAGCGATATATGGCTTCTTTACAGTCCAATATCTTCTCATAATGCAGAATTTCACCTACTTTGGAGGTGGTACTAGCCCCCTGTGTGGTTGCTCTAATAATATATTCATTCCTGTGTGTGCCATTGTGATATACTTGTACAACAGCCTACTGGTCTGTCTTATGGCCACGTTCATGAGGCCAAACTCCTAGCTTATCTAGCAGTAATAGGGTGTATGTAAGATGACCATGTTTTAAGTCAGACATATACTTTTAGTAGAAGTCAGCCGAACCTCTGTTAGGGAGGAGAGCGCTTCCTTACAAACCCCCACCATACATATGAGTGTGCATGTGTTCTGAATAGGAAGAGTGGAACACCCCTCTGCCAGACGCCACTGTCCCCTCCAGATTCTTCTACTGGTGGCTAATCTCCTTTAAAGTCCAACTCCAGCATTTTTTTTATTTGATTTCCCCAGTCGTTGGCCATCAGTAGTGCGTGTGTAGTGAATGCATTAAAATACATACTGGTCGCTGTCTTCTGCCGTTTCCAGCGCTGCTCCGTTCCTCTCCTGCATATGACTGCGATTGTAACCAGTCGTTCACACATGTGTGGGCTGCAAGTCACATAATAATGTAAGTCTATGGGACTTAGAATGAGGTTCTCCTATAATAATGTAAGTCTACGGGACTTCGGTCTAGGAGAACTTCATTCTACTTTAAGAAAGGGTGTGGGGGCCACAATTGCTCCTGAGATCTTCAGAAGGTGTACTGCCATACATATCGTAACTCCCATTTATGTGATTCATGTTTCTACAATATATACATTGTGCTATGCACTTCCTACATCTCAGCTAATCATTAGCTATTATGCTTTAATATTCAGACATCCTTTGACTGTATGTGACATACACATAGATTTACATTTATTATACGATGTGCAGTTTTAGCACTTTTTCTTCCTTACATTGTGTTACAATAGGTACATATACTTTTTATATATTTGCCTATGGTCAGTATAAACATTGCACTTATACTTTCTTACCTTCATTGGTTCCTTTGCACCTGACACTTTTTATACGTTTTTCTATTACTGTGTGTGTGCCTGTCTTCTGTATTGCCACCACACCCATCTATGCCTTTAATAAAGTTTTTTCCACCTTCATAAGATCATCTCTATTATTGACCATTTGATCAGATTTCTTTATTGGTTTTATATGACTTTTAGTGACGAGCAAACATGCTGGGATAAGGCGTTTTGGAGCATGCTCGAGTGCTAACCGAGTGTCTTCGGCGTGCTCGAAAAATATGTTTGAGTCCCCACGGCTGCATGTCTCGCGGCTGTTAGACAGCCTAACACATGCAGGGATTACTTAACAAACAGGCAATCCCTGCATGTGTTGTGGCTGTCGAAAAGCCGCGACACATGCAGGTGCGGGGACTCAAACATATTATTCGAGCACGCCGAAGACACTCTGTTAGCACCCGAGCACGCTCGCTCATCATCACTAATGCCTATCTTTACTGATTGGTCTAGATACCTCTCCCATATGTATGTGTAGGTAGCATTCTACATTTCATCTTACTATGTATATGCATTGTTATAGATATTTATCTTTACACTTACGTATACACATATATCATCTGGTCATTTTTTATCCCCTTTGTATATTACTTTAAGAAAGGAAGCAATAGTCTCCTGTGTGAACAAGCCAGGAAAAGCTAATGTGACATGATGCAGCAGAGGTACCATAGCAGTGCTGGAAACGGCAGAAGACGGCAACTAGTAATTATTTCAGTGCATACACTGAACATTACCAGTAGCCAACTATAAAAAAAACTCCAGTTATACTGTAAGAACAAATGATCAGCCATACTGAAAGTCCAATTTTTCCATAGACATACGTCAAGCAGGTCATACACATTAGATAGTTGGCCGATCCCACCAAAACCGAGAGGTTCGGCTGACCTAAGAATAATGTGTATGACCACTAAGACCCTTATTAAAATGCTATTTCATAGTGATCCGAACATGGACAATGCCAGAAACATGCAGAATAATTCTCAATCACTATTTTTTTTTCTTTTCACAGTTTTTACTAAATTAAATGTTACTACATTTGCTTCTGCTGGAAAGTTAGAATTGGAGCACTGCCGATAACCAAAAAATGATACTTGTGGTTTTCACATGTAGTTTTCTTTACTACATTATTTCCCTCTACTGTCATCAGGGTGAAAAAGTCAAATAAGTGCCAAAAAAGTTTTTTGGGGTTCCTTGAAATGTGACTGTCAGTTGTATTAATAACTTTATTTTTATTACACCCCCACCTTTGCTTTCACTAAACTTTATTAGATCAAATTTGAATGGCAAAGTTTCTGCACCCCACTCTATGCTAAATGTATAAAAGAAATGGAGTGCAAAAAGAAAGCAACGCCTTCAAGGAATAGTATATGTCTTACAATAGTATCATCTTTACCTTGGACTGCCCCTTTAAGAGTACAGAAATATTTCTTTGTGAAACTTATTTGTTCTTTACAATATTCAGAGATGGAAGGAAATTCCCAGAAGATCTGGAAGCGATTTGGAGCTGATTAAAACTCACTAATACACCACTAAACCTTCCAATGCTCGAGGAACCAAAAACGCAATCAAACAAAATGCTTCACTTATCTCAAAACATTGGAAATTGTAACCTAATTCATTTAGAAATAAGTGTTCGCTATTTGTTTCCTCTGAGCTTACAACAGTCAGAACAGAATCAGCAGTGTAAGTGTTGTCTTCATCAGGTTATTGAGAGTGGTTTGATTGCAAGCTTTAACGACTAATTGGCAGCCCCTATTCTTGTTTTGAACACCCCCATCCATGATGAGATGCAGAAGTGTATGGAACAAACTTTACTTCTCAGCTTCTTTGGTGATTTTATTCAAACTACAAATTTCTATAAGCATTAATCCTGTCATTCAGATCCATATTACTGTCCATATGGAATAGTTATGTTATTGTACATAGGAGCAGTATTATAGTAGTTATATTATTGTACATAGGAGCAGTATTATAGTAGTTATATTCTTGTACATAGGGGGCAGTATTATAGTAGTTATATTCTTGTACATAGGGGCAGTATTATAGTAGTTATATTCTTGTACATAGGAGCAGTATTATAGTAGTTATATTCTTGTATATAGGAGCAGTATTATAGTAGTTATATTCTTGTACATAGGGGGCAGTATTATAGTAGTTATATTCTTGTACATAGGGGGCAGTATTATAGTAGTTATATTCTTGTACATAGGAGCAGTATTATAGTAGTTATATTTCTGTACATAGGGAGCAGTATTATAGTAGTTATATTCTTGTACATAGGAGCAGTATTATAGTAGTTATATTCTTGTACATAGGGGCAGTATTATAGTAGTTATATTCTTGTACATAGGGGGCAGTATTATAGTAGTTATATTCTTGTACATAGGGGGCAGTATTATAGTAGTTATATTCTTGTACATAGGAGCAGTATTATAGTAGTTATATTCTTGTACATGGGGGCAGTATTATAGTTGTTATATTCTTGTACATAGGAGCAGTATTATAGTAGTTATATTCTTGTACATGGGGGCAGTATTATAGTAGTTATATTCTTGTACATAGGAGCAGTATTATAGTAGTTATATTCCTGTACATAGGGGCAGTATTATAGTAGTTATATTCTTGTACATAGGGGCAGTATTATAGTAGTTATATTCTTGTACATAGGGGCAGTATTATAGTAGTTATATTCTTGTACATAGGAGCAGTATTATAGTAGTTATATTCTTGTACATAGGGGCAGTATTATAGTAGTTATATTCTTGTACATAGGGGCAGTATTATAGTAGATATATTCTTGCACATAGGAGCAGTATTATAGTAGTTATATTCTTGTACATAGGGGCAGTATTATAGAAGTTATATTCTTGTACATAGGAGCAGTATTATAGTGGTTATATTCTTGTATATAGGGGGCAGTATTATAGTAGTTATATTCTTGTACATAGGGGCAGTATTATAGTAGTTATATTCTTGTACATAGTGGCAGTATTATAGTAATTATATTCTTGTACATAGGGGCAGTATTATAGTAGTTATATTCTTGTACATAGGCACAGTATTATAGTGGTTATATTCTTGTATATAGGGGGCAGTATTATAGAAGTTATATTCTTGTATATAGGGGGCAGTATTATAGTAGTTATATTCTTGTACATAGGAGCAGTATTATAGTAGTTATATTCTTGTATATAGGGGCAGTATTATAGTAGTTATATTCTTGTACATAGGAGCGGTATTATAGTAGTTATATTCTTGTACATAGGAGCAGTATTATAGTAGTTATATTCTTGTACATAGGAGCGGTATTATAGTAGTTATATTCTTGTATATAGGAACAGTATTATAGTAGTTATATTCTTGTACATAGGGGCAGTATTATAGTAATTATATTCTTGTACATAGGAGCAGTATTATAGTAGTTATATTCTTGTATATAGGAGCAGTATTATAGTAGTTATATTCTTGTACATAGGAGCAGTATTATAGTAATTATATTCTTGTACATAGGGGCAGTATTATAGTAGTTATATTCTTGTACATAGGGGCAGTATTATAGTAGTTATATTCTTGTATATAGGGGGCAGTATTATAGTAGTTATATTCTTGTATATAGGGGGCAGTATTATAGTAGTTATATTCTTGTACATAGGGGCAGTATTATAGTAGTTATATTCTTGTACATAGGGGCAGTATTATAGTAGTTATATTCTTGTACATAGGGGCAGTATTATAGTAGTTATATTCTTGTATATAGGGGGCAGTATTATAGTAGTTATATTCTTGTATATAGGGGGCAGTATTATAGTAGTTATATTCTTGTACATAGGGGCAGTATTATAGTAGTTATATTCTTGTACATAGGAGCAGTATTATAGTATAGTTATATTACAATCTGCTAATATATATCCATACTGTGGTAGAGAAAAGGATGAGCTTTTTTTTATCTCTTAATGTGGTTCTGCAGCAGCTAGGGTATACAGTCTCCCAATGACATAAGGGTCTTTTTTATTCCTCTTAAAAATTAGATTCTACAACAGCTGTGGTGTGTAATATAGATCTGTATAAAATGATAAGAATCTGATATACTCTATGGCTGTGGCATTTCAATCGGTCTTTACAGTGAGGTTGGTATTGTCCCATATAGACATCACATCACCATGGCATTGTATACAGTATACACATAGACCTTCTCTGAAGTCACTATTCTATATTATTTCTCAGAAGAGGAGACTGTGAAATGTCATCCGGATTCTGCATCAATCAAATTTTAATACAATTCATTATTTAATAAATATAATCCTCTTATCCTATGCAAGAAAACATCATGAAAAATTCAGAGGCCTTCATAGACGCATACAATGTGGCTGGATGTATTTGCTCCATAAATACTACATTACTATGTGTCACTTCTTCTTTATTCCTCCTGAGGTAATGGTGACGTTCCTCTCCTTTCATTATTATGTTAATCAATCAAGAAACAAATCCCCCCCATCTGGGAACTTTCTTATTTTACTGATTTTCTTCTTTTAATCTTAGATTTTTTATTTAAAAAAAATAAAAAAATAGGCGAGAAATTAAAAAAATATTAAAAAAAACCCACATTCTCTACATAACACATAATCTGTGAATCTGCGCTTTCTGTGTCTGGTGGAAGCACCATATGCTTTTAATTAAAATAATAGTTGTAGAGAACCTGCTGTATGGATGAGGCTTATCATATCTTTATTTCACAGCATCATAGCTGCTTCCTTCTATAAACAGCGCCACCTCTGTTTACAGGAAATGTGGGGTATTACAGCTCATGTTAGCGGAGTTGTAACATCATACACTGACAATAGCTGGGTGTAGCGCTGTTTTTAGAAGAATATAGTCAGGGTTTTCTACTCCTTTATTCATTACGGTGCCTATAGGAGATGAAATTAAGGTGAGGAGGTGTAAATGCCAACTGGGGTGTGGAATCCGCCTTTCAGCTGTGTGGTTCGCTGACACATCTTTGCACCCGGCATAGTGTCTGTACCTTACCTGCACGTTCTACTCCATTCTTTTGCTGTTACAATATAGTATCTACATTGTAGCAACTGATGGCTTACCCTAAAATGAAACATGTTCTTCCACACCAGCATGCTTGGACTGGCCCACCGGAGAACAGGAGAAATCTCCGGTGGGCCACCACCCTCTTATATGTGCAGCACTTTGCACAATACACTTGATTCACTACAGACAATGCCAGCATTTTATAAGTGTAACAATCAACCCAATTTATTACTGTAGAACTGTGTGAATGAAGATAAAGTCATATTTGCATGAAGCTGAAAAATGGGGACCTGGAGTTGATGTTACTGGTGGGTCTTTGGCATCCCAGTCCGACACTGCACCCCAGAAAATAAACAATTCTACCCCAAACCTCTTCTTTAATTTTCTTTTTTCTTAAACACGTGTTAAGCGCATAGTCACAAGACATCTAAGCTTCTAGAAAAGATGGGAAATATCTTGTAAAAGTCAATAAAACTATGCACCATGGAAATAGAAAATTATTTTGTTCTATATTTTCAATTTCAACTTTGATTACCGCTGGTCCCATAGCTGAAAGAACCCCCTTACTGTATTCTCTATTAGACATTTCTCTTTTGGGGAACCTTTGTTTTCTGCTGAGACAGACTGGCTCTGATGGATCTTGCTCTTCATCTAGTTGATCTCCTGTCAGGGTTGGACTGGCCCACCGGACAACCGGAGAATCTTCCGGAGGGCCCTATCTTCTCCTTCAGGAGAGTTTGTAGCTGCCATGGGACTCCTCTGGTAGGCCCAATATTCTTCAGTCTGACTCTGTCTCCTGTTATAGCTTTTTGAAGATGGACCCATAGAGGTCTGCTAACTGCTTGGATCTGGTTTCTCCATGAAGGACATTTATGAACTAACTACAGGATGAATGGTAAATAGTTAATCACTGGGATCCACATGATTACTAAGCAGGAGGTTCCATACCCTTATTCTTTCTCACTGTGGTCAAAAATCAGATGGTGCATGCGCACTGCTGCTCCATTCAATGACTGAGCACAGTATAGCTCTCTGACATTTGTCAGTCCCACATTAGAGGATTCAGGACCTTCGATTCAGTGGTCCATATACACCAAAAAACTGGAGCCCTCGGCTATCTGAAATGTATCACTTACCCTATTAAAGAAGGTTTTTGTCTTCATGAGACAAACATGTTTAATGAATTATGATGATGTTTTGAGGGGGAGCCCACTAGTGCTGCATGATTCAGTCTCAGTATCTCACTCTATAGTAGCGGTCCCCAATCTTTCTTACCTGAGAGCCACATTCAGCTCTGAGAGATGGACGCCAGCCACATTCAGCATCTGTGACACACAGAGCCCCCCATAACCCCCATGATTTTCACCTAGAATGCGTAACCCAGGCCTTTTAGTCCCAGTACCTTACTTTTTTGCTATTTTCTGCAAAATTACTTTAGTGCATTTTTCATATTTTACTTTGCAATTTTGAAATTAACTTGTAAAAGTTATTTATTTGAGTTCCACCATAGGCTCAAGGGCCTAAAAGCCGGGTTGTGTGAAAGTGTATATTTCAGACGTCACGCATTAAATGTGAACGCAATGGGGGAGATAACCAAAAAGTGGCTAATAACAAAACCGGCTTAGTAAAGTGTAAAAATTAATTATAAAATACTAATTGTAACAAAATATCCACAACACTTAAATGTTAAGATTTTGTGGTTGCGTTGAACTTGTAAAGATTTTTTAAATTGTATGTATTATTTATATATATATTTACCATATATATAGATATTATACAAATAAATAAAAATGTAATTAAAAAATATATATACACAATTTATTTTATATTTATATACATGATAAAAATAAATATAAGAAAAAATAATACAACAAATATAATTTATATATATTTTAAAATAAAACATTTATTTACACTTTAAAGTAACTGGTTGGTGTTTGGCTTGTATGGTCATCTTAAAATTTGGTTGTGGGTTTTCTATTGCAAATAATTGTTGTTTGGATGTTGGTGTACAATAATAAATTATATTGTGGTACCGTGTTAGCCATAAAAATCGATGTGAATACTTTTCCGTCAAATTATGACAAGAGCATTCTTAAAGTGATACCTTTATTGGCTAACCAGAAAATTATATGTTCGCAAGCTTTCAGAGCTCAAAGGCTCTTTCTTCAGGCAAGATTACATTATTCCAAATGTAATCTTGCCTGAAGAAGGAGCCTTTGAGCTCTGAAAGCTTGCGAACATATAATTTTCTGGTTAGCCAATAAAGGTATCACTTTAAGAATGCTCTTGTCATAATTTGACGGAAAAGTATTCACATCATTGTTTGGATGTTAAAATAATGAGATCAACCAGGCTGAATATCAAAGCACTTTATACAACAAAAACACAAACAGGTAGTAGCTTACACATAAAAATGTACAAATGTGCTACTCCATTTGGATGGAGAAAGCGAAGACCGTTAGAAGTCAGCATGCACGAGTCAGAAAGTCCCAGGGTGGCTAGATTCTTGACGGGGATAACGGAAGCTTCAGGTCACATTGCTATGATGACATTAGCTGGAAGTCTTTGACATCAAGGACTCATATATGCTCCACCCGATCTTCCAGCTCATTACTGCTGGTCTGTGCAGCGCATCATATAGGATGACATCATTGATAGGAACCCCATCTCAGTCTTAATGTGTTTCATGCTATTGCCCCTCCTCAGACGACCATGATTGTTCATGTTCCTTCTGACTATACATACACTTCTAGGATAGCTCTATGTATCGCCACCGTAAAACTTTATAATACATAATAATATACAATAAAAATACAAATACATCATAATATACAAACAGCAACACATTGATCTAAAAAAAGGTGTAATATCAAAATCACCTCTCAGACCTCCAGGAAACTTAGCCAGGGTATAAGACTCCACTACTGTCCATTGAAGATATTTCCACCATCGGTCGTTCTGCTAGAACCACGTCTATGGGTTTGGCCACCCACAATCGTTATACTCAAGGATTCTGGTTGGTGCACACATCGTCTTTTCCGTTAGCTATTACTTTAAATAATATAATACTCTGGTTCCAGTTTCCTTTTGGTTATTCTGATGTAATATAGATTACACTTACAGCAACCAAGGTGAACAACAGCAAATTTATTATTACCACTACAGGAACCATGTATTGTATATTTTCTAAATGGACCATCAAATTTTTTTTTTTATGCATTAGTGTAATAAATTGATATTTGTCACAATTAGTTACATTGTTAGTAGGTCTTACGGGATTATCAGGATGTGCAATTTTTAGCTAAATTGAAATATTTTAATATTTTCTTTAACTACAAGACAGGCAATAAAATCTGGAGAATTCGATTCTTTAAAACAGAGAAATGTAACCAAAAAATATCCATCTCCGTGTACTAATAATACCCTAATTCAACATCTACACAATGTTCCTAAATCATTAGATTTCTGCCATTTGCGAACAATGATGTAGAACCGTAAACACTGTATATCCGAGAAACCCTTGATCAGTGTATCCAAAGAGGAAAAAAGAAAAACGCTAATAATTTAAGAAAGTCTCAAATGTCCGTTACCGTATTTATTGAAGAATAGCAGCGGGTTAAGTTTATTTACGAAGGTTCGGAATTACAGAGTCCGATGAGAGTTACCATTAGCGAATAATAAAAGCCATCACAAGTGATTCATCTCTGACACAGAGGTCTAAATGTAAGCTTGAGAATGGTAGGAATTACAGATTCTAAGGAAGGAGCATAAGACTCCTCGGGTTGTATTTTTTTTGCTTTGCCACAGCAGAAGATAATCGTCGATGTACCTCTGCCACAGAACCCTATGAGACGGAGGTACATCAAAGAGACAAACCATCTCTCAGTCCAATATACAGAATATCAAAACTAGGTGCAATCAGGGTCCCCATGGCCGTCCTGGTTGTCTGCAAAAAGAAAACAGAATCAAAAAAATAAATATGCTGTCAAATTAAAAAAAAAAAAAAAACAATGTTATAAGATACCTAAAATATTTACGATTTGCATGAAACACATCGAAACTGGGGTCATTTGATGTCATCCTTTGTGACAAATATACACAGACAAGCAATAATAAGTCATCAAACAGGATACAGAGTCAGATATCTAGTCCTTCGAGGTACGGAAATTCCTATCCCCATTCTATGTTAGATTTTTTCTTTTCTACACAGTATAACCTCTTACAAATATATTTAGTATCTTAATGCATCTTCCAATTATTTCACCGGATTTCTTGCATTATCGGATTTCGATTCTGCGGTGGAAACCCATGAAACCAATGGTGATGTATGTAACTGTCTATTTACTATGTCTATGTGCTATGTATTTTTTGCTATGCTTTAAACTGCAGGCGCGCCTTTTCACTATGTTAGCAGGAATGAAATATTAAGGGTAAGGCCAGATGGGGCGATGGCAGTACGACTGAAGCACCTTCAGCATCTGAAACAAAATTGTGCGGCAATTGGCCAACACAATATGGACCTACCCTTAATGGGTAGAAGTTAGAGGTTGTCCACTACTTTTTGATTGATGACCTATCCTTGGGATAGGTCATCAATGCCTGATCGGCCAGGGTCTGACACCCGGCACCTCTGCCGTTCAGCTGTTATCGGTGGCGCCGGCCAGAAATACTCACTTCAGGAGCTTGCTGACTTTTCATAGTAGCCACCCATTCTCAAGAAAAAATGTTAGTCCCAGTCGTGGGAAACGAGCCCCAATGTGAGCTGCCACAATTGGAGAGGTGACCGGTCTTGTCTTTAATTCATTTATTACTCCAAAAACTGGCACATAATTATCCCAAATGGGACATCACATTTTGCCCTTGACATGCAAAGTCTCCTGGAAGTCGACACAACACGATTTTTTTTCCAAAGCGAAATCAGGATGAGTCTCTAAGATCCTCACGAAGAATTACGACCCAATATCACAAACAAATGTAAGATGAATGCAAATATCTTCCAAGTTTCACGCAACTGAATCCGATAGTGGATAAACTCGGGAAGAAGGAAAAAAAATAACAGCTACATTTGCAATTGCAAAACAAAGACTTGGTGTCGTCTTTGTAAATTGCGCCACTTGGGTGAGATAAAAGAGTGTGGTGCTTTATTCTGTGTTACGACCGCGCTGCGCAGACTGCATCAGAACCTGAGGAGGAGGATGATGAGGATGATGTTCCACTATCAGCATAGTGATAAGTTTGTCCTGACTATTCAGTCATCTCATTGTCTATTTCCTGGAGACAGTAAATACATAAATAATGACTGCTAATAAGCTGCTATTATTATCTCCTGCGGCAGAGAGAAATCTAACACTGCGCTCCTATTGTGCGGAGTCTGTTACAATGTGACACACCTGACAGCTGACCTCTAATCCTGGAACCTGCACCAAAAGGTTATCTCTATGTATGTATCTGGCTATCCATCTGACTTTCTATCCAAACATTCATTTATCTATATTTCTTTCCGTCTGTCCATCCATCCTTCCATCCATCCATCCACATCCATCCATCAATTCATCCATTCATTCATCCATCCATCCATATAGAAGAAAAGTGAGGTTTATTCACCAAGACATATGTCCCTGTTTTCATCCTTGGAGTGCTCCTTCTAATTTTGGGGTTTGGAGGATACAAGTTGGTTTCCTTAGGAGTATTGCACCCAACGTAGACACTATGCTGCTTTTTTTCTTTATCCATCCATCTGTTTATCTTTCTGTCCATCTATCTTTCTATCTGTTGAATCAGTGTAAAATAAACTGCAAAATGTTCCGTTCCATTGCCCAATATTGGGGTTTCTTGCACTCAATGGCGGCGCACAATGTATGAAGTCATCTATGGCTTTGCTTGAGGTCCATCCCTTCCTTCCTTCGCCATTCATCTATCTCATACTTATCTATTCTTACATATCTGTGTGAGATGGGCCACTGGGTCCTGGAAGACATGAAGACCCAGGTGTGATTACTGCCTTAGCCCCCAGTCTACACAGGTGTATCTGTAATTCCCGTGCCCCTCTGGCCGTCTCCCACCGCTCCAGGTTTGATAAATGTCCCTTGTAACTGGTAAAACATGTCGGGTGGTAGCGCGGAGCACTTTCCATTTAAGAATCACTTTACCAGGGGAACAAATGTTCCTTTGGAAAATGTTAATCATAGATTTGTTTTAATTATTTAGTGGCCTATTTCAGCATATCTAGGACGAAACTCCAGCGGTGTCATTGAGATACTGATCGAGGTGAGGTGTGTGTCTGTGTGATGGCTGTGCCTGCACGCTCACCTGTACACGCACATGGATGAGACCTACGACATCGCATGGAGCTGCACGCTCACCTGTAAACGCACATATATCCGGATGATGCGCACCATGGAGCTGCACGCTCACCTGTACACGCACATGGATGATCGCACCATGGAGCTGCACGCTCACCTGTACACGCACATGGATGATCCACATGGAGCTGCACGCTCACCTGTACACGCACATGGATTTTTGCGCCATGGAGCTGCACGCTCACCTGTACACGCACATGGATGATCACCACATGAGCTGCAGTCACCTGTACACGCACACGGATGTTGCACCATGGAGCTGCACGCTCACCTGTACACGACATGGATGATGACACCATGGAGCTGCACATCACCTGTACGCACATGGATTGTTTGCGCATGGAGCTGCATGCCACCTGTACACGCACATGGATTGATCACGCCACAGAGCTGCATGCTCACTGAATTTATATGGATGATCACACATGGAGCTGCAACGTTCACTTGTACACGCACATGGAGATCGCACCATGGAGCTGCAAAGCTCACCTGTACACCGTATATGGATGACACACCATGGAGCTGCACGATCACCTGTTGTAAGGTTCTTTGTCTCTGTTGACATGTTCCTTGAAACTCAGTTTTCTGTCGGCCATTTTGCTTTCTGTCTTTCTGCAGCTCTTGCCCTCAGTTAATATGGAGTTTCCAGTTTTCATGTTCCCGCCCTGATTCTTCCCTCTTGCTTCTTAAGCAGCCTCAGCTGAACAATCAGTGCTCCTGAATCAAGCCTCAGTCAGTCTGTGACCTGACTCCTGGAAGCCTTGGACTTGTACTCCAGCTATTCCCTACTGAGGAACCTTGGAACACTTTTGGACTCTGGAAACCTGCTGTTTGGTGAATCCATGTTTGCAGAGGAATTACGGTACAGAGAAGAGATCCTGAACCTGCTTTGGAGATTTATTGTAGTGCTTGAAGTTACTCTGGCCTGCTGTGTCTCCTGTCGCTGTTCCTGCAAACTGTGTGAACTTTTCAGCATGCTTGTATGAAGTAATACAAGTCATTTCATTTCAACCTATGTCTCCTGTGTTTTCCTCGCACCCAAGCACAAGACGCTATAGGAACTGTACACTATACATGACAAGATTCAGGAGCCAATGTTTAGTGTCTGCGGGGTCTGGGAAAGCCGTGTCTGCTGTGACTGTGGATATCAGATGTCCGTTTAAATACCTTATGTGATCACAGTGGTTGTGACTTCTCACAACCATTCCAGGTGAGCGCATTCCCTTAAAATTTTACTCTGCAGTGTTACCACAGGTAAACACTATTGTTTTTTTTTTTTTTTTCCTTTCCTCTTCTCCTTCCAGCACTTCTGCCTTAAAAGATCTGGAAGATGAAGGCCCGCATAAAGGAACTTTGCGGAGTGACTGATACAATCCTTTCAGATGTACAGACTTTAAAAACCCGTTTTGCAAGCCTACAGGACCTCACTAATCATAATTTGCAAGTGTTTGGACAGACTACCCAGGAACTGCGAGCCAGGATTGAGGCTCTAGAGGAACGAGCCCAGGCTCCTGCCATAACCCAAGTTCTGGGATCCCCAAATTACCTCCTTTTCGTTTTGGCGGTGAACGTGAGAAATTCAGGGGATTTATTAATCAATGCAATTTATTTTTCTCTGCACATGCTTCACAATTTCCCACTGAACGATCCAAAGTGCTTACTATAATCATGTTGCTTACCAATAAGGCTTTGATGTGGGCAAACCCTCTGATTGAGACTGAGGATGATTGTTTGAATCACCTTGATGCTTTTATTTCAGCCATGGGGCAGGTGTTTGATGACCCCAATCGAGGTGCAACAGCTGAAGCAGCCATGTTAACTTTGCGCCAAGGTAAGCGTTCAGTAGCCGAATATGCCCTGGATTTCAGGAGATGGGCTCTTGATACCACTTGGGACACTTCCGCTAAAAAATCTATTTTTTGGAAAGGGTTGTCTCCACTGATTAAGGATGAACTTGCTCGTGCCGACCCTCCCACTGCGTTAGGTGACTTTATTAACTATTGTATCCGTATTGATGCTCGTCTGACTGAACGCAGACAAGAGAGATGGTTCGAAAATAATCGCACTAACCTTTTACTACCTCCCTCCTCAGCTAAGGAACCTTTGAGTAGGATCACAAGGGAACCAGAACCTGAACCCATGCAGGTGGACTCTTTACAAAGACGGGTTAGTGATGCACGCAAAGAACATCGTATAAAGGAAAATCTATGTTTTTACTGTGGTAAGTCAGGGCACTTCATTATAAACTGCCCCAGCCGTTCTCGTAAGACTACTGCAGCAGTCATTCACTGTGAGTGTTGCGAGAGGAGCTCTGTCATGTCCGAGCCTCAGGCTCCAGAGAGATCTGCTGCAAGAGATCTTGATTTCTCAGACTTAAACTCTGTTAGTTCTGGGGACGATGACGGTATAAACGCTGCAATTTTTCAAGTTTCCTCAGCGGTGTCCCAGCTGAGTTGTAAAAGAAACAATTCTCATTGCTTCCTTTCCATCAAACTCTGGGTTGACTCAGTCTGGGTGTCTAGCTCTGCTATGATCGACTCAGGAGCAAGTGGAAATTTTATGGATATCTCCTTTGCTCTGAAACAGGGGATACGTTCAGTGAAGAAGGCTACTCAAGTACAGATGGAGACTGTGGATGGCTCTCTACTGACTTCTGGACCAGTGGATCAAGAAACAGAGCCTTTGAGGGTCCTTATGGGTAAAGATCATCAGGAGAAAATGTCTTTTATGCTTATCTCTTCTCCCCACTTTCCCATTATTCTAGGGCTACCATGGCTGCAGGCGCAGAATCCTACGATTAACTGGGAGACCAAGGAATTACACTTTCCGGAGAAACAGATGAGTCAAGGAGTTTCAGCTTGCTCTGTTCCTAAAGGAACCATGTCAGTCCCTGAACTACCAGCTGTATACCAGGACTATGTGGATTTATGTGACAAGAAGAACGCTGATCAGCTTCCTCCTCACCGTCCATATGATTGTCCAATTGAATTATTGCCTGGAGCATAGATACCTTTTGGTAAGATCTACCCCCTAGCGGGGCCCGAGCTAAAAGCTTTGAAGGATTATATAGACGAAAATTTAGCCAAGGGCTTCATACGCCCCTCTTCATCTCCCGCAGGTGCACCCATCTTCTTTGTGAAGAAGAAAGATGGATCTCTGAGACCCTGCATAGACTATAGGGAACTCAATAAGGTTACTATTAGAAACCGTTATCCATTGCCTTTAATCCCTGAATTGTTGGAGAGAGTGCGGCATGCCAAAATTTTCTCTAAACTGGATCTCCATGGGGCCTATAACTTGGTCCGTATTAGACCTGGGGATGAATGGAAGACTGCTTTCAGGTCACGCTATGGACACTTTGAATATCTAGTTATGCCTTTTGGTCTGAGTACCGCCCCAGCCACTTTCCAACACTTCGTGAATGATATCTTCAGGGATCTCCTAGATACATTTGTGGTGATTTATCTGGATGATATTCTAATTTTTTCTAACTCCACAGAGGAACATCATGGACATGTGAGAATGGTCTTAGAACGCCTAAGACAAAACCATCTCTACATCAAACTTGAAAAGTGTGAATTCCATAGGACCGAAATTCAATTTCTGGGGTATGTACTGTCTACACAAGGAATTAGTATGGATGGAAGCAAGACCCAAGCCATCAAGGATTGGCCAATTCCTAGAAATGTGAAGGAGGTGCAGCGTTTCATCGGGTTTGCCAACTTCTATAGACGTTTCATTAAGAATTTTTCTGAGGTAGTGTCACCTATCACCCAACTTACCCGGAAACAGTCTAGGTTCTCCTGGACCCAGCAAGCTCAGGAAGCATTTTCCTGTTTAAAGGATAAATTTACCACCGCACCTATCTTAGTACATCCCAACCCCGAGCTTGCCTTCATAATAGAGGTGGATGCTTCAGACTGTGCCGTTGGAGCTATACTCTCTCAGAGAACAGGTGAGAAGAATGTCTTGCATCCCTGTGCCTTCTTTTCCCAGCAGTTGTCTTCGGCTGAGAGGAACTACGATGTGGGCAATAGAGAATTGTTGGCCATTATTGCCGCCTTCAAGGAATGGAGACACCTTCTTCAGGGAGCTGCACAGCAAATAGTCGTCCTGACAGACCATTGTAACCTTGAATTTATCAGGTCGGCTAAGTGCCTGACTCCTCGCCAGGCTCGCTGGAATCTTTTCCTAAACCAATTTAATTTTGTCATTTCTTATAGACCAGGATCGCGCAATGGACAGGCTGATGCACTCTCTAGGATTCATTCAGCAGAGACACGTCCACTTACTCCTCCTAAGACTATTCTTCCTGACTCTAGATTCCTGGGAGTGATTCATAATCAAGACCTACTTAAGGACATCAAGGAAGCATACCATGCGGATTCTTTGTTGGCTCAACCCCCAAGGGACGTAAGTCTTGTCTTTAAGAATGGTGTGTGGATTCAGGGACAACGTCTGTATATACCTGAAACAGTCAGATTGAGAGTATTGCAACTCATCCACGATTCCAAGATAGCCGGGCATAGGGGAATACAAAGACACAAGAATTTCTTTCTCGTTTCTTTTGGTGGCCCACTTACAGGAAAGATGTCTTAAACTATGTCACTTCATGTGAAGTCTGTGCAAGATGCAAAACACCTCGCTCCTCACCAACTGGTCTGTTGCAACCTCTTCCCACCCCGTCCCGCCCATGGGGATCCATTTCTATGGACTTCATTGTGGAGTTACCAACCTCTCAAGGGAAGAACACCATTCTAGTGGTGGTTGACCGTCTAACAAAGGCAGCTCATTTTATCCCTTGTGTCGGCTTACCCACTGCAAAACAGACATCAGACTTGATGATTAAGAATGTGTTTCGCTTACATGGAGTACCGGATGAGGTCATTTCGGATCGAGGGGTGCAATTCACTTCAAGGTTTTGGCAAAATTTCTGTGCAGCATTGGACATTAAAGTAAACCTTTCTTCTGCTTTTTATCCCCAGACTAATGGACAGACAGAACGAACCAATCAGACCCTGGAGCAGTATCTCCGCTGTTTTATCTGCCACCTACAGGATGATTGGGTGGATCTACTTCCACTGGCTGAGTTCTCTTATAACAACTCTCAGAGCGCCTCCACTAAGCAGTCTCCTTTTTACTCCAATCTAGGTTATCATCCTAACATTCTTCCTCGATTTCCCATAGATACGCCCTTGCCGGCAGTGGCTGAAAGAATCACTTCTTTACAAAAGAATATGGATCTTCTAAAGGAAAATCTAGAATTGGCTCAGGAAAGGTACAAGAAAGCAGCAGATAAATTTCGTAAACCTGCACCAGCTTTCAAGGTAGGAGATTTGGTCTGGCTGTCAACCAGAAATCTTAAATTAAAGATTCCATCGTCTAAATTGGGACATAAGTACATTGGACCTTATAAGATCAATAAGATTATAAGTGCTGTTGCTTGTCGTCTTCAACTGCCCAGAACTATGAGAATCCACCCTGTCTTTCATGTATCCCTACTAAAGGCTGCAACACCCAATACGTTTCCTGGACGTTCTTCTCCTTGCCCTGACCCAGTGCTGGTCGATGGTCAGGAAGAATTTATGGTGGAAAGGATTCTAGATTCCAGGTTGTACAGAAATCAGTTGCAATATTTGATTAAATGGCAGGGCTACCCAGTGGAGGACAACTCATGGGAACCAGTCAATAATGTAAATGCTCCTCGCCTGCTCCGCCAGTTTCATCAGAGGTACCCTGACAAGCCTGGTCTGAGGTCATCCGGAGGTTGTCCCTAAGGGGGGAGTAATGTAAGGTTCTTTGTCTCTGTTGACATGTTCCTTGAAACTCAGTTTTCTGTCGGCCATTTTGCTTTCTGTCTTTCTGCAGCTCTTGCCCTCAGTTAATATGGAGTTTCCAGTTTTCATGTTCCCGCCCTGATTCTTCCCTCTTGCTTCTTAAGCAGCCTCAGCTGAACAATCAGTGCTCCTGAATCAAGCCTCAGTCAGTCTGTGACCTGACTCCTGGAAGCCTTGGACTTGTACTCCAGCTATTCCCTACTGAGGAACCTTGGAACACTTTTGGACTCTGGAAACCTGCTGTTTGGTGAATCCATGTTTGCAGAGGAATTACGGTACAGAGAAGAGATCCTGAACCTGCTTTGGAGATTTATTGTAGTGCTTGAAGTTACTCTGGCCTGCTGTGTCTCCTGTCGCTGTTCCTGCAAACTGTGTGAACTTTTCAGCATGCTTGTATGAAGTAATACAAGTCATTTCATTTCAACCTATGTCTCCTGTGTTTTCCTCGCACCCAAGCACAAGACGCTATAGGAACTGTACACTATACATGACACCTGTACACGCACACGGATGATCACACCATGGAGCTGCACGCTCTCCTGTACACGCACACGGATGATCACACCATGGAGCTGCACGCTCACCTGTACACGCACACGGATGATCGCGCCATGGAGCTGCACACTCACCTGTACACGCACACGGATGATCGCACCATGGCGCTGCACGCTCACCTGTACACGCACATGGATAATCACACCATGGAGCTGCACTCTCACCTGTACATGCACATGGATGATCGCGCCATGGAGCTGCACGCTCACCTGTACACGCACATGGATTATCGCGCCATGGAGCTGCATGCTCACCTGTACACGCACATGGATGATCGCGCCATGGAGCTGCACGCTATCCTGTACACGCACATGGATGATCGCACCATGGAGCTGCATGCTCTCCTGTACACGCACATGGATGATCACACCATGGAGCTGCACGATCACCTGTACATGCACATGGATGATCACATCATGGAGCTGCACGCTCACCTGTACACGCACATGGATGATCACATCATCGAGCGGCACGCTCTCCTGTACACGCACATGGATGATCGCACCATGGAGCTACACGATCACCTGTACATGCACATGGATGATCACATCATCGAGCTGCACGCTCTCCTGTACACGCACATGGATGATCGCACCATGGAGCTGCACGATCACCTGTACACACACATGGATGATTGCACCATGGAGCTGCACGCTCACCCGTTCACTCACATGGATGATCAGACCATGGGGAGCTGCACGTTCCGTTCATTATTCGTTCTACTACTATGAATATTTTGCACATTCGTTGTTAATACACTAGTAAGATTTAACCCTTGGTGGACATGTCAATTGCAAACTCAAGTATTTGCCCGTGTAAACATGGCAGCGACAAACCAACGAAGGATGAATGGCATAATTTTCCGCACTTCTTCAATCATCACTGTGCTGCGAATGATACCTATGGGGACCGAGCGATTCTCTTACTGATCGTTAATTTAGTTGGGCCCTGGATTTCATCCTCATATTTTTTTCCATCAGTTTTGAGGTTTAGCGCTCATACATACTGAAATACTACAGCTTTGCACAAGTGTAGTATGGGGATGTAACAGGGCACCCATAGAAGCCTATAGGACCATAAAGTACCATCATAGGACTAAAAATGGTGGCATTCTCCATTGGACACAATATTTTACTAGTATAAAACCCTTAAAAGTACTGTTGACATTGTGCTGCAAAGAGGCATCATACTAAGGCACGGTAGCACCAGTAGGGAGCCGTAAAGCTATAGGCATGTGAACTGGTCCCAGTCCCAAACATGCAGTGCAAAGCATAGATATCACCCTATTTGCAGCGTGTTCTTCTTTTTCCATATCACAATTTTTATTAAAAATTAAAATTATAAATAGTGCAATTCTCACACCACTTTTTTTTTTTACGCTCGAACTTGCTTTAGTTTCAGGAAATTAACACGCACATTAGCAGCACTGATCTTTTGTATTGAGGCATCTAATGAGCATGTGCATATGTCATTGTGGAGGGCAGGGAGCAGGGTCAACTCAGTCCCGCCTATTGGGATTGGTGACTCCTGTTCTGGCTCGGACTGGCCCACAGGGGAACTGGAGAATCCTCTGGTGGGCCCCTGTGAAGGAGTGCTAATAAGTAGTGCTATTATACTTGATTCATAATTTGCAGAAAAAGGTGTCATATATTCTTTCATTAAACAAGTTAGCTAATTTAATATTAAATAGAAGCAAAAGTAAATTTGTGCACTAGGGTCAGGTTATTTTTGCAAGTAGATGAACAGTGGGTACCAAGAATCACTGTTACTGGTGGGCCTTTGCCAAGCCAGTCCGACACTGATCCTGTGTTATCAGCTGTGTACACAGGTGTTAAGTCATTGTAATCCTGACTTTGATGATAAGGAAACTGCTGAAAAATTTTCCTGAAAGAACAGGAAGTTAGAGACTAAGAAAGCCCCAGTGGCTTTTAGTAGAGACTGTATATTAATGATTAAGGTGTCGGCGACACCAAAGCCTGCGCTGTAAGCGAATAATTACCGGCATATAGGTATTTGTTTTTCATTAAGCAACCAGTCCTTTCCTGTGCAAGCGTCTCATTGAGACCGAACCGAGCGCACCCTGTATAACTAACAAGCTAAAAAAAATAAATCTTCATTTCAAATAGAATAAATGGTGAATGTGAAGATTGAGGCAAAAACCGGGAAAAAAAACCCTCTAAAAATATAATATATAATTCCGAGACAAAGGAGCAAATACCATCTCTCTTCTAAACATCCTTATATCTCCTTTTATACTGCATGATCTGTCACCGTCATACTAATGAGAAAAATATAATTTTATGACTTTTTTTTTTTTTTACGATGCAATCAGCATAATAGGATTTTTTTTTTTTTTTTTACAGAAAGGCAAAAATATTCACCAGAAAAAAAATATATTTAGGAAAAAATCAAACAATATGTGCAATGAAGTCATCAAAAAATAAAATGAAATTGATGTAAAAAATATATTCTTTTTATAGGTAACGTTGACGTTTTGTCTTAATGGCGAGAATTTTTTTCTTAAATGAATATTAATGCCACTGCTCGAAAACATCTGTTTCTATTGATAAATGAAGGCCATAAGGTCTGTACAGTATAGACTAATCTGCAATATAATAAAACGGTGCAGGATCCATTTATCAAGAATTTCACATGACCAGATTGCTGGTTCATCGATGTACCATTTGACAGATGTGTCTCTTACAGTCAATGTATTTAGAGTCAATACTTCAACGTAACAGCTGCTCGCATCAGTAAGTGATTTTACTGGTGTCAATAGTGGGAGTTTGGAGGGAATTAGCTGCTACAGATAATCTAGTTAGATGCTATCAGTATCTCTCTAGGCCATTAAGTGTCTCTACATTTTTTGTTTTGTAGATGCTTGGAATCTGGCAGGATTTTTTTTCCAATATAAATCTCCTGGTTTAGGACCTCATGCACACAGCTGTTGTATGGCTCCATCATTCTGCACCTAATGTCTACTGTGGACCCAAACTGTCCCTACCTGTGCATCCGATTTCACCACGGCTCCTTCTATTGGATTAGGCACCACAATTCGGCATTAATTTGGCTCTGCTATGTGCATGAGTCCTTACGGTCCTGAGCGGTCCATGGCATGTGGTGTAAACAGGAGGACCCCACACTGGCTTCAAAATGTTTTTTCATGATTTTGGAAAAAACAATATACCCTAATTTAAGGAATGGTATAAAATTAAGACTAAGCAGCCCTCATTGCTCCAGTGACATCACTCCAGCGGTCCCTATAGGGACCAGAATTGATGATGTCCAGGCTCGGACTGGCCCAAAGGAAAACAGGAGAATCCTCCGGTGGGCCCCCATGTAGGAATGGGATCTCTGTATAAAATTAAGAATAAGCAGCCCTCATTGCTCCAGTGACACCACTCCATTGGTCCCTATAGAGACCAGAATTGTTGATGTCTAAGCTCGGACTGGCCCACAGGAGAACAGGAGAATCCTCCGGAGGGCCCCCAGGTAGGAATGGGATCTCTGTATAAAATTAAGAATAAGCAGCCCTCATTGCTCCAGTGACACCACTCCAGTGGTCCCTATAGAGACCAGAATTGTTGATGTCCAGGCTCGGACTGGCCCACAGGAGAACAGGAGAATCCTCCGGTAGGCCCCCATGTAGGAATGGGATCTCTGTATAAAATTAAGAATAAGCAGCCCTCATTGCTCCAGTGACACCACTCCATTGGTCCCTATAGAGACCAGTATTGTTGATGTCCAGGCTCGGACTGGCCCAAAGGAGAACAGGAGAATCCTCCGGTGGGCCCCATGTAGGAATGGGATCTCTGTATAAAATTAAGAATAAGCATCCCTCATTGCTCCAGTGACACCACTCCCATGGTCCCTATAGGGACCAGAATTGTTGATGTCCAGGCTCGGACTGGACCACAGGAGAAAATGAATATCCTCCGGTGGGCCCCCATGTTGGAATGGGTTCTCCACTCCACCTATATGAGAAGTAGTTAGCACAATACATTTGTTGCACTATGTACAGACGAGGGCATCATCTCATTCATTTAACAGACTACCCTGTTAATTATTATATAGAAACATAGACAAATTTTTGAATGAGGGTAATGTGATATTTGCATGCAGGTGAACAGTGGACCACCAGAGTCAATGTTACCGGTGGGCCTTGTCATCCCATCTGACAGTAGCCTGACCACTGCAGATGATCACTGGCCCCACTAGTCATATGCCAAATATACATATGAGAGCACTTAGACTAGAGATTAATTGACTGTAGTGGTCAGGTGACATCATCACAAGTGGTATCTAAAAGAACCACAGATGGTTCAACCTACCCCCTCTTCCTCATACCATTCCCTAAAGGAAAGTAGTTTTTAAAAAATCACTAAAAACCCCTTTAAGGTTAATATGGTCTTAAAATGTTTCTTTAGACAATATGAAAAGTAGGAACCATGAGTCCTTAAAGCTTTAAAGTTTACATTGGAGCACCTAAGAAGGAGTCACATAGGTAGTTGGTTTTTTTTAAGGGTAACGTGAGAGAACCATACAGTGGTGAACATTTTAAAGATATATTGTAACTTATCGATAGGGCAAATTTACGGATGTATATGACCTGGTTATCTGGAGTATTAAAAAAAGCCTTGTGATACCTATCCATCATCTACATCTTGCTCTTTTATGTCTACTTACCACATAGGTCAGGTCTCTTCATACAACCGCTGTTTGCTGTGTTGCTTCCAAGTCCATTAAAAGCAGCCATACCCTCGGAGCTGTAAGCTCGGAGAACGGAGAGCATATTAACTTGCTTATCCAAAGCATCAGGAGCTGGTGCTTGCTCAAGTTTTGCAGAGTTTTGTGGAACATCATGGGGTAACGGAAGATTTGGATGCCATTGCTTCTCTATTAGTTGTGATGTTGGTGACGCCATGTTTTCTGAAGATCTTAGAGGACTTGAATTTGACTCGGTGTCTTCCATATCATTTTCATCTTTGTTCGGTTCATCTGTCATATTCATGTTTTCGGGTTCTGTTTCAACTTCCTCATCTTCGTTTTCATCTTCTTTGCATGTCTCCATATCTTCGGAGGAGGATTCATCGGAGAGATCATCAGTAGCAACTGTATTTACAGAATCGCACTGCAACACATGCGAGTCATCGTCAAGTGGAGCCTGGGAGTCAATGTCCATGTTTTGCATGTTGGTTCCTCCTGAACCGGGTAGACACCAAACTGTTTATAGAATTCGGTTGGGAAGTTACTAAACATTGCATCCATATGACTGGGCCATGAACTACCTTTATGATCTGGTAAGGCTTCCTTGGTGTTGCCTTGTAGAACTTTTTCAGAAGTTTGTAGTGGGCTCATTTTCGAGGTCATCATTTCCTTACTACCTTGGACAGAAGAAGATGAGGCCATAACTTTATTCACTATGCCCAATGACTCCCTCAAATGATCTTTAGTGTGCCCTTGCCCTCCCATCGTACAGTCTTTACGTTTTGCTTTTCCGAGATGGTTGGCTTGGAGATGAAGGGCCATCAGTTCCATTGATGATGTTGTAAACGAACAAAACAAGCAGCCATGCCAAGCAATGTTATCTTGGACTGTGATTGATGAACCTGGAAGAGACTGGGCATCTGGCCTCACAGACAAGTCCAAAGGTTCATACTGAGATTTCTCCGTTTTCTTCTGAGGTGTTTTGTTTTCTGATTTATCTTCACCATTGTCGGATCTAGAGGGTTTTAGAGGAAGCGAGTCAAGCAAAGCCTTCTCCTTCATTTCTTTTTCTTTCTTAAGGGAATTTAAAACAAAATTGTCCATGAAAGCCTGCAATGACCCTTGAAAGTTCACGCCATTGCCGGCAATATTAGGGTATGTTCTCGCAAATTCTGCAAGGCTAGGTGTTTTTGAAGACATCTCTTTTTCAAAGCTTCTGAGAAAGACTCAGAATTAATACCGCTTGATTGTCCCTGACGGTCTCCAGAAGACATCAACCCTGCCTGCCACTGTTGGGACATCATTCCACTTCTGAAGTCTATTCCGGGAAAGCCTTTAAATGCACCTCGTAATATGTCTGGTCTCATAAAGAGGGAGCTCTTACTTGCTGTGTCATCCTTGTGGTCCTGGTTTGGAGGATGTCCATGGATGGGAAGTGGGCCAGAGCCATTTTGCCTTTCCCTGTGATGGCGCTCAAGGTGATACTTCAAAGATGCTGACTGGGTGCCAGCATAGTCACAGTGGGGACATTTGTAAGGCTTCTCACCTAAAGATAAAAAAAAAAATAAAGGTTTAAAAGTTGGGTACAATCACAAGTTTTGAGAAAAACAGACTCGAAATAATAAAAAAGGGTATTTTTTATTGAAAATAGTCTAAATGTACCTAAAATGACTGCCTTTCTCCAAAAACAGCACAATGTTGATGAACTGGTTGTGTGTGGTATTGTAGCTCAACCTAATTCACTTCAATGGAGATGAGCTGTAATACCAGACCTAACCCATGGACAGGTGTGGCGCTATTCTTGGAATAACTTAGCCATATATTGTTTGTTTTTTAACCTGGACCACCCCTTTATATTTAGTTTCTTTCACCTAATAATTGACCAGCCATCAGAGGACCTTTTTATTTTTCCAACAAGGTGTTTATGACCTCCAAATGTGGTCAAATTAACCCTTAGATATTATTTAATTCATCAGCTCATAAGATTTTTCCTTTTCAGTATCTCTAGTTTGTTTTCTTTTTTAAATAGTGCACTTTTTACTATTTCATTTTTTTTTTTACAATGTACAGTCTATAAAACATACATTTTAATTTTCACTTTAGCAGTAGTTTATTTTGGCTGGATTGTTTAATGCAGAAAAATAAATATATATTCCAGTTATTTCCCTCTTCCGGATTGAAATAATTGATAAAATCCCACGTCGTCTCTTTTGTTACCAAATAAGAAAGTTTAATATTCTAGACCTGTGGATTAAACGTAGGTGAAATAAATGTTAATGAGATGATCGACTCAGACTTTCTATATCCGTAATTGTTGTGAAATTTGTTTAATTTATACACATGGAAACCATTTTTAAAACCTAAAAATTTTATGGCACTGTTACGCAAGGCTGAAATGAATGATTTAAGTCGCGCTCTGCAGTAAATCATGGATATAATTAGCAAATGGCATACTGCACGAGTAATTTATCATTATTTAGAGGGCAGCATTCCAGAAGAATTCTGAGATCTGCAGACCCTCTGCATTGTTACTAAATACGGAGCTATAAACACAGATTCTCTGAAATATTAAGGCCATTACCACTGCGGCGCAAAAGAACATATAGGTGAGATTACACCATGCCAATAAAAATGATATCAAATCCTCGCTAATGAAGAAATGCAACATATATTACCATCCTCTCTGTTACATTGTAATTATCTGCAGAGGCTTTGCAGTCATTTCCATATGTACTGCTGGTTTTTCTGTAACGTGCCTGCAATATATATGTGATTATTGAGGGGGGGGGGCACAAGCTGAGATTCTGATGTAAAAGTATAACATAGCATCAAAAACAGTTTCTTTTTTGTTTTTAATCATTAAAACAATCCTCGCATTTTAAGCATTTGTCTTAATTCATAGCCGTAGTCAGGAACACATTATGCACATTTTGATATTACTAATAATAATTTAATGAAGAAAAAACATTAAAGTGAAAGAAAACCTGTATTACCCACAAAATAAGCCCAGTCATGATTTTACAGGTTTTTCGGAGTATGCTCATAATATACGTCCTACTCCAAATATATGCCCTAGTTACAGTCAGGTCCGGTGTTAGAGGTTAGTTATTGGGTGATTATCCGAGGCTTCCACTCTCAGGGGCTCTCAGCTGTTTTATTCTGAGTCTAGACTACTCAAGGAGCTTTGGTGACATCACGGTCATGTTACCATGATGTCACCAAAGGTCTTTAAGTCCTGGAGTCTAGAGAAACTGAAGAGGAGACAAGCTGGTATGCACTCTGTATGTGCAGTGTGTATATTCATGTGTATGTGCAGTGTGTGTATATACCTGTGTATGCATGTGCAGTGTGAATATATGCATGTATATGTATGTGCAGTGTTTGTATACAATGTGTATGTGCAGTGTGTATACATGTGTATGTGCAGTGTGTGTATATACCTGTGTATGCATGTGCATGTGAATATATGCATGTATATGTATGTGCAGTGTTGTATACAATGTGTATGTGCAGTGTGTATAATGCATGTGTATGTATGGCAAGTGTGTGTATGTGCAGTGTGTTATACACATGTCTATGTATGTGCAGTGTGTTTATATACATGCTTATGTTTCTGCAGTGTGTTATATACATGTGTATGTATGTGCAATGTGTTATACTCATATGTATGTATGTGCAGTGTGTTATACACATATGTATGTATGTGCAATGTGTTATACACATATGTATGTATGTGCAGTGTGTTATACACATATGTATGTATGTGCAGTGTGTTATATACATGTGTATGTATGTGCAGTGTGTTATACACATATGTATGTATGTGCAATGTGTTATACACATATGTATGTATGTGCAGTGTGTTATACACATGGTATGTATGTGCAGTGTGTTATATACATGAGTATGTATGTGCAGTGTGTTATAACATATGTATGTATGTGCAATGTGTTATACACATATGTATGTATGTGCAGTGTGTTATACACATATGTATGTATGTGCAGTGTGTTATACATGTGTATGTATGTGCAGTGTGTTATACACATATGTATGTATGTGCAATGTGTTATACCATATGTATGTATGTGCAGTGTGTTATACACAGGTATGTATGTGCAGTGTGTTATATACATGAGTATGTATGTGCAGTGTGTTATACACATATGTATGTATGTGCAGTGTGTTATACACATGGGTATGTATGTGCAGTGTGTTATACACATGAGTATGTATGTGCAGTGTGTTATACACATATGTATGTATGTGCAGTGTGTTATACACATATGTATGTGCAGTGTGTTATATACATGTGTATGTACGTGCAGTGTGTTATACACATATGTATGTATGTGCAGTGTGTTATATACATGTGTATGTATGTGCAGTGTGTTATATACATGTGTATGTATGTGCAGTGTGTTATATACATGTGTATGTATGTGCAGTGTTATACACATGTGTATGTATGTGCAGTGTGTTATATACATGTGTATGTATGTGCAGTGTGTTATAAAAATGCGTATGTATGTGCAGTGTGTTATACACATATGTATGTACGTGCAGTGTGTTATAATATACAATATGTTATGTATGTGCAGTGTGTTATTATTTCATGTGTATGTTGTGCAGTGTGTTATATACATGTGTATGTATGTGCAGTGTGTTATATACATGTGTATGTATGTGCAGTGTTATACACATGTGTATGTATGTGCAGTGTGTTATATAACATGTGTATGTTTGTGCAGTGTGTTTATATACATGCTTATGTATGTGCAGTGCTGTTATATACATGTGTATGTATGTGCAGTGTGTTATATACATGTGTATGTATGTGCAGTGTGTTATATACATATGTATGTATGTGCAGTGTGTTTATATACATGTGTATGTTTGGCAGTGTGTTTATATACATGCTTATGTATGTCAGTGCGTTATATACATGTACGCATGTGCAGTGTGTTATATACATATGTATGTATGTGCAGTGTGTTATATACATGTGTATGTATGTGCAGTGTGTTATCACATATGTATGTATGTGCCGTGTATTTATATACATGCGTATGTATGTGCAGTGTGTGTATATTCATGTGTATGTATGTGCAGTGTATTTATATACATGCGTATGTATGTGCAGTGTGTGTATATTCATGTATATGTATGTGCAGTGTGTTTGTGTGATTATATTTCAATAAATGTTGATTTTTTTGGTTCAAGACTAAATGTGGATTGTTGTTCATGGAAAAAAAGACATCCTCTGAAAATAAGCCCTAACCCATTGTTTCAGGGCAAAAAATAATATAAGACCCTGTCTTATTTTCAGGGAAACACAGTCATGGTTTGTCTGTATAGACGCTTGTCTCCCAATAAAAATTCTACCTCTTTTTGTACAGATCAGATGTGCCAGTTATGAGAAATCTTTTATAGAAACCATACGCAAATTGGACAGGAAGCGCACTGGAGCGAGTCAATGTACTTGGACTGCTTCTTCATGACACACCTCCAATGAACATCCAGCCTGAAATGCATATGGTTTCTACACTAGATTTCTCATGAACGAATTGGATCTGTACAAAAATGGTATCATTTTTCTTAGAACTAAAGCGCCTATATAGCTAAACCACTGCTGCCATGTAAAAACTGTGCTGACAAGTTCCTTTTAATGGACGACGTTCACAGATATTGTACAGCACTAAATTGAAATTCCCTGCATGGTGGTTAGTCAAAAATACCGCTATGCGGGGAAAGGCTGTGTATTGGCCTCAACGTTGAGTCAGAATAGGAAGGGTTCCCTGAGGTTTGACACCCCCCATGGTCATAGAGTGATGACACATCCTAGCGATATTCTATCATTTTATGAGATGGACATACTCCTTTAAGTAAGTTCCCTTGGTACGTTACGTTTGGCACCTGTGTAGGTAGTAACATCATGAATTCACGTCATCTGTATATTTCTCAGATCTTATATTTAGGCAGATGCCAATCGCTTTCACACCAATCAATTAAAGTGGTCTGGGATTAAGGCCTAGAATCTGCTATCTGCCGGCATTAGCTGCAAATTAAAGATGGGAAATCCAGTCGTCTATTGTAAAGCACCAACCGTTTCAGGATATTATTTCTACTCTGCAAGGATGGATCACAACTAATGATGAGCGACGTGCTTGGATAAGGTGTTACTTAAGCATGCTCATGTGCTAACCGAGTGTCTTAGGTATGCTCAAAAAATATGTTCGAGTCCCCGCGCCTGTATGTCTCGGCACTGTTCGACAGCTGCAACACATGCACGGATTGCCTAACAAAGAGCACATTCGAGCGTGCCGAAGACATTCGGTTAGCACAGAAGCATGCTCGAATAAGACTTTATCTGAGCACGTTCTCTCATCAGTAATCCCAACCCAAGAAGTTGCTTACATTCAGCTACCCCTCTAGACATTACTATATAGCGCTTGGATCAGTTTTCACTCTTTTAATTGCTTTTCCCAATCTAATAAGGGAGAGGTAAAAAAAAATATCCAACTAGCGAGTGACTGTCCTCCTGCGGCTTCCCGTTTTGGCTGCTGTGTCTGAATGGAGAGGATGTACTAACTCTGGGGATTGATGTGATGTCACCCGTTGGGCTCAGATGCTCCACTCACTTAGTCTCAGCTAGGGGGGCAGACATCACCAAAAGTAGCAGTGACGTCCATCGGCACGTCTGATGCCAGGTTTACAATAGTGACTTTGGAAAAAAAGGTGGAGTATAGATATTTAGTCCTTTTGACAGTCGCTTTAGGACAAAGGTTTTCCATTAGACTAGTTCCATTGTGTACTGGAGTGTGGGATAATCGGACATCCACCTCATCCTCGTAGATGAGGATGATCTCACAATGTACGGGCGGCGCTGCAGTAGATGAGAAGCCTTTTGTGTTCCAAAACGGTTCTTTATTGCACCAACGCGTTTCGACACTAAACTGGCACTCTTACCCATCAGATCCCACAGCGGTCCGAATGAAAACAGTGTATGAAGTGTAAACGGCACCGCTCCTTTCACTGGATAGTGGCTTTTCTTGGGTAACACAGCTCAGATCACCTTCACTTCAATAGTGGATGAGTTCCAGAACCCGCGAACGACCACCACACAGCAAAAGGCGCTGCGCTGTTTTGCACCGTACACTATTTACATCTGGTCATTGCTGGAACTGAAATCAGCTGGGTAGTCGGACCCCCACCAATATGATATTGATGACCTGTTATAAAAATAGTTGAACAGACTCTTTAAGGATGAAATTATTTAAAAACTTGACTAAAAACTACAAAATGCTCTAAACCACAATTGAAAACTCTTAGATTGAGGCATTAGAATAATTGAGGAGAATTTTAACAACTCTAAATTTAGATTTTGCATTCTGTTAGACAAAATATGAAAATAACACAAAAAATCCTCTATAAAAGGTAAGAAAAATTGTAAAAATAGGTGAAGATGACGCTTTACTGTCCAAAAATTCTTAAAGTCTTTAATAAAAAGAGAGTTTGCGATTGTAATTACCACTTAGACACATTTGGCTTTTATTTTATTTGTATAATATTTATATTATATTGAATTTACAGAAAAAAAAAAGCTAAAATTTTCAAATCTCTTCTAATATTTACACCCCGAGAGATTCCTCTGAATTCAATGTGTCTGACGTTTCTAGGGCCGGATAAGATCAATATCAAAAGTAATGGACGAAATTATTAAAAACAACAAAAAGCTCTAAGCCACCAGTAAGAATTCTTAAGACTGAGGGCATTAAAATAATGGAGTAGACTGGAAATTTAGAGATACACATAGAGGAGATTTTGGATTTTGTTATGTAAAATCCTCCCAAAAAAAATGTTAAAAAATCCATTATAAAAGCTAAAAAAAAAGTTTTTAAAGACAGGTTAGGATCAGTGATGAGGTGTTATCCGAGCATGCCCATGTGCTAACCGAGTGCTTGAAAAATATGTCCAAATTTTCCTTCTTAGGCCGGGATCACACATGCGAGGAAATCGTCCGACATTCGCATGTGAAATCCCAGCTCTGGTGCCGGCACTCGGGAGTGGAGCGAGCGGCTGCATAGAACTACATGGAGCCTCGCACTCCACTCCTGAGTGCCGGCGCCAGAGCTGGGATTTCACATGCGAGTGTCGGACGATTTCCTCGCATGTGTGATCCCGGCATTAAATCTCCTATCAGTCTGGTGACCCGTGGATCTGCTGATTACCTGTTTTCAAAGCGATTTTCTTTTTTTTTACTCCTTTAAATAAATCAACTGTGTTGGATAAGACCCTATTTTCACTTTTTTGCTCTCCAGCTTCTTTTTTACTATCTAAAAAGTCTATTCAATAGCAGCCTTTCTTTTATTGCTCATTGCTTTGTACACGTTTTGCTTTTATTTTATTTGTATTATTTTAAATTATACCGAATTTAAAGAAAAAAAAAAAAAATCCTAAACCCCCAAGACTCTTCTAATGAATGACGTTTACCCACCCCAAAAAAAAAAGGTTCCTTGGTATTAAATGTGTCTGAAGTTTCTAGGGATTTTACGAGTTATTTTCAGCCTCACTTGTATCATTTATTTAGACTTTTCTTTACATAAGCGGGGTCGGACGAGATCGATGACCGACGCGGATGAGCTGAAGTTTTGGAACATTAATATAAATTGTATACTAATTTCCCCCAAAGCCTATATATATACGTTGTAAACCTGGAGATCTTTAACGCAGCTGCTTATTGCTAAACAGTGCCTTGTCCAGAAGGGGACAATCTGTGCCTCTAATTGCTGTCACTGAAGCCGAGATTCATTATGTGACTTTCCCATTAAAATGTGAGCATTAATTTGTATAATGAAATATCACCCGCTGCAGTGTTCATTAGCCATGCCCTACTGTATACTGAACATTGTTAGCTACCTAGAAACTGTAGTTAATTTTGCTAATGGATATTTCTCTACTTAGTGTTTGCTATGAAATTTACACTGTAACATTACCTCTTAAACTTTTAAAGAAATTTAAATTCAATCAATTATTCCCAACAAAAGTTTTGGGATGTCATTAAGCCAGAAATCGCTACCACTGCAGTGTTACAAAGAAAAAAAGGAGAAATTGACTAAAAAAAAATAACAGAAAAGCAAAAAATAAACTGTTTAGCAACAAGGAGATGAATACAAACGGAGTGTGATTCTTACTCCCAACTAAGAATAAAGAGAGTTTAATGGAAAGTCAAGGGCAAGATGTTTCACTTTTTATTTTTAATTTGCGGTGTTTTTAATTATTTGTTTTTTATAAATCGTGAAATTTAGTTATAATATTTTTAAATAGTGAAATTGAAATATATGATAGGAAATAGAGAAAAGTCAACCAATGACAAGGTCCAAACTGGTCAACCCTTTCTTCTCATGATGATCGCATGTTCAAATCTGGAAAAGCTCGAATGCGAAGGTTATTCCAGTCTCCAAATATTATCCTCTATCCAATGGACATGAGATAACTGGTGGTACTGATGAAGATGGTCACTCCTGTATGCAATTAACTGAATGACTAGCTACACCACTCAACTCCTCTTGATCCGGCCATGCTGCCAGTAGAAACGGGAGCATAGGTTCTCTGTGTCCGCACCCTTCGGTAGTCTTGAATACCCCTTGAACTGGTAATGAGCTAATTTGTTTGGAAACGATCGCCGAATTCAAATTTGCCGTATTCTTGCCATATTTGTACCCTATTTGTGCCGAATTTATGTTTGACGATCATATCCAAACATATTCGCCCATCTCTTCTCCCATTGACTCCAATGGCGTTCGGCTGGGTTCAGCGAATATTGCAAATACAATATTCGCCGATGATCGTAAACCGAACCAAATATTGAAAAAATTTGCTCAACTCTACTGGTAACCACAGCAGAAGCCTTACTCTAAAGGCTCATGGAGTAGGGTCATATGCCCTAAGAGGGTATATGGACGGGGGTTGTCAAGGAAGGAAACTCTCTTATTACAACGCTTTAACAACCCAAGATCTGACGTTTGCACATTTGTAGAGTGTAAGCGATACGGAACCTATGAATGAACTTTCCACGAAAATACAATATATATGAAAAATTATCCTTAGATGCATGCATATGTCAAGTTGTTAAACCTCTTTTTTGAGTTTACAATGGGGGATCTACTTTTCTAGAATACTCTAGAATCTATAGCCTAGATTACACTGAAGCAGAGAAAAGATGCCACCCTTGAAGGCTCTGGCATCTATGGCAATTCATTGGTAGAATTAATTGAAATCTATAGCGCTAGATGCTTTAGAATCTACAGTCGCGCTGACCTAGAAACTTCTAAAATCTACAGTACTACCCCCCTATAAGTGTGATCACCCAATATATGGAAGTCAATGTTTTTAATAACATCACATAGTCGCAGTATTGGAGCCACCTAGTAGCTTCTGGGGTAACAGCACAAGGGTTAAAAAAGTAGGCAGATGTGTTGGCAACCATCGATGAAACATCTGTCCATTAATGGCTATGGTCATCTTTGAGGAGATGAGCTACCCTCGTCACAAATGCTATTTGATGGATTGGTAATCATGGTTCGGATGATTTTGAGAATTTGGGCTTATTTTGGCTAAAGCCAATGGGCTAGCTGAAGAAAAATAGCTACTTAAAGTCAAACTCATAATTTCCTGAATAACTGACCATAGAATTGAGATGGTTAATTTTCTATAAGATACTTCTCAAGTTACTGAAAAAAATTCCCTAAACATGGAGGACTCAGATTAAGTAGCCTATAGTGAGAAACTAATCTCAGTGTGCTGGGCGTATCATACGTACGATATCCCGATCATAAACCTTCATCCATGCGATGGGGGGGGTCACAAAGTCTATCCATGTTAAATCCATCTATATATGGCCTAACTGCGATATCTGATACAATAATTAGGCTGGGACTTAAGTTGGGGAGAGCCATTGATTACTTACAAAAAACAAAAGTGATCTATAACACCCGGGGATGCAATGTGCACCATCCTAAGG
Source organism: Oophaga sylvatica (assembly GCA_033576555.1). Classification (NCBI taxonomy): domain Eukaryota; kingdom Metazoa; phylum Chordata; class Amphibia; order Anura; family Dendrobatidae; genus Oophaga; species Oophaga sylvatica. The sequence continues at coordinate 38,864,692 of JARQOD010000010.1, read as the reverse complement.
ATGATGTTCATGGCTCAGGGTCAAAAGGATAGGCAAATGTCTCTCCATCTTCATTGTTGGTGAGACACTTACCTAATTCCATCTGTCAACCACAATTAATGAAATTATGAGTTGGTGCACTATGACCATCTATCTCATCAGTAGCCAGCTGAAAACTTCTTGGGTATGGAGGTGGTCTACAACAGGAGGACTCTTGTGTGGCAGAGACCTACCATGGCACAATGACTGGTGGAAACCCTACTTCTAGTATGGACATGAGACCTCACATAAAAACCAGATTCAAGGTAATGCTACGTTCTCGTCCCAGGTTCAGGTCTTACCTGTATGTATCCTCAAATGCACCTTTAGGTGATGTGAAGTCCTAAAGGTTTTCCCACAGTAAGGACAGTCCTTCATAGCTGAGCCAAGGTTTCTGTCCCTCATCATAGCTTGTTGTTGTGCTCCTGTACATCTTCCAGTGTCGTCCCCCATATCTGTAACACAGAGACGATCACTTCTAACATCACTTCAGCCAGACGCTGGTTAATTATAGCAGGGACGGTATCAGTACTCTGCCTGTCTGTTTCATTTGTTCTGTCAATTCTTGTGATTGTGATTCTTGGGGATAATTTCATCTTTTTAATCATTATTTTAAGCAGCATATGGTATCTTAATAGTGAACGGAGTTATAGAAGAAAAGAACCAGCTGTGGAGGCAGATGCCGGGATTTTTTTTTTTTTTTTCAAGGCACCAAAAACCCAAAAGTTTGAAATTAGAAGAACTCCGACATAATCATGTACATTATTTTTACCTTACATGATTGTGATCAATTACTCCCTTGGATCTAATCAACGTGAGGGGAAGGCCTAGATGCAAAAAACTAAATGTGAGCACCTATACTTAAACTTGATCACCCCCTAATGTTACTGTGATATTTATTTGCTCAATTTGGAAAATCTCAGAATTAAAATAGAACTAATCAAAGACACGAGCTCTACTTTATAAGCACTTCTAAAAGTTTTTAAAGTATTTCTTTCCACAATTAAAATTTTATATTTCCTATTGGCATATATATATATATATATATATATATATATATATATATATATATATATATGTGTGTTTTCTCCTGTAAATGAGATTTTTTAGAATCCTGAAGTCTGGTGCTAATACTATGAGATCCTCAATGGTAACCTACCCTCCTTACACGTACGTGCCAAATACTAGTCGCTTTAGAGAATAAACGATGTTTTAGAGCGTCCAATCACATCCATCACATTCAGCAGCTATGAAGACAATGCTGAGGTTCAGTCTCTGATGATTTCTAAGGAAGTATAATCCCTTTAATTATCTGTACTTGGTAATATCTGCTCAAAAAAAATCCAAAAAGTGTTATGTGACCATAGTGGTTTGGAACCAGGGATGAGTGGACTCGTTTAAGTTCGGATTTGTCGCGTTCGACCAAACCTTAGTCCAAAGTTCGGTTTGGGCACCAGAACATGAACCCTACAAAAATCAATGGGGACCCAAACTTTAGAGTAAGAAAATATTTCTCTCTCTCTCACTCCTGAAATGTAAAAAGGATTTCCATGAGAAGTCTGTGTTCGGAGTTCGGCATCCAACACTAGTTGTCCGGTAAAAACCCCAAAGTTTACAGTTTGGGTTTGGTCATCTCTACTTGGAACTTACAAAACTGTTATTTTTTCCTGAAAAGTATTCATGTTTTGAGTCACAGGTTAAATTAATTCCAGGGGACATAACAAATAGCTGTGGGGAGCCATAACAAAACTTGCAACCCTAACTCTAATTTTATCCTAAAAGGACATACCGTAGTTATTGCCCTTTATTCAAGGTCTTTTCCTTCCCACCTATGACTTTGTGCTCTGTATTTCCTTATATACGCCTCCAACCTATCTACTTCCCATGAAACTCCATCTCTTAGCTGTGACTCTTCTTCTGCTGGAGGCCATACCCATTGCGATGCCTACCACCTGGGGTAGCTTTGGTGTTTGCTTCAACTACCTCATTAAAATAAAGAGCTCTGGAAAGTTTTTCTTGTGGTGGCTATCCGTGCAAGAAATCACAGGCTGCTGAGCTTAGAATTGAGAGAAAAATGCTGATGCATGCATCCCTTCACAGCCAAAAGGACACTATTGACCATCGATGGGTGAAAGTAGCCCTATTGCTACAGTTACTATGTGGCTCCGATGCAATGCGTACACGTTTTCCTTGCCATATTGGGTAGTCAGTTGACCGGCAGCTTTCCCCAAGGAGCCCTACTTGTCATGTGATAGGTTTATAAAGTACGACTGGGTGTTTTAGGAGAAAAGTAATTCAAATGTAAAAATTCCTGATACATGGGCCACTTGAATCCCAATCCAGTTACAAATCTAGGCAACCATATTCCTATTATACCCGAGCATGAATTGTATAGGTTTGCTGCCCTCAAAATTTTGCAACGATCCCCAGTAGTGATGAGTGAACGTGTTCAGATATGGTGTTATCTGAGCTTGCTCGGGTACTAACCGAGTGTCTTCGGTGTGCTCGAAAAATATGTTCGAGTCCCCGTGGCTACATATTAGACAGCCGCAACACATGCAGGGTTTTTAGGCAATCTCTGCATGTGTTGCGGTTGCCGAAAAGCCGCGAGACATGCACCAGCGGGGACTCGGACATGCTGAAGGACACTGGGTTAGCACACGAGCATGCTCGGATGACACCTTATTCCAGCACGTTGGCTCATCACTAATCCCCAGCTAAAATTATTTTTTAAAATTCGAGTTATGGTTTTTACATGAAATCCATTCCAGAAGAGGTGGAGGGAGCGCGCTGCAGAATGTTTCAACAAATATATATATATACCAGGCCTCACATGGTTAAAAAATATTAAGGGAAATACAAAGAAACCAATAAGCGGCTAAATATCCAATAAAAAATAGCCTTTTTGTATTTCTATTGAAAGGACTTCCATCTTCATTCCGCACGGCGTATTATAAATGGGATTCGCCTTTATTCTCATTCCCTTCTTTTTTTTTAACATACATTTTTAAATAGAGCAGCTGCCTTCACTGCGCCCTCGCCGGCGATTTCTCTATGCAAACAGTATTTGGCACTAAATGCATATAAATGCACACTGGTATACGTCCGCTCCATAGCCGGTATTGATCATTAATAGCTTTCGAATGCTAGCATTTTAATTAATGTGAGCACGGGAACATTACTTCATTGAATTGTCTCAGCCATATGTGTCGGGAACAAATTCTATTGTTATCTTATCAATATTTACACAGCTGGAAAATTAACTAGGACCCGTTCAAGAAAAAAAAAAAAAAATCTTTCATGCACGGATGGCGTAAAACACTCCCTGCTCCAAGAATCGCACATAAATGACAATGTAACTGTATAGAATGGGAAAAAAAATAATAAAAAAAAAAAAATGGAAGATGATTCCGAGTTTACGGGCAGACTTTCCAAGCTGGAAATTTAAAGAGGCTTTAAAAAAAAAAGTTTATTTAAAAAATACCTTAAAGGTAATGAAGGATAGAAATGTTGTGATCCGTAGAATATTTGTATAAAAAAAAGTAATAATTGAAATTCTAGGACTTGGGATGATTTCAAAATACCTTGAAATTACTGAAGCAATTAAATTTCATCTTCTGTGAAACATTTTTTGTTATTTTTTTTTTCATTTTAAAATTCCGGAGACACTTTTCATCAGGCTTGGACTGGCCCATGGGAGAACAGGAGAATCCTCCGGTGGGCCCGTTGTATGGGTTGTACAGGATTAACAAACATGTCATCTTTCTTCCAAAAACAGCGCTGCCACCCCTGTCCACTGGTTGTGTGTGGTATTGCAACTCAGCCCCATTCTTTGCACTGTTGAGCTGCAAAATCAACCACAAACTATGGACTGAAGTGGCGCTATTTTTGGACGTAATCAGCCATTTTTTTCTTCTTTATAAATCGAAGACATGTAGATTTTCCTTTACTGAGTCATAGTTAAATCTATATCTGTATATAAGGGTATTGAGGTAGGCAAATCTGACAACCATCACTAGGCACAGGATGTTTTCTGACAACCTTTGACTGTTCACCATAAACAACACCTTCTTCAGGCAGACTCAGGGCAATAATAAATAACTTTCCTACCATATTGCACTCAAACAATCACCATTATCTCATGGGTAGTACCACCGCACCCACGAGATCTGGGGCAAAAGCATCGCCATGCTCTTTCTGCAACAGCCAGGATCAGGTGAAGCCGATCCCAGCAGTATAAAGGTGCTGCCTCATCTTCAATGGGTACAATTGTGAAATGTTTGTAAAAACGAGCATCTTTGCAATTTACTTTTTATTAAAAATTTGCTCCGTTCCCAAAATGGAGGGATTTTTAATACTATTGTTTATTGCTTGCTGCCTAGGTTACTGGCCACCTCTGCAGTCTATCAGCAGTGGCCAGTTTCTTAGGCAAAGAGCTCAATACTTGAAATTAATCTTCTATATGGTTTTCAAGGACTATCCAGCCAGTTTCGGCCCAGAGGCAAAGCTGTCTCTGACCACAGCACACATTTTGGGCCAGTGGCATTATTCCGAACTGTCAGTTATCAGGAACGAGGGACCAGGAAGCCACGAGACAGGGGAGCAGTGTGCTCCTTAAGACAAAACATGGGAAAAACCCTATAACTTCTACTTGCCGAGGCTCCGAAAACATCCTGGATTCATCCAGAAAAAGAGAAGACCTCCACAACTTCAGGAAGAGTTGTCAAACCTGAAACCTTCCGGAAAACTTCTGGCAGTCCGTGCTTTCTTGATGAACAAAAAGGTCAGAAAATGTGGAACAGAAGATGCTTAGATGGGGCATGGAGGACACAAAACCGATAAAAGAGGACATAGTTATGGGAAAACCTTCCAGATGGCCAACTCTAAAACTTGTCAAGTATGGTTTGCTCTTACCATTAACCATAGCATCCACCGGAAGATAGAAAGTGTCTAAGTGTTTACGGAAGTATAGAGAATGGGGTAAGAAGCATTGAACATGACGTTCTGTTGACTGATTCCATGAAAGCCAAAAGTGTTGGGAAATTTTGGATGCCTCGCAAAGCAAGAACTTATTACCATTGTTCAGTAATGGCTACTTATGTTCTGTTATGTTTTTCGAACAGGACATCAAGAGTCAGGGACAGCGAGTAGGATAATGATGGTTGTATGCCCGAGAAAACCACCAAACCTCGTAAGGATCCTCTCTCCCTCTGTAAGGAGAGATGTTTAGATAGATTCAATTTGCAGTAATAAAATTACATAAATACGACATAAACATTTTAAATCTGCCTTTGACATGGTTTACAAATAGATATGACACAAAAAGCCATACATCATGGGGTAATTTAAGTGTTTGTAGAACTGTTTATGAAATTGGCTTGTTAAAGTTTAACTTATTCATGGCCCCTAAATGAACAAAAAAAATAGACTTTAGTTAAATATTTTTAAGAAAAATTTTAATGGATATTTTTTTCAACTTACAAGGAAACGAACCCTGTAAATTTTTCCTTGGCATCAAACGAAATTTTGAGGACAAACAGCTTGAAGATGTAAATCGAAAATTTAATAGGGAGGGACAAAACATAACTCCTATGTGGGTTTTTTTTTGTTCGTGTGTTTTTTTATAAAGCTATGTAGATATGGTAATGACCAGTGAGACAATTGAGAAGGCTTTATGAGAATCAACAAAGGCACAAGACACACACAGAGGTATGTGGGTGGCCAGGAGATGTGGCCTTTAAGATACTCCATGCTATAAGCTTCTTAAGGAGAGCGAGTTCTTCTGACTCTCATGAATAAAGAACCATTGGTGTCTTGGGTACAATACGAAGCTGCAGGTCACCATTTTTATCACTTAAAAGAGGTGTAAGCTGCATCTTCTCTAATGTCTGGGGATATTTTGCGACTTAACACTCAGCCTATAGAATCTTCTTTGAGGCGTAGATACATTTTTAGGGAAATCTTCTAGTATGGTCGTTGACTTTACTTTAACGGACATTGCTACTGAAGGTTATTAATGCTAAAGGAATTAGCCAACCTGATAGGTATTTTGGGGCTATAGGTGTTGAGTTACAGAGCAGAAGCTATTTTCAATGCCCAAATGTGGGGCTGGTGGTGCGGGAAACATTTCTGAAAGTCAACTATCATATCACCTGACATATAACTAGTGTCAACGTGTAAAAGTATCATTGTTTGTCCTCCAGCCCTACAATATAGTAAGTATTCACCTAAGTCTGGTGTCACGTCAATTTAATTTCTTTAATCTGAGAGAATCAGGCCGATTCTGCTAATCACACTGTGATTAGAGTGTATGCACGATCAGAGTGTGTGCTATCACAGTGTAATCAGTGTGCGAACTCTGCACGATCAGAGTGTGATCAGTGTGTGCACTCTGCGCGATCAGAGTGTGATCAGTGTGCGAACTCTGCGCGATCAGAGTGTGATCAGTGTGCACGATCAGAGTGTGATCAGTGTGTGCACTCTTGCGCGATCAGAGTGTGATCAGTGTGTGCACTCTGCACGATCAGAGTGTGATCAGTGTGTGCACTCTGCGTGATCAGATGTGATCAGTGTGTGCACTCTGCACATCAAGTGTGATCGGTGTGCACTCTGCGCGATCAGAGTGTGATCAGTGTGTGCACTCTGCATGATCAGAGTGTGATCAGTGTGCACGATCAGAATGTGATCAGTGTGTGCACTCTGTGCGATCAGAGTGTGATCAGTGTGCACGATCAGAGTGTGATCAGTGTGCACGATCAGAGTGTGATCAGTGTGTGCACTCTGTGCGATCAGAGTGTGATCAGTGTGTGAACTCTGCGCGATCACAGTGTGATCAGTGTGCACGATCAGAGTGTGTGCTATCAGAGTGTAATCGGTGTGGGAACTCTACGCGATCACGATAAGTATGTGCGATCAGAGTGTGTGCAATCAGAGAATTAGGCTGATTATGCTAATCACACTGTGATCAGAGTGTGTGCGATCAGAGTGTGTGGTAATTTTCTCGAATGAAGTGAAGATGGAAGAAAATTCATGTCAAAACCGAACAGCACTTAGATGTCGGTTCAAACTCGGGAAGGCTGCAATTTTTTGCTCGGACTGAGCAGGTAGCACATTATCAACATTACCGGCACAGTAGTTCTCTGTAAAACATGCAAATATCTAAGAAAACTATCAGATATTAAAAAAAATAAAAATAAACCAAAACTGGTAATTTTTCAGTGGTTTAGAAATGGTCTTTTGGTGAAATGTAGATAACTGAGTCTCTGGAAAAATGTGGATGATATTCAGGTCCTGGTAAAAATCACTTTATTTCTTAGAAAATGTTAAAAATACATCCAAAATTACTTGATGCACAAAGCAATGCGTTTCGGTTTGTTGTCAGAGTTTAAGCTGATGATTTTTACGCGAAGCTGGAATATCACCCCCATTTTTCCATTAGGAAACACGATTAGGTTGGATCATGGCTCTGTGCACACTGGACCTTTACTCCAAGTAATTGGTGAGCTGGCACCCTCTTTTTCTATTGACATTCTTGGCTGAGATTCTGAGCAGCAAAAGTTTTTCAGGATTGATTTTAAGTAAAGTGAAAAAAAAAATAAATATAGCAACTACTTTTTGGAATTTTTTTTCGTTTCTGGATTTTCTATTTTCCAACACTTCTTCTGCTAAACTTCCAACCCCATCAGACAACGTCTAACATCTCCGATCATCCAGCATCTTAGTGGCCCCTGCGTGCCAATGTTTTACTGTATATTCGCATATTTTCTCAGATTTTTTTTTTTGTTGCAAGACTAAGACGGTAATTCCACCAGCACTGAATCTATAACAACAAATTACTTGCATTTACACCGGTGGAAAAGTCAATGATTAATTTCAAGTATTGAATTTATTTCAATATATTTCATTACATTTATTAACTTTTCCAGAAAAAGGAAAAAATAAAAAAATAGAAAATCTGTGGCAGCATTTATTGCTAAAAAGCAAATATTAAATAAGAAGCTCATAAAAAAAAAAAGAAAATAACTGAATCCTCAAAGTCTCCCCGGCTTGTTAGTGTCTGAATTAGCCATGTGAAATGAAGGCATTTTGTAAAAGATGTATTCTGAGGGCTACAAATAGGGGACTGGTAGCTGGGAGGCAGGAAATCTGCACTTAGTGGGTCCGGACAAATCCTAATCCTTTCTTTATTTCACGACCTGCATTTTTTAAAGCATTGAAAGTGAAGGGTGGTTACAATCCACAGCGCATTCTGTCTCTGTATGTTCTCCAACTGGGGAAGGAAATAGAGTTATAAAAAATTGTGAGGTTCGAAATATGTGATGTCAAAAAAAGGACAAAATTAACACATATTTTAAAGAGATTTTTGTTCTACTTTATTCTAAGATGTATTGTCCCCTCCATGCAATTAAAGAGGCTTTTTCAGGACTACTATATTGATGCTACAATATCAATAGGGGTCTTACATCAGGAGCCCCTCTGATCATGTCCTGCGGCTGGCACCAGTACATGGCGAACACAGTCGGGCACCATAACTGTTTACATCGTGTAGTGGCCGTGCTTGGGTACTTAGCTATTACTGAAGTTTATATGACTGCAGTACCCAAAAATGGCCACTACATGGTGTGCAGAGCTATGGTCTATGGCTTTGTGTACTTCCGCTCATGCGGGAACTCCTAATTGCTGGTCGGTGTAGATACCAGATGTCTGACCCCCCCATTGATCTCATATTTATAACTTATATTAAGGTTAGCTCATCAATGTTATAGTCTAGGACTTCCCCTTTAAATTTACAGAAAGGTATACTTATATATTTATAGGATAATACCATTTTTCTGGAAATGGGGTAAAGTATAGCTAAGCCCTCACCCATTGAAGATCTAGGTTCACATATCAAAAATTCCAGGTTTCCAGTAGAAAAATATTTAGACTTGAGAGTCCTCAGTGGTTGATACCTTTTAATGGCTAACTGAAAAGATGGTAACAAATTGCAAGCTTTCGAGACTATTCAGGTCTCTTCATCAGGCAAAGACTAATACAAAATCTGAAGAATCACATATTTATACACAAGAGGACATAGGAATAATGCAATAGGTAAGACAAGTGACGTGAAGCAGAACTGTCATTATGGCAGAGAGATGAACACAAATATTGGAACAGTTCATAGATAAGGAGTGAAAGTTTTATTACCCTCTGATTGGAGTCTGTTATTGTGTTTTGATGCCCCTAGAAGGTCAGAGAAGCAGATTCCTTAATTGATGTAGAAAGACATGAAACCTTGGGATATATACACGGTAGGAAGATACACAGGTTTCCAGTAGAAGCCCACAACTCAAGTCAAAAAGCAAGAGAACTTACCCAAATTTTGCCCAAAAACGGTCATGTTGGGTGTGATTTGGAGTGTTTTTAGGCCTTAAAAAAATCTTGATTTTGCACTTTAAAGGGTTTGCGTCCCATGATGTCTTTCCAGGAGAGCGCTGCTCTGCTGCTTCCTGTGGGCAGTGAGCTCCTGATTACTTGACAGTTCGGACCAGTGGATTCATTGTGCTGCGAACTGTGTGCTCCTAATGCTGTATCGCAGCATTAAAGGGACACAGAAGCACTAAAGCTATCCCTGACTGGGGACTAATGATATGTGGCTGCGATCTAGCTAGCTTCATAGCAGAACTTACAAGCTCTTTTGAGAAGAGCTTATAAGCACGGCACATGTTCAAACACTGCTGCTAGACTGCAGAGGTAACCGGTTCCCTCTGCAACAAACCATAAACAATAACATTCAAAAATTGATTTTTTAATGACAACTAAATTGTAAAATTGCTTATATTTACAAGCACTTTGCAGTTTTTCCCATCTAGAGAGATGGGAATAACGCTTTAATAAATTGGTGCATATGACACACAGCAGTGTTGAGCTCCCTCTTTCTTCACCAATCTCTGCAATTGGGGTAAAGTAAGATAAAGGAGATGACAGCCTTTCCTATATACTCAGCAGCCTAGGGAAGGTTCCTATACTACTGTCCTGTACATAACACCAATTCACTTTATATACATGATACTTTAGAAATATTAATGTCTTCTTTCCACAAGGATTTTGGTGACGGCATTAGATTCTCATGTATTCGGAAAACTAATTACAGTAAATTACATTTTTTGCCACTTTTACATAAACTATAGCACTAAATGTCATAAATCACTACAAATCCCAGCCATCACAATGCACGATGCTTCCCCACAACACACATGTACTACTTCACTAAATCATTTTCTGCATCAGTCGAGGATTTTTGTTCTCGCCGTGCCCATATAAGGTCGCGTTAAACATCGCTGTTATTAGGAATTGGCAACAAATGTGTTTAAGGGAAGGACTATTTTAAGAAAAAAAAACAGAAGGAAATCGCTAATCAGAATCAAACACCACTGATTTCTTGCTGCTTACTATAAACCATGCCAAAAATCTGTGTGGCAGCAAAATAAAAAAAAAATCTAAAAAAAAATCACAAACAGACTTGTGACAGCATTGCATGGGCCTGCGAGCGGCTGACACTGAGCAGGCGGAGAACACAGGCCTGGGAGCAGCTCTTTAATGTCAGCTAATAGGCTGGAGAGAGGAGGGGTCCGGCCACAGATTGAGTTAGAGGGCAGGTGCGTGCCTTATATAAGATGCCGAATGTGGAGGAACCCTCACCGCTGCACCAGGCGTAAAAAGGCCATTTAGCACTTGTGGCACTACAGGGGTTAAAAGGAAGTCAGCATTGTTGCATTTTGTTTCTGAAACTTCAAATAGTAATTCTTATGTATTAATACGACTAAACTGGTGATGGGACACTGCAGGTAGAACTAGATTGTAAGCTCTGCAGACGCTAGGACTGAATTATCTGTGTCGCTCCGGATTCCACCTTCTCAATGCAAAGAAGTTCTGCAGCAGTTAATCCTGTAGGGTGTGCTATTAAATGGACACTCTGGATGCATTGACTCATGAACACTGTATGATCAGGGATGGAGCATGTTACCCTCTGCTTCTCCCATGGGGGTGTAACTAGGTGCAAGGGTTGCAGTCACCCTCTGGCCCTGCGGGTGCCCAACAGGTCCTTTGGCCCATATCAAGAGACCAATGCTATTAAACACTTATTTTGCACTGGCTCGTTCCCTTAAAGACCATCATAAGGTATAACACAGAGCTACAGATTTACTAATCCTGCCTTCACAGCTGCTGCAGAACCTCATATTACACACCCCAGCTGCTATTTTGAAGCTAGCAGATATATAAGGTGCACACATCTGTATATTGTGTCCTGGGTTTCTTTGATCGAAGCATTTGAGCAGATTGCAGGAGCTCAGACGGCTTTTTCCAAGCAATGTTATAGCCCTCAAGATTTCTTATACCTATTCCTGTATCGAGTGGCTAATTCAGCTCTGCTACATCTGTATGTGGCAGCCACGTGTTTTTCTAAATCCTTAACATTATGGAGGGAGATTCCGTCTAAAGATACCTGTACCTTTAAGGAAATTAACCTGCCCCCTTTATAGCCCCTCCGCAGGTGAGGACGTCCGGCTTGTAAGGATGGCGTTTCAGGCACCTCGTAATATCTTTCATTTAGAAATTGGCAGACATGGATTCCCAGAAGAACCTTGGCCTGTGTGTGTCTCTTTAACCAGCTGAGTGATCCCGGCTTTTAATATAGCTGTACCAATTATTGTAAAAGTCATCTAGACCCTTATAACCACAAATATTGACAGTTTATTGCTCGACGCTTTCATGACATTTGAAGGTCACATCATACATAATACATAGTCTTTTATAAAAGTGTCTGGGACACAGATACATGATCAGCAATTACTTCTGCTATTTGTGCTGTATCGATTCCGATCTTACTCAATGCGAAGTGGACGGCGGTATCGAGGAAGAGCAGGCGATTAACATAGAAGCAAAAACGCGACTCAACACTGACCGCGATTTATAGTACCATAATATACAGTAATGGAAGGAGGCTGTCCAGGAGCGAGAATAAAGGGTCGCCTGTAACCCAGAAAGAGCGCCACTCTGGTCCACAGGGTGTGTCTAGCATTGCAGTTTCAGTCACCTGAACAGTAAAGATGTATATCTTTGTACCATGTTAGCCAGTAGATAGTCACCTGAACAGAAAATCATCTATCTATCTATCTATCTATCTATCTATCTATCTATCTATCTATCTATTATCTATCATCTATCTATCATCTATCTATTACCTATCACCCATCTAATTATTTATTCATCTATTATCTATCTATTACTTATCTATTACCGTATCTATCTATTTTCTATTATTTATCTATTATCTACGGTATCTTTTATCCATCTATTTTTTAGCTAATATCCATCTATCTATCTATTATCTATCTATTATCTATCATCTATCTATCTCTCTATTATCTATCTATCTATTATCTATCATCTATCTATCTCTCTATTATCTATCTATTATCTATCATCTATCTATCTCTCTATTATCTATCTATCATCTATCTAATTTTTATTCATCTATTATCTATCTATTACTTATCTATTATCTATCTATTTTGTATTATTTATCTATTATCTATCTTTTATCCATCTATCTATCTACAGTGGCTCTTATCTGTCTCTCTGGCTTTCTACGTTTCCGCGGTCTCACTGATAAGCATCATAGATCTCCCGGCCTGTATACAGTATGTACGTACAGATGATACATATATACTACTGTAGCGTTCTGTACGTCGTTTACCACACTGCGCACACACAACATAAATTTGAGCCTGAAGTTTATTACTTGACTCGTCTACTTCCCAACAACACATATGTGGTCCATAAAATAAATATTCTGATGAATTTATTATTGGATGTTGAGGTTTTTATCTTTTCGGGAGCATAAAATACACAATCTGTTAAAAAGAAAGCATATTTTGCTTGCCTCTCACTGTATTTTTTAACTGGTAATTGTACGTACATATTTCTGTTTTATTGTTTAAATCCTTTTTCTCCAAATTGAGTCGTTAACACACCAGCGGAGAAAAAAACACAGAAGCAAAACAGAAAATTACCTTTTTATGTACATTGCAAATAGTATTTATTATGCTTAACATCCATCCTCGGCGGCTGCTGCTCTTTTCTCGGGATTTGACTAGCCCTTTATAATGAGGTCTATAAGCTCTGGAGACGACGTATGGTGGTACAGGGGTATCCAGGGTAATCATCCTATGTACCATATGTGTCATCTTCTGCTGCACAGTGATGTTGGGAGACCTCTCCCAGTACAGGCACTTACCAGATGGTCCCTAAACATAGGGCCACTCCGTGTACTTCATCCCCAACTAGTATAATGATATCCACTTTATATCAAGCAGAAAAGAGCCTTGAAGTTCACTTCTACTTTCTAAAATTACATAAAGAATATTTTTTACAGCGCCACTATTGATCATAGACTGTATCTGGTATTGCAGCACAATCTCATCCATCTGAATACCATACACTCTGCTGAGCTGTAGCTAATCTTTGGTTTAGTTTGCTTCCCCATCCATTTATCTAAATATCTTTAAATATCTTATTTTTGCACCCAAAGGACATGGCCGCCTTCTAGCTGTCCCATGTACATCTAACATGGGTGTTAGCAGTATTGGCCAGTAGGGATTAAGAAGACCGTCCCATGACTCCATTGATTCAATCGGGTGTGGGTGCTCCGTCTGGTCTAGAAGTTGTCTCCATATAACTAGTGATCAGATGAGCTGACATGGTCACCTTCCTTCATGGCCTGCACCATATGATGGCTAACTTCATTCTTGGTTAGAATTGCTCTTAGGACTCATCAACAATACTTTTCGAGGTTTCCCCATTTTGAACACAAGCTTGGACCAACTTTCTAATCGGGAGCTCTGTATCTATACTGATAATTCACTGCTCTTATAAGTAAGGAATGGCATTACATTGTATGTCTCACTGCAGTCAATGGCCATTTTAGATGTTATTGGGATACAAAAATCCTCTGCTTCCCAACTACACTGACATGGTCCAACAATGACTTAAGGACTCCCATATAAATTAGACTCATGTCAGCTGATATTGACAGTTCGGCCAACATATTTATGTATATGGGGCACCGGCAACTGATGATCAGGAAAGATGGGATAGCACATGTCTGATTTCGACTGCCGTCGACGAGTCAGTCGTGACTTTCTCATAAAGATAACAAGAGCACTTGGCCAAGTGAGTATTCCTGTGCATGGAGTGTTGGCTGAGAGCATCTTTGGGAGCACCATTCGGCCAATAGCCATTTAATGTGTAAGGTCAGCTTAGAACGCCGTCCATAACTTGTCCCTTCCATGCATTTGTGATCTAATCTCCGTAATCTACCTCCCTACATGTACTGCTCACAAGACCTACTCTGTTCCCTCTTGTCTGCATATCATACAACTGTCTTAAGATTTCTCTAATGCTTCCCTGTACTCCATTCTCTTCCCTAACCGATCAGACTCGCTTCGACCTTTGAGGTCTTCAAGCGCAACCTGGAAACCCAGAATGCCTATTTCCTGCAATAACCCTGCTGCCACCGAACTGCCATATCAGCAGCTCTCACCTAGCGTATCCTTCATCATCCCTTGTAGATGGAAGCCCTCGTGGCAGGTTCTTGCTCCCACTGACTTGTCTGAGGGTACAAATAAGATTAAATATGGCTATGTATTACCAAATGATTGCTATATATTGTAAACCTGTATTCTATACAGTGTGTACTGGAATTAAGGGAGCTATAAAGTAAATATAGTCCTTCAAGAAAAGTAAGTTCAAATGTATGATTAGTCAACACAAATGTGGGATATTTGCAGGGCCATTAGACAAAATTTGACCAAAAGCCATCCAGTCTGTTGCCAAAAGTGCAGATGTGTCCTTGCTTACCTTTCCTGATGGCTCACCTCCAAAGAGGAGGCGCCCAAAATGATTAGCTTTGACAAAAAAACACGTGTTCTTGATACTCTGTTGGGAAATGTCTGTTGTATGTGTCTATATGTGGACATCCAATGGTTGTAGTGTGGACTGCAGACTGCCATGGAGTTTCCTTGCATGTTTCGATACTGTAGTGAATTTGTGAGACTCCTTAACAAAATTTACTGGTAGGCTTCCTTTAATATCCCCAATTCTTGTCTAATTTAAAGCAATGGTTTGGTACTGTAATTTACAAAACATTTAAGTAATTATTGTCAATCCCAAGAATTTCTGAAGCCGGACATTTGTTTTGATGGAAACCACCTTGAAGTGCCAACTTGGCATACCACTGGTCTTGCCAACCGGTTGAGTTGCCCGCCCTCCACTATAAATCGATACTGTAAATTAAGACACCATTGGAATAATGAGCCAACTCATCCTTATATAGGGTATTGTGTGTAAATGCTTCATTTTGTCCTTCAACTGACAAGAAGCCAATGCAGATGCTTCAACAAACAAATGAAAAAAAATCGCCTAATTCTTGTTATCGCCGAGGACGCCTTTGTGTTAACAGCTGTTGGATCTTCAGAATTACTTTTAAAGAGAGTTTTGCGGAATTACAGTAGTATAATGATCAGACCCGGACTATTGTTGTAAGACATCTTGAGGAAAAATAGTTGTCTTTAGAGTATATTGTGATTAACCCATTCAAATTTACTTTTCCCTAAAGATTGTAGTCTTCCAGAATTTAGCCCTCTTTTCATTTCATTGCCTTTGATATACATTATGTTGAGGCGGGAGTGGTTCGGAGATGTCCCAGGCCTCATATGCACAAGCAGGAGATAGTGAAGAGAGTGGGGCTTCTTACCTCATTGCCTAAAACACAGGAGAGGTTTGGTTTTTTATTCTGGAGAAACAGATGCTGAAAGACTTTGATCACATTTAGACTTTATCCATAACTTTTTATAGGTTACTCTTATGTAGATGTGATGCATATAAGGATATGTAGGAGCAAAAAAAATCTCATCCTAAAGGCTCCCATACACCATAAAGTCGGCTAAACCCACCAATTTCGATGGACTCGGCCAATAGTCAATGTGCATGGGGAGCCTCTTGACAGATTGTGACAAAAGATGGAAGAATTGGACAGTTTGATCAAAAAACGCCCGATCGTTCTGTTCTCCAGGCTGATAAGCTGCTGTCAGATGAGTCTGGCAATGGATTATTCTGCTCTTCCACGGTGAATACATGAAGCTGAAGGAAGATGTCAGCTATGACAAATGAATTACTATGTTTTTGAGTTGAGCAAAACGATTTGGTTACCAAGAAAGATTGGAGAGAAATAGCAAGACCTCACATGGCTTCATGACTCTTGGGAAGTACAGGAATAGCCCAGGACTCCAGACTGAGGATGCTGTCAGAGAAGTGAAGACTGCCACAGAGAAATGGACTGGACGCTCGACCATGCAATGCAAATCTTTTTGCTCAACTCTACCATTTCTATAATGCCTGAAGTGCCCATACACCTAAGATAATGGTTGGCCAACCTCTCGATCAGCTGCCAGTCATCTGTTAGCATTTTATCTCCTGCAGATTCAAAATAATTGGACATCGTAATTCAACATGCCCGATCCTTCTTTCAACTCACCGTAAGTAATCTTTCAGGGAAGAGAGGCCAACATACACATAAGCTAGTCCCACCAACATCGGCTGTTGTGTGAAGGCATTTGATCTGCTGTTCTGATCTGATATAATCTGGAAACTTCATTAAATGGCTTCATTGACCTTACAGGTTTTTGGATTTCCATCTTTTTCTAATCATTTTACAATAGGAATAAATCTGCATAAAATTACTTATTTAATATAGCAAATTGTAACTACTTCCCGAAGAATCAACATCTTCGAAATGTGGTGGTGGAGAAGGATGTTATCAATACCATGGATGGCAAGAAGATCAAACAAATCAATTTTGGAACAAATCAGGCCAGACATGTCACTCGAAGCAAGGATCACCAAGCTACGAGTTACCTACTTTGGACATATCATATGAAGCGAGCAATCACTGGAGGAGATCATGGTCGGAAGATTAGAAGGAACAAGGCCAAGAAGAAGACCAGCAACCCAATGGCTTGATTCTTGATAGCATCAAGATAATGACAGAGAAGACCCTGGTAGACCTATCTAAGCTTGTACAAGATCCATCTTCCTACAGAGCATTCATTCATCAAGTCGCCTTGGCTCGAGGTCAAGCTGTAAGCAGTTAAATGAATAAAACTATTCCCCTCATGATATCAGCTCTTTTAAGCATTTAGGGGTAGGTCAGAATTGTAAATGTAGCTCTGGAGTATAATATAGACGGTCCCTTGTCATGTAGAATATATTTAGATTAAAAATAAATTCATGGGGTAGAACATTCAGGCATCATGGGTTTCAACGTGCCCAACCTCTACTTATCGGCCAATATCTACTTATGCCATTGCCTGAGGGACCTGGCGGCCACTTGTTCAGCATGTCTCGGGGAACAAGCTAGAGAGAGATCACTGTCAGCAGGACGAGTGTTGTGTGTGGCCAGTTTATAATTTGTGCCATTGGTAGACGGAAGTTTGTGTGAACATTCTCCATTTGGTCAATACCTTTAACAATTGCATTGACTCTTTTTGGGATGTGCAACAATAGTGACGGGTGTGACCACCAATAGTTAGTTTAGGACTGGACGGTATACGATTAGATTTTGCGTGTGTGAAGAGTTTATGGATAATTTTGTTTTGTACAGTGTTTTGCGGGCATTTAACTCTTGGGGTGGCGAGAGACAGCTTCTCATTGTTCTGTGGCGGTTTGAGATGAAACCTCTGCCGCCTTTTCCTCTATGTGTGAAATGATGAAAGGTGGTCTCCTGAGTGGTTACATTGTCTCGCTCTGTGCCATACATTGTACAGGTGACCCACTCCTAATTATGTTATTTACCGCTGTGATATAAAGCCCCCTCTGCTCGCCTCAGGCTGCCCCTCCATCAGAATGGGAACCACTATGAAACAAGCCAAGTACGTAATCGCCTGTAGACTTCACACATTACTGGAGGGTGGACGGGGTCTGCTCTAGCTGATACAAAAACAACAAAATATCAGGTCTTTATCTGGATAAAACAACTATGAATTGTAGTAACTCATTGTAATATCTGTGAAAGTCTGAAATTAACCCCAAATCCTCCTTACTATTCACATAGGAGCTGAGATATGGGTAGCTATTTGATGGAGGACTCACACTGTAGATTGCATAGAGCGTCTCTATTTAGAGTTGTTATTCCAGTTATTTAGAATAAATTAATCAATAAAAAGTTCCAGTCGGGACAAGTGTTGTAGCACAACACACACAACACACACAGCACAAGTGTTGTAGTCGTACGCGCATTTTTAGTTAATTTTATTTCTGGAAGACGATCCAAATCTGAGACATTCTTATAGCCAGCGCAGGATGCAATTATAAATTATTGCTACACATTAAACCATATATTTCAAATCAATCGCTTGCTCTAAAATAAAATGCAATAACCGTCAAAAATGATTTATATTTTTGGTCAAAAAAGCTACAAAAATAATTTACTAAAAGCACATTATGTTCAGCAGATAAATATATTTGGACTTTACATTGTCACTACTGGGAAAGGTCAAAAGTGACTGCGGTTTACTAATGGTGGGTGTCAACGGAAAGTGGCTCACGACAAAATGTGGTGGCGACAAACTCAACCCTTTCAACACTGGCTAAAAGTTAGAGCCATCAGTGGTGCACTTTGCTCACTAGTGTCCCTATTTTCACCCTTCCTTCCAAAATCTAGCTGCCATAAAAAGTGATGTTCATCTACAGTGGCTTGCGAAAGTATTTGCCCCCTTGGCATTTTTCCTGCTTTGCTACCTCACAACTTGCAATTTCATCGTTTTTTTTAGGGTTTGCATCAGTTCATGTAAATAACATGTCAACAACTGTGCACATTTGGTTTTCTTTACATTGTGAAACAAACAGCAAATAGGACAAAATAACGGAAAACTTAAGTGTGCATAACTATTCACCCCCAAAAGTCAGTACTTTGTAGAGCCTCCTTTTGCGCCAATTACAGCTGCAAGTCACTTTGCAAGTCTCTCAGCTTTCCACATGTGGCCACTAGGATTTTTGCCCATTCCTCAAGGCAAAACTTCCTGCTCCTTCAGGTTAGATGGTTTCCTCTGGTGAACAACAATCTTCAAGTCTGATCACAGATTTTCCACTGGATTAAGGTCTGGGCTTTGACTAGGCCACTCCAAAACATTTACACGTTTCCCCTTACACCACTCGAGTGTTGCTTTAGCAGTATGCTTTGAGTCATTGTCTTGTTGGAAGGTGAATCTCAGTCCCAGTCTCAAATCACTGACAGACTGAAACAGGTTTTGCTCAATAATATCCCTGTATTTTGCACCATCCATCTTCCCCTCAACTCAGTCTGTTTTCCCAGTCTCTGCTGCCGAAAAACACTCCCACAGCATGATGCTGCCACCATGTTTCACTGTGTGGGTGATGAGCTGTGTTGGTTTGGCACTAGACATAGTTTATCTTAGTGGCCACAAAGTTCAATTTTGGTCTCATGTGACCACAGCAGCTTCCTCCATACATTTGGGGAATCTCCAACATGTCTTTTGGCAAGCTCAAAACGAGCCTTACAACTTTTGAGTGTAAGTGAAGGCTTTTTTCTGCCTTCTCTTTCATAAAGGCCACCTCTATGGCGTGTATGGCTTATTATAGTCATATGGACAGATACTCCAGTCTCTGCTTGGGAACTCTGCAGCTGCTTCTTGGTTACCTTTGACCTCTGTACTGTCTCTCTGATTAATGCCCTCCTTGCCCGGGCTGAGAGGTTTGGTGGGTGCCCTCACATGACAGGTTTGTTGTGGTACCATGTTCTTTCCAGTTGATCATAACGGATTTCATGGTGCTCTGGGGGGGGGGAGGCAGAGATTGGGAGATTTTTTTTATAACCCAACCCTGACTTGTACTTATCAACAATTTTGTCCCTGACTTGTTTGGAGATCTTCTTGGTCTTCGTGGTGTTGTTTGGAGATTTCCTTGGCCTTCATGGTGATGTTTGAAGATCTCCTTGGCCTTCATGGTGATGTTTGGAGATCTCCTTGGCCTTCATGGTGTTGTTTGGAAATCTCCTTGGCCTTCATGGTGTTGTTTGGAGATCTCCTTTGTCTTCGTGGTGTTGTTTGGAGCTCTCCTTGGTCTTCATGGTGTTTGGAGATCTCCTTCGTCTTCATGGTGATGTTTGGAGATCTCATTGGTCTTCTTGGTGTGTGGTTAGTGGTGCCTCTTGTTAATGGTGTTGCAGCCTCTGTGGTCTTTCAGAAAAGGTAAGGTGTATATAATGACTGACATGTCACACTTAGATTGCACACAGGGGGACGTCCTGTCATTAAGCATGGGACTTACGAAGGGAATTGCTTGCACCAGAAATTTTATGGGGCTTCATCGCAAAAGGGGTGAATACATATACACATGCCAATAACAATATTAGTTTATTGAGCGCATAAATTTAAGTTATGCCTATATTCTTCTAACATCACCAACTTAGACTATTTAGTGCTGATGCATCACACAAAAATCGGATTACAAAAATATTTAAACACAGGTTGTAATGTATCAAAATAGGTAAAAAGTCACTGTATATATTCTCTTAAGACTCTAAGCCAAAATATATTGTCATGCTTAACTAATTTTACAGGAAACTGAGCTAATATTTTTATGTACATCACTAGAAAAATTCACAATTCAGAGTTACTTAAAATATTTTCACGCCCCCATTTTGCATAGTCTAACTGTGCCGCCATTATGTTTACTAATCCAACTGTGTAGAATGCTACAGATCTTTCCTTATAAAATAGGCTGAATCCCTTGTGACATTCACCGCCCCTGTCCCCATTGAAAGTCCAGTGTGTAAACATATACTATAAGGCCAAATAAAGAAATAGCGTACCGAAAAGTCCCCAATACAAATTAGGCTAATATTGGCTGAACGCACCAAGATCAACAGGTTTCGGACGACGGTCTAATGTGCATGGGAATCCCAGACAGTTTATATTGATCCGGCATATCCGATTTCAGATTGCTGATTGTATTGTCTCCCGGAGTTAAACCCCCAACAGCCATATCTGGAGGCAGCTGAAACACAGGGGCACTCAGTCAAAAGTCTGTGTATGATAGAGACGGTCGAGATGAAATACAGTGGCTGCAGGTCAAACAGTTGACCATAAAACTTGGATGGCGGGCTTTAGATTTAAAAATGGGTATTAGGGAAGAGTCAAAAGGTGATGATCGCAGTGCACTGCTCTTACTGGCTGGTGGCTCTCTGGACCTGAGCAAGCCTGCATGTATTTCTATGCAGCAATCACGCTTGGGTCAGGAGAGCTACCGGACAGTCCAAGCATTGCGTTGTGATCTCCGCCTTAGTTATACGGCTATCTGACTCTTCCTTTAGAGTGATTTCAGGGGAGCTGCTGGGTGTTATTTTTTTTTTCACAACCGTCCTCATGGTTTTTTTGGCATTGCTCTATTAAAGCGAAAGATCTTGAGCTATATAAGATTGCAGCTAGGAAGGTACTGGATGGAGTGTATGTGTCAAAGAGGTGCCTAGTTTCTGTGATGTGAAACCAGGAGAAGTATCCAGCACAATAGGTGCCGAGTTGTTTGTTAATGGGTCCGGGTTTTAGGAACGAATGGAAGAGCTGGGCGGGACTGGTCGTTCCCATCCTCCAATCCAGCAGGTGGAGCTGGGTTAAAAGGGCAGCTGTCCTGCCTCAGAGTTGTCTGAGAGGAGAGGTTGAAACTTGGCTCGATAAAGGTGAAATGACTTGTGATTCTTGGCAGGCTTGAATTTACTTAATTGTAAACAGGTAACCCTGTACTTGCTGAGGACATAGTTTTACTTCTAGTATATGAAACCCTATAGCTTCTTTACCATGCAGAACATGTGGACAGATGTCTCACTATGTTTGACAGGAAGCAGTCATGTTTTCTAATCCTCTACAGCACTTTCAAGTACCTGGTATTGGATATACATTGTCCAAATCAATAGGTTGTCTCACTAAACAACCTCTTTGTAATTGGAGCATATAGATGTAATATCAGGGGGACCCACTTGCACATATGGCACTGCGTTGTATTGCATTTGTATGGTCTGGTCACCGTGTAATGCAACATTTTCTTCCAAGCTTTCAGAACCTGGACTTGTGGTGATCAGCTGGGACTGTACAATCACAAGGGGTCATTTTTCCCATCTTATTGCAAATTGGGTCACTGCTATCGAAAGAACGTTTTTTGTTTTCCTCTCGGTCAACTAAGGTTTGTATGTATCAAAAAGTTGTACTCTTTAAAGGGATTGTCTGGGTAGGTTGGAAATGGGTTTAGAGGAAAAAAAAACAATACTGATTGATCCCCTGCAATTTCTGCTGAGAGTCTGCCAATCTCTACTTTCTACTGCAGGACCAGCAGGAGCAGGTGACCACAGCAGCCAATCACTGTCTGTTGTGGATTTGCTGTGCCAGTGATTGGTCACAGCTCTCGCAAGTCATTACTGTAATGAAAAGTAAAGAGAGTGGGAGGGTGCCAGCCAGTGCCGGACTGGGATGCCAACAGCCCACCAGTAACATTGAGTCTTGTGGCCCATTGTTCAGCTACATGCAAATATCACATCACCCTCATTCACAAATGTGCCTTTGTTTCTATAATATAATAATAATTGGGGTAGTTTGTTATATATAGGTTGGGATGCTGCCATTGTCTGTACACAGTGAATTATGTATTGTGACAACTACTTCTCATATAGGTGGAGATCCCATCCTTGCATGGGGGCCCACCGGAGGATCCTCCTGTTCACCTGTGGGCCAGTCCGAGCCTGGAGCCCGCAGTGTCTGAGCAGATCTGGTGAGGGATCGGTAAGGTGAAAATTGCTTTGATTTTCACACCTTAAACAATCCATTTAAATACTCAAAAACCAGTATGAATGGAGCAAAAAATACTGAAATAACCAGAATAAATTATTTTTTTATCCGCAATCTGTAAACTTAAAAGAGAAAAATATAAAATTCCACCCGTCCTATAAAATAATATGGCAACTCTATTAGCATTTTGACTTAAAAGAGACAATCATCCCCACCCAGATTTCATTAATTATTAGCCAGCTCCAGCTTTCCTACACAAGAGCTCTCATTCCCTGTAATACATTCCATCTTAATTGTTTTGTGGTTTTTAATTCTGCAAAAATTAAAATAAAAAAAAAAAAAATATGAAAAAAATAAATAAATAAATAAATCTGTCTTCCATTATTCTAATGCATCATGTTTCTGGTGACCTGACAATGTGTGCCCTTCTGAAAGCCAGAAAAAAAAGATATAAATATATATTCGTACAGTATAGTGACATCATTTCAAAGGCAGAAGCTTTTAAAAATGCATCCAGAGGGGATTTATTTCCGTACTCCAGAGCAACGGAACACCATCCAGATGATGTGCTCTTCTTTCTCTTCTTTTACTTGGAATTTTGCCATCTTTGTCAATGCTCGCTTCATGCAAGTTAATCAATTTGAGATTTAGTTACACTGCTGAGGCTTGCATTCTATAGATTGCTAGAAAGTAATTCGAACTTGCAGAATTTATTAACCAAACACCAATTATCATTAAACAGCACTGCATTATCCAGCTTTACTACCTGACACAAACTACTTAATGAAATTTTAGATTAAAGTTATTCACCACTTGATTTATTGTTCTAAACTAATGTAGCTAAAGTACTGATTCTAGTTCAAGCTGATTTTTTTTTTTTTTCATTTTTTTTTTCTAAATGGGTTATACCCAAGGGAGTGCTAACCCTTATTGGTATCACAGCAACGGGTGTGACCCGGAGAAAATATTTGATTTTGCCCCCCTAGCTTTATTTAAATATATTGCTTTATGCTTACGAGAGGGAGGAGGGGGCGTCAGCCGTGACCTATGAAGGCTAAAAAAAAAAAAAAACCTGTTTACAGCACAATGTTTGCAAGATGAAACAGCCGCAAAATGTGTTACATATAAGACTTCAGAGTAAACAGGAGCACCAGATGTTCTTTGATGTTAATAATGGCATTTATTATTAATATTAATTAGACTGCATTCAGCAATACATTTGGGCCATTTCCAAGTCAATTAAGGAAAACGACATTCGGGAGATGTTCTGAACGACATTTTAAGGCAGGTGTTCCACAGCTCCCTAATAAAACAATTTTTTTTTTTCAGGCGCTTGAAAAACAACCAATTTTGAAAAATAAAAAAATACATGAAATAAATTGTGCTTTTATTTTCTTGGTGTTCAATTTTGCATTTAAAAAAAAAAACAGCGACTAAAATAATAATAATAGATTAAAGATGAAAAAAGCACCATATTTAGAATTAAAATTAAGAGCATGTTACGTCACCCTGATTTTGATTTTTTTTTTTATTTCTTTTGTTTCCATTATAAATTGATAAATGAAATTATTGGAAGAAGCACGGTCCACATTCGCCATCTTAAGTGGCCCCTGTGTTATTACATTCAGGCACACTGTACTAGAAAGAACGAGGAAAAAAAAGACCCACGTAACAATATCATATTACCTTTCTTGTCAACTATCTGGAATATGTTTAGAATTTTAAAAACGTTCCAGTTGTATTTAGTCAATTTTCCATCTCGCTACATATTCATATTTAATCTTCCTGAGACATCTATCATTAATGGAGAACATAAGTTCGGAAATTGCCCACACAATGCGGATCGTGATTTAATATTATTTATGTGAAGGTTGAAGAAATACGACGCGGTGATTTCACGTTTTTACAGTTTTCTGAAAGTAAATGGGCCCTCGCATCGATGCAAATGGGGTTTCTATTGACCATCGTAATTAAAGTTTGTTTTATTTTTTTTTTTCCCAGCGTTTATGGAGAAGAGGAACAACTTTGTAGCAGCGGTGGGATTTATCAGATTAGCCTTTATGTTTAACAAAATAAATAAGGCATATTGCATTGTTATTGAGGAGCGCAAATGGAGAAAAAAAAATAAGACTGCAGATAGAAACACAAAAGATAAAAAAAATCCAAAATCAGCGCCATGGACTTTTACGGATATTGCAATTTTCCCCATTCACTTGAACACTGTAGTACCAGACGTCGCCCCTGTACTCGCAGGGGATGTTTTTGGAAAAACAAAATCAAACCTAGTTTTGTTATCTTAAACCAGACGTCTAACAGGAGAATGTATGGTCCTTCACCAGATCTATCAAGTCATTACCATGCGGAGAATAACCGTGATTAAGTGCTGGGGAGCAGTGACCATTTGCCTCCTCCATGATGTCGGAACAGAAGCCTGGGGATAAGTAATCAATGATCACATAAAAGTGGTCAAAGTATCCAGTCCTCCATTAGAATTTGGAGACCTGTAGACATCACCTTCGTGCCAATGACAGACTCAAAACCCTTGTAGAGAGACTTATCTAAATTATACGTTGGTGAGGAATCGGATGAATGAACTGACCCCAACAATCAAGTGATCAGCTCATCTTCTGCACAAAGTCTACATACGCATTCTGAGTGTATCATGCCTACAGGACTTGACCACCATGGTTCAAGGGGTCACCGGTCGCTAAACTTTTTTGTTTTATAGACATAGATTGTTCTTACTTTTACTGACTGTTTAGGATCTTGCGCTAATTTTTGGGTTGTTTTTGGCACATGGATTTATTTTTATATGTGTTTACCTGATGAACGTTTGTTGGTTAGAAGCAAAAAGTGGTTTGGAGGAGCGGAAATGATAAGTTAGCATTGGTACTCAGTTTTTGAATGACTGTCCATGTGGATATTAAGGGGCATTTGACTTTGTCCCAAGTTCTCTCTTCCTTAAACAGTATCATAGTGATTGACTTTTACAGTGTTTCCTCTGTCTAGCAAATGTCCACCAACTGGGATACTCTAGAGCAGTGAAGGTTTGGTTAAGGAAAGGTATTGCTCTTATTTAGGCACCTATTCCTCTTTTATCAGTACAGCCTTAGGACCCCCCTTTCACACATGTGTTTGTCGCTCTGAATATGGACAGAGCAATAAGGACTGGCCACGAGTATCCTAACCTGAACTCAACAGCCTACAAGGGTGCCAAGTCTGGGTCAGAAGATCGATGGCCAGATTGTCTACACTCGGACCTTTAAACTGGCTTTATGGCACAGGGTCCAGAGAAATGCCAACTTCTTGTTCTCTCATTCATTAGTTGTGAATTTAGTCAATAAGGCCCCAATGATTGGCAATATTGTGGCTACTGATTGGCCATCCTTACTATCGGCCTTCATCCACCATAAATGTTTTTATTTCATCTTCTTAAAAACAAAACAAAATTTATCCTTGAGTTTGGTCTAGTTAGGTTACATTTTCATTTATGAGAACCACCCGGGTCATACCAGGAAGACAACTTCTCATCTAGTAATGACGACAATCTATCCCTCGCATGTTGATACCTGGTTGAGGGTCTTGAGATTCCAAAAGTATAAGAGGAGCAGACCTGAGTAATGCTTGGTTACTGTGTCCACCAAACTGCACCCAAAAATATTCTCCGAATAGTACAGTCTTCAGTATTAACCAGTCCAATGAAGAACTGACTCCATAATCTGTAATCTCATCGGTATACAACCAGGACAGTTACCTGGTTGAGGAAATTCATTTTTAAATATTACATAATTCTGCGTTATTAAAAGAGATCAAAGACCCTCATCTATCATCCAGTTCAATACAGTGGCTACAAAGAGGGTATCTATGATTTAAATGGCAACTGTGTAATGCCTAATTTCCCCTGTGATGGCGCTGTAAGGGAATTAGGCAGTTGCTGATACTAACCATCACAGTTTACAGCTCCATATCCCAGCTATAGTCCAGTGGCCCTTCTAATGGTGCTTTCAAGTTGCTTTTAGAGACACGTTCTGCGGTCCCATCTCGGTATACGTCCGAACCCCCACCGCAAAACAGGATTCAGACATATGTGCCGAAGGAGCCATAGACTGTAATGGTGCTGACAGAGGGAAAACGCGCTCAGACATGCATCAGTTGAGTGTAACTGGAGGTGGACACTCACATGTAGGAGACTACATCTGAGTGTCCGTCTCCTGTAGGCGTACACTCCTGAAAATGATGCACGGCAGACTGAACGTTCGCTCTCATGGCACCATTACAGTCTATGACCCCGTTGGCGCATACGTCCGGATCTCAGTTTGCGGAGGAGGTAGGACAGATTCCCTGACAGGCCACTAAGCGCAATGTGAAAGCACCCTATCAAAGAAGGACTATCCATAGCGGGAAACACGTTTGATGTTGACTTAGACGACTTGGATTGTCCCAGCGTAAACGAAAGAACTGCAGAAGTGAACCGGCCAATTTCACCCCCGAATCCAAATACTCCACTTGCACAGAAGATCACCCGGACACCCAGCAGAGTTATGATAAATGTCCTTTTATTGTCGTCTCAACAAACAACGAGTTTCGATCATTCAGCATTTAAAGAGACAGTATGTAAAATGAGAACAAAAAGACACAACACCCACAAAAAGTAAACTTCACCCACATGACAAAAACAATAAAAGTCATAGCATGCAGATCATAATTATGTAAGATGACAGCTTATGTCCCTAACCTAAAGTAATGCTTCTAACTTATAAGAAAGCGTTGTCCCAAGGGCCATCTGTTATGTAGACTTGTGGCCAAAAACAATGCCCACCATAACCCAAAATAATAGCAAACTTATCCTATTGTAGATGCGACAAGCCAAAAGCAAGAAAACAGCTGGAAACCTGATAAGTACTATGGACGATCATCAGGGGATCGGTGAGCATAGATTTTTTTTTTTAAGTTATTTTTTAGACCAAGCTGGGAGCGGTTTACAAAAAAAGTCCCCTTGCTTCCCCCTACAGCTCCTCCATAGTGGAAGTGAAGCATCACATGGTGTCCACTGAAATCAATACACTGTGTCGACAGGTTGGACCCGCTCTACATCTGAGAGGTATTTAAGAAACGGATAACCTACATTATTATTTGCATACACAACACACCAATCTCTATTACGATTCTGACAATAGGCTCTTGTTGATACAGGAAGACGTATCAAACACATAACATCCACCATACAGCAGTTCTGAGAACGGGCGTCGAGAACTCCGGCTTTCCAGTCACCTCAATTTGAACAAGTAGGTTAATGGCATTTATTAAAGATCTTGATTAATTTAAATTTATCTGAAAATGAAGAAGCAAAAACACTGATTAAAGACAAGAATAGTCTGAGCAACATTACGGCAAAATAACAGCGCTGCATTCTAATGAACTCCCAAGACTTCATCATGTGCGAGCGCCCCCACCTCCCCCCCAAGCTAACCAATCCAACATACTTAAACTATATTACTGCCCGGCGAGTCCACTGCAAAAAGACGAGAAGGAGGGCGACTCAAAATGGAGAAAAAAAAGCCAAAAAACAAATATGATAATATTTAATAAAAGGCTCAAAAGCAGGAAACAAAAAGCAAAAAGCAAAAAAAAAAAGAGAACAAACATCATCGTTTGCATCTCTCGTCTTCGAGACCCTGCCCTGGAAATCAGGAATACAATTCAATTGTTTACAGTGTTTGCCAGACAAGAGCCGGGATTTATTTTAAGTAGATATCGCGCTGATCGATGTCGAAAGTTATTGCAATAAAAAAGAGAAAACTGCCATCCGTGCTTACATTAAACTCAGACTTAGAAAAGCTCACATCTCACCAATGTTCTCCTGTTTGGCATGTGTTTTATGCTCGGCACCATAGTCTAGTACATTAGCAATCTGTGCCTTCATTTATCAGCGCTACATTTTGAATTGTATATTTATGGCACTGTGCACTTTTCATAGCTGAAAATTAATGAACATGCCTCTCTCATAACAAACAGGCACCTGTGCGGCAGAGATAGCAATCGGAAACAGATTTATATTTATTAGCGTGTTTGGAGGGTGGAATTTCTGTAAGCCTATCCTGAAACATTGATTAAAATTGGATAATATTCCCACTAAAATAAAAAACACAAAAAACACATAGAAACAAAAACCCTTCTCGTTTTAATTTATGCTCATGGTGTTGTTGTGTGCGGCTTTTTTTATGTTATTATTCTATTCTGCTCTGATTCTGCTGCCGGTAATATTTAGATGTTGTGGTTATTTTTCAATCAAATGAACAGAACACATTTAAGGGAAATATATACGCGACACTGATAGGCACTCGATTCCGAAAATTATTCATCGGCTGATTACAGAAAGAAAATGGTGTAACATGCCTGAAATCTAAATAAAGGCTAAAAGTAAGCATGTTCTATGGGTTTATGCAGTATATTGGTATAACCTGGGTTTCTCCTGTATATAATTATATATGTACAGCTGGTGTAACCTGGGCATCTCCTGTATATAATGATATATGTACAGCTGGTATAACCTGGGCATCTCCTGTATATAATTATATATGTACAGCTGGTATAACCTGGGCATCTCCTGTATATAATGATATATGTACAGCTGGTATAACCTGGGCATCTCCTGTATATATTATATATGTACAGCTGGTATAACCTGGGCATCTCCTGTATATAATTATATATGTACAGCTGGTGTAACCTGGGCATCTCCTGTATATAATTATATATGTACAGCTGGTATAACCTGGGCATCTCCTGTATATAATTATATATGTACAGCTGGTGTAACCTGGGCATCTCCTGTATATAATTATATATGTACAGCTGGTATAACCTGGGCATCTCCTGTATATAATTATATATGTACAGCTGGTATAACCTGGGCATCTCCTGTATATAATTATATATGTACAGCTGGTATAACCTGGGCATCTCCTGTATATAATTATATATGTACAGCTGGTATAACCTGGGCATCTCCTGTATATAATTATATATGTACAGCTGGTTAACCTGGGCATCTCCTGTATATAATTATATATGTACAGCTGGTATAACCTGGGCATCTCCTGTATATAATTATATATGTACAGCTGGTATAACCGGGCATCTCCTGTATATAATTATATATGTACAGCTGGTATAACCTGGGCATCTCCTGTATATAATTATATATGTACAGCTGGTATAACCTGGGTATCTCCTGTATATAATTATATATGTACAGCTGGTTATAACCTGGGCACTCCTGTATATAATTATATATGTACAGCTGGTATAACCTGGGCATCTCCTGTATATAATTATATATGTACAGCTGGTATAACCTGGGCATCTCCTGTATATAATTATATATGTACAGCTGTATAACGGGCATCTCCTGTATATAATTATATATGTACAGCTGGTATAACCTGGGCATCTCCTGTATATAATTATATATGTACAGCTGGTATAACCTGGGCATCTCCTGTATATAATTATATATGTACAGCTGGTTAACCTGGGCATCTCCTGTATATATATATATGTACAGCTGGTATACCTGGGCATCTCCTGTATATAATTATATATGTACAGCTGGTATAACCTGGGCATCTCCTGTATATAATTATATATGTACAGCTGTATAACCTGGGCATCTCCTGTATATAATATATATGTACAGCTGGTATAACCTGGGCATCTCCTGTATATATATTATATTATGTACAGCTGGTATAAACCTGGTATCTCCTGTATATAATTATATATGTACAGCTGGTATAACCTGGGCATCTCCTGTATATAATTATATATGTACAGCTGGTATAACCTGGGATCTCCTGTATATAATTATATATGTACAGCTGGTATAACCTGGGCATCTCCTGTATATAATTATATATGTACAGCTGGTATAACCTGGGCATCTCCTGTATATAATGATATATGTACAGCTGGTATAACCTGGGCATCTCCTGTATATAATTATATATGTACAGCTGGTATAACCTGGGCATCTCCTGTATATAATTATATATGTACAGCTGGTATAACTGGGCATCTCCTGTATATAATTATATATGTACAGCTGGTATAACCTGGGCATCTCCTGTATATAATTATATATGTACAGCTGGTATAACCTGGGCATCTCCTGTATATAATTATATATGTACAGCTGGTATAACCTGGGCATCTCCTGTATATAATTATATATGTACAGCTGGTATAACCTGGGCATCTCCTGTATATAATTATATATGTACAGCTGGTATACCTGGGCATCTCCTGTATATAATTATATATGTACAGCTGGTATAACCTGGGCATCTCCTGTATATAATTATATGTACAGCTGGTATAACCTGGGCATCTCCTGTATATAATTATATATGTACAGCTGGTATAACCTGGGCATCTCCTGTATAATTAATGTACTGTATAATGTTCCTAATATATATGTACAGCTGGTATAACCTGGGCATCTCCTGTATATAATTATATATGTACAGCTGGTATAACCTGGGCATCTCCTGTATATAATTATATATGTACAGCTGGTATAACCTGGGCATCTCCTGTATATAATTATATATGTACAGCTGGTATAACCTGGGCATCTCCTGTATATAATTATATATGTACAGCTGGTATAACCTGGGCATCTCCTGTATATAATTATATATGTACAGCTGGTATAACCTGGGCATCTCCTGTATATAATTATATATGTACAGCTGGTATAACCTGGGCATCCCCTGTATATAATTATATATGTACAGCTGGTATAACCTGGGCAATTACCTGTAACTGGGCATCTCCTGTATATAATTATATATGTACAGCTGGTATAACCTGGGCATCTCCTGTATATAATTATATATGTACAGCTGGTATAACCTGGGCATCTCCTGTATATAATTATATATGTACAGCTGGTATAACCTGGGCATCTCCTGTATATAATTATATATGTACAGCTGTATAACCTGGGCATCTCCTGTATATAATTATATATGTACAGCTGGTATAACCTGGGCATCTCCTGTATATAATTATATATGTACAGCTGGTATAACCTGGGCATCTCCTGTATATAATTATATATGTACAGCTGGTATAACCTGGGCATCTCCTGTATATAATTATATATGTACAGCTGGTATAACCTGGGCATCTCCTGTATATAATTATATATGTACAGCTGGTATAACCTGGGCATCTCCTGTATATAATTATATATGTACAGCTGTATAACCTGGCATCTCCTGATATATTAATATGTACACTGGTATAACCGGCATCTCCTGTATATAATATATATGTACAGCTGGTATAACCTGGGCATCTCCTGTATATAATATATATGTACAGCTGGTATAACCTGGGCATCTCCTGTATATAATTATATATGTACAGCTGGTATAACCTGGGCATCTCCTGTATATAATTATATATGTACAGCTGGGATAACCTGGGCATCTCCTGTATATAATTAATATGTACAGCTGGTTAACCTGGGCATCTCCTGTATATAATTATATATGTACAGCTGGTATAACCTGGGCATCTCCTGTATATAATTATATATGTACAGCTGGTATAACCGGCATCTCCTGTATATAATTATACATGTACAGCTGGTATAACCTGGGCATCTCCTGTATATAATTATATATGTACAGCTGGTATAACCTGGGTATCTCCTGTAGATAATTATATATGTACAGCTGGTATAACCTGGACATCTCCAGTATATAATCATATATGTACAGCTGGTATAACCTGGACATCTCCAGTATATAATTTTATGTGTACAGCTGGTATAACCTGGACATCTCAAATATATAATTATATATGTGCAGTTGGTATAACCTGGGCATCTCCTGTATATAATTATATATGTACAGTCTGTATAACCTGGGTATCTCCTGTATATAATTATATATGTACAGCTGGTATAACCTGGGTATCTCCAGTATATAATTATACATGTAAAGCTGGTATAACCTGGACATCTCCTGTATATAATTATATATGTACAGCCGGTATAACCTGGGTATCTCCTGTATATAATTATATATGTACAGCTGGTATAATCTGGGCATTTCTTGTATATAATTAGATATGTACAGCTGATATAACCTGGGCATCTACTGTATTTAATTATATATGTACATCTGGTATAACCTGGGCATCTACTGTATTTAATTATATATGTACAGCTGGTATAACCCGGGCATCTCCTGTATATAATGATATATGTACAGCGGGTATAACCTGGGTGTCTCCTGTATATAATTATATATGTACAGCCGGTATAACCTGAGCATCTCCTGTATTTAATTATATATGAGCAGCTGGTATAACCTGGGAATCAGAAATGGCATTTTATACATAATCTTGTAAATAATTATATATATACAGCTGCTATAACTTTGGTATCTTCTGTATATAATTATATATGTGCACTTGGTATAAGTTATACATCATTTTGTATACAGGTACAAAAATATTAGAGGTCACATACAATCCTGCAAAAAACACATCTGTGGTGCCCCTTGAACAGAACGACCTTAGACCAATGCCCAGTTTGCCGCACAGTATATAGTCAATACCACTAATAATCCGTACACAGCTTTACATGACACATAACCAGGAATATTGTATGTTAAAACAAAGCATAAAAAATATCTTGTTTGGCTGAACATTTGCGGCCGCCTCTGTGACCTTCACAACCGTCTGCCGGATTCTTCATGTTCTCGAATACTGAGATGGAAATAAATATGTTTTCACCTATAATAAGTTACACAGCACTAATGGGCTGAACATCATTTATATCAAATTACTTTCCGTATTTTTCATTGGCTGTCAGATAATGTGTTTCTTAGGTCAGGCGCTGGCCTCTTAACATGTTGATTGCCTTACTGAGGCATAAGTAATGTTGTACAGACATAATCTTGCATCCATCTTTAACTGATGGCGTGAAGGAGCAGGAATCAGTCAATCCAGAGCCGAATGCTGAGTGAAATAATCAGAACTTGTCCATTTGCCGGGAATCGGGAACATTGAATCTGACAGCTGATAAGATGACGGGTGCCCTTTTCTTAACCAATGTTGCGTATTGGCCCCTATTGCAGATTTGACCTTTTTTTCCCACCGGGTTTATTTACTTTGCATTAATCTATAGACTTTCCTGAGAATTTGAATAGAAAAACTTTACTAAAGGGGTATTCAGTGCTAAGAACCTGCTAGACCTGCAAGGGTCCGACTGTAGGGACTCGCCAGGGTCCGACTGTAGGGACCCTCAAGGGCCTGACTGTAGGGACCTGCAAGGGTCTGACTAATTGGGACCTGCACTAACCACCAGAATGGGGATCCTTCCATTGTTGCATATGTGCAATACTGCTCCATTCAAAGTCTATAGGAGTGAGAGAGCGGTATAGAGTGCGGTCTAAACATGTCCTATAGAGATTGAATGGTGTGGCAATGTGTTTGCACAACCTGCCGCTCCTTTGTGATTGGAAATCACAGGACCCTCTGTCCTTGCGATTGATGGGAGTCACAGCAGCTGCACCATTCAAAGACTGTGACAGAGATACTGGTATAAAGGTCTATCTCCAGTAGTCCTATAGAAATTGAATCAAGTGAAAGTAGCAGTGCACTTTGCAATCTGCACTTCTTTTCTAATAGGAAGTGTGGGACTCTGCTTCTGTCTATATAGTGCTATCTCCATTAGAAACTGAATGACTTGGCAGTGCACACACAATTTACTCTTTTCAAATGAGAAGCATGAGTCCTTCTGGTCTACTGATTGGTGGGAGTCCCAGCATTTGCTCTATTCTAAGTCTATTGGAGCGACAGAGCAGTCTTATAGAGATTGAATGGAGTGGCAGTGCGCTTGCGCAACTTAAGCTCCTTTCAGGCATTAAAGGGAATCTGTCACCCCAATTTTGCCATATCAGATAAAGATATGGCTGAATAGTGCGTCCCATAACAAAGCTAACGGTAGGTATCATATATCCTGATACCCCCGTTTTCATATCAAAATACCTTTGTAAACTTCGGTTTTTGTGCTGTCAATCACGGTGGTCAGGTCAGGAGGGCGGCTTTTTCTCTCTCCCCCCCGCTCCTCGGCAACAGTTGCGTATCGCCGTCTGTGAATCCCACAGTCGGTGTTCGGCTTCCCGCAATTGCGCAATTCAAATTCGGGCCGGCGCATGCGCAGAGTGCTTTGCCCAACAGTGGGCAAAGCATATAATCAGTACAGCGCATGCACTACTCTTTCCTTGCCCCGGAAATGACTGCTTGCCTTGGACGACTTCCGGGGCAAGGAAAGAGTAGCGCATGCACTGTACTGATTATATGCTTTGCCCACTGTTGGGCAAAGCACACTGCGCATGCGCCGCCCGAACTCGTGTTGATCACCTTTATCTTGTGGACTCGTTTACTGTAAGTGTCGCAGGTGACGTTCTCATCAGGGACCAAACGACGGAAGCTTTAGAGATAAGGAAGTGGAATATCCTACGGTGTTGGAGTAAATGACAGCTGAAGACACAATGATCCGACTTCCACATCATTGATACAAGGTGCCACAATCCTGGTACAAATAACTTGCCGTAATAAATGCAAATCCAATCAAGCACCAAACGTCTGCCGTCTTATCTGAAAACCATTCTACTGGTTCCTGGTCATCTGACAACTGGGCAGAGTGGTTTTATTACCCGCTCTGGTAGGGATCTAAAGCTTGTGACATTGCGTTCTGCTCCAGGACTGGTAACACGTCCTTCCTTTATGTAGCAATGTTACGTTATGGCCATGGTCTGTCCTTGGCCATAAGGGGTCTTCCGGGGGTCTGTACGTTGTGTCTAGTATTGCATTTCAGCTCCACTGAAGTGACGAGGACTGAGCTGCACTACCAGCCACAACCTGTGCATACGTGTGGCGCTATGAAGAGAACAGCCATGTTTTCTAACCCTTTAGTGTATTAAAGGTGACTGGACTCTATTAATATGCTACAGTAAGGGGAAATTCACAAGGATCCTGTGAAGCTCGACCACCTTTTCCTAATTGAATTGACCCAGTCCCCTTTTTGCAGAAAGATAAAACAGATGGAAACATCGAAAATAAAAACTATCGATATTCAAAGACCTTCCGGAAACATCCCGATGTAACAATTAGGACTGTGAATCGTTCACATCGCCTGTCGCTTTTTGACACAGCAAAGAATGATGGGAATGTTGTCAGGATTCCCAGAGTCATCCGAACAATAGGGAGATTTTGTAGGATTTGACTCGTACAAAAAGTCATGTTCACGGCTTCAAGTTTAGGGCAATGGGGGAAGGGACGGCCCCATACAATATAGATATTGGTGATCTGTGAGATGCAGTATACCCTCCAGGGTGTCACCACGCACTTCCATAGGTTATTTCATAGTTTACTCATCTTCTTATTTCCTTTCCCTGGAAATAAGGGACCATGATGCTTTACTGAATGTAGCCGATGTATCGTCATAAAATGATCTACTGTTCAAATCAGGTTTTGTGTTTTTTTTTAATTGTTGGCTTTCGTTTTCATATCACGATCTTTATTAAAATAATTTAAAAAATTGCAAGTTTCACACTGACCACTAAGACTAACTTCTGACCCTATGTTTTGTATTGAAGCATCTGATGAGCATGTGGAAAGGTCATTGGGAAGGGAGGAGGAGGAGGTGAGCTGTGGATCCTGTGTTATCAGCTGTGTATAGAGGTGTTATCATTCATTGTAAAGGAGGGGAGGAGTTGAGCTGTGACATCAGCTATTGTGAATGGTGGATCCTGTGCTATCTCCTGTATATAGAGTTGTTATCAGTCATTGTACAGGAGGAGGAGGTGAGCTGTGACATCACCTATGGTGGATCTGTGTTATCTACTGTATATAGAGTTGTTATCAGTCATTGTACAGTAGGAGGAAGTGAGCTGTGACATCAGCTATTGTGGATCCTGTGTTATTTACTGTATATAGAGGTGTTATCAGTCATTGTACAGGAGGAGGAGGTGAGCTGTGACATCAGCTATTGTGAATGGTGGATCCTGTGTTATCTACTATATAGAGAGGTGTTATAAGTCATTGTACAGGAGGAGGAGGTGAGCTGTGACATCAGCTATT
This sequence comes from Oophaga sylvatica, assembly GCA_033576555.1. Classification (NCBI taxonomy): domain Eukaryota; kingdom Metazoa; phylum Chordata; class Amphibia; order Anura; family Dendrobatidae; genus Oophaga; species Oophaga sylvatica. The sequence continues at coordinate 38,827,616 of JARQOD010000010.1, read as the reverse complement.
GTGAATGGTGGATCCTGCATTATCTACTGTATATAGAGGTGTTATCAGTCATTGTACAGGAGGAGGAGGTGAGCTGTAACATCACCTATGGTGGATCTGTGTTATCTACTGTATATAGAGTTGTTTTCAGTCATTGAACAGGAGGAAGTGAGCTGTGACATCACCTATTGTGGATCCTGTGTTATTTACTGTATATAGAGTTGTTATCAGTCATTGTACAGGAGGAGGTGGTGAGCTGTGACATCACCTATTGTGGATCCTGTGTTATCTCCTGTATATAGAGGTGTTATCAGTCATTGTACAGGAGGAGGAGGTGAGCTGTGATCAGGGCCGGCGTCAGCACCCGGCACACCCGGGCCAGTGCCGGGGCCCTGAGCAGCGGGGGGGGCCCACTCGCAGTCTGGCACCCCCGCGCGGAGAGCGGTGTCAGCGCCGCCACTGGGCCCCCCCGCCTGCTCAGGGCCCCGGCAGCAGCTGGCAACAATACTTACCTCTCCCGTGCCTCCGCTGCCGCAGCTCCGGGCTCCAGGGGGCGCCAGCGCTTCCTCTCACAGCCGGCCGCTGAATGACGTCATCATTCAGCGGCCGGCTGTGGCACAGAGCGCGGGGACGCTGAACAGGTAAGACGTCTCTGTGTGTGTGTCTCTGTGTGTGTATGTAGTGCGGTGCTTTGTGTGTGTATGTATGTGTTTGTGTGTATGTATGTATGTGAGAGAGTGCTTGTGTGGTGTCTGTGTGTGATGATGGGCAGGCATTGCTGATAATGGGGAGGCATTGATGATGGGGAGAAGATGATGATGGGCAGGCATTGCTGATAATGGGAGGCATTGATGATGGGGAGAAGATGATGATGGGCAGGCATTGCTGATAATGGGGAGGCATTGATGATGATGGGGAGAAGATGATGATAATGGGCAGGCATTGATGATGGGGAGAAGATGATGATGGGCAGACATTGATGATGATGGGGAGGAGATGATGATGGGCAGGCATTGCTGATAATGGGGAGGCATTGATGATGATGGGGAGAAGATGATGATAATGGGCAGGCATTGATGATAATGGGCAGGCATTGATGATGGGGAGAAGATGATGATGATGGGCAGGCATTGATGATGATGGGGAGGCAATCATGATGATAATGGGGAGTCTTTCCACAGCGCCCTTTCCTGAGCTGTAACAGTGGAGAACGCAGTACAGCGCAGAGGAGAGCTCCATATTTTGTATGGAGCATTATATGGGGACCAGTATCCTGTATGTAGCATTATATGGGGACCAGTATCCTGTATGGAGCATTATATGGGGACCAGTATCCTGTATGGAGCATTATATTGGGTCCAGTATTCTGTATGGAGCATTATTTTGGGTCCAGTATTCTGTATGGAGCATTATATGGGGGGTGACATCCTGCATGGGGTATTATATGGGTGATGAGGGGAGACTGTGGTGCCCATAATATTGTATGGAGGACTGTACTGTCCGGTCTGTACTGTGCGCTGTGAGGATTTGGCGGTTTTTGAGCTATTGTACAATTTACAATAGATATCACTCATGTAATGGAAGAAGTGAAGTATTTGGCATTGTACTATATCCATATTTCTCTGCCGTATCTGTGCATCATGAATCGTGGTCTGTGTTAAAGGGGCCCACTGAGGCTCTTTCGCCTGGGCCCATAAAAACCTGGAGCCGGCCCTGGCTGTGATACCATCTTTTGTGAATGGTGGATCCTGTCTACGGTGTATACAAGAGTTATCAGTCATTGTACAGGAGGAAGTGAGCTGTGACATCACCTCCTCTGTTATCAGCTGCATATAAAGGTGTTATCAGTTATTGTATTCCTGATTCTGATGATACGGAAACTGGTATGAACTCTTCCTGAAATTCAGGAACTAGGAGTCTAAACTAGCCCCAGAGATGAATGTGAAAATTGCTCTATTACTAATTTTATTTTTTAAGAAGCATTGTGATATGAAAAAAATGTGCGATTTTTTTTTTTTTTCTTATTTTTTAAATGCATGTAACACAAAAACCTGATGTAAACTGCAGATCATTTTCTGATGAGTGCTGGGACTCCAATTCATTGTGAAAATGGAGGATTTGTGACCCCAGTTCTCCCTTGACTGCACAGCCTCAGCCAGGGGGAGTTAAATGAAGCATCTGGCTGCACATGCGCCCTGCCGCTCCCTGGCCCTGAAAGTAAGAAGATAGCCAAGCACAGTGCTCTGCTGGGATATCTTCGGCAATGCCATAAACTCTGCAGCGGGACGCCTGTGTGACTAGCTGCTTCATTTAACTCCTCCCATCTCGGGGAGAACATGGCACAACTACAGCCAGGAGGCGTGGAATACAATGGCTGCTCATGGTCTATGGAACTGAAGGGAGTGATCTGAGTTCAGCGCTGTAGACTTTGGATAAAGTGGCGGGGAGTATGTGGCTTTGTGGCTAGGGGGGACAGGAATCACAAGCCCTCCAGTCTGGCAATATGCGAGGTTCCCAATGGTGGCACCTACAACGATCTAACAATGATCACTTAATCCATTAGATAATTTTTGTAGACGTGAACACATCTCTAGAGGACTTATTGTATCTCACTAAGCCAGCCAAAAGGGGCAAAGCCATATTCACGTGTGCACTTTTTTTGGGGGTGTAGATGTTTTTTTCTCTTTTTTTGGTTCCAGCTCATTTTGTTGGTCTTGCTTCAGTTTTTTGTACTTTGTACAAACCTTGGCGTGACTCCCCCTTTTTCAGCTGGACATTTTGTCTATTTTTGTCTATATAGCTTTCCACGGACAGGTGCCTGAAGAGTCTGGCCTGGGTCCATCTCTGCCCCATCTATTTTGACGTATGCTGACCCATAGAGAGGTTTAATACTAGGGATAGGACTGTCTCAACTGAGTACACCTAGACGCGGTGGGATGGTGTAAACTCTAAAGGATAGCAATAAAATTCCTTTTAGCAGTAGGTACAAGTGTTCAATACTACTGAATCGTCTTCTAGGGGCATGATCACGGGGAGTATATATGGACAAACGGGTCTGTAATGTGTACCGTCAGAAATTAAGCCTTGGAAGATAAATACAGGACTGAGTCTCACTCGTGCAGAAAGAGTTAAGACAACAGGATAAGAAGCCTGAAATTGCTTGATGTAAAATGATTTTCTATTACAATGCTGCTCTTTGTGAAAATGACCTTTTCTTAAATCAGTTACCGAAAAACAGTCACAAAATTCTCCTACGGAAAAAAAAAAAAGAGCCATTAATTCCAAAACGTGCAACCAATATTTCACTCATCCCTAAAACAAAGGCCATTGTGCGATGACTTCACCGAACAAGAAATGCGTGACATAACGGCCGCTGATCTATACATTTAGATAAGCGCTGTCATTTCTTTCATGACTTCCAAGTTACTCCAAAAACAGAGACATCCTTTATAAAGGAGCCTGAAATCACATTCTGCTGGGACCCAAACTTTGTTTTCGGCAACGAAAATTTGCAAATATTCTGTTAATTTCCAAGAAAATTAACATCTCCCACATGAAAATAAGATGGTGGAAATACAGAGCTACCGAAAGTGAGGGTGACAGCGGCACCTCACTAGTAAGGGAATTGGTTTCCTAAATATTATATATGTGATGGCCTGGATCTCCACACCAATGTGAGAGAAGGAAAGAAGAAAGCATTACAGCATCACAAAATACGTATGTGGTGATGTAGACCAGAGTGCCCCTATATGCCCATACTGTATGACTGACAGTGCCCTCTATATGCCCATATTGTATAAAAGACGGTGCCCTCTATATGCCCATAATGTATGAATGACAGTGCCCTCTATATGCCCATATTGTATGAATGACAGTGTCCTCTATTTACTCATAATATATGAATGACAGTGCCCTCTATATGCCCATATTGTATAAAAGACGGTGCCCTCTATATGCCCATAATGTATGAATGACAGTGCTCTTTATATGCCCATAATGTATGAATGACAGTGCTCTTTATATGCCCATATTGTATGAATGACAGTGCCCTCTATATACTCATAATATATGAATGACAGTGCCCTCTATATGCCCATATTGTATGAATGACAGTGCCCTCTATATGCCCATATTGTATAAATGACAATGTCCTCTGTATGTCCATTCTGTATGAATGACAGTGCCCTCTATATACCCATAATGTATGAATGACAGTGCCGACTATATGCCCATATTGTATGAATGACAGTGCCCTCTATATGCCCATAATGTATGAATGACAGTGCCCTCTATATGCCCATAATGTATGAATGACAGTGTAAGGTTCTATGTATATATTCCTGAAACTCAGTTTGTTCGTCAGCCATTTTACTTTCTGTCTTGCTGCAGCTATCTTGCCCTCAGTCAAAATGGAGTTTCCAGCTTGCATGTTCCCGCCCTGATTCTCTCCTTTGCTTCTTAAGCAGCCACAGCTGAGCAATCAGTGCTTCAGAATCTAGCCTGCAGTGAACCTGTGACTTGACTCCTGTAAGCCTTGGACCTTGTACTCCAGCTATTCCTACTGAGGAACTCTGAAGCACTTGTGGACTCTGAACCCTGCTCTTTGAAAGACCCACGTTTGCATGGACTTACGGTAACAGAGAAGAAGATCCTGAATCTGTATTGGAGAGTGATTGCTGAACTTGGATTACTCTGGCCTGCTGTGTCTCCTGTTTCTGTGTCTGCAAACTGTGTGACTATTTCTGCCAACTTGTATGAAGTAATACAGGACTTTTCTATATCAAACCTGTGACTCCTGTGTTTTCATCGCACCCAAGCACAAGACGCTATATGAACTGTACTACATACATTACAAGATTCTGAAGCCAAAACGTTAGTGTCTGCTGGGTCTGGAAGGCTGTGTCTGCTGTACTGTGGATATCAGACGTCCGGTTGTACTTTCTGTGATGACAGTGGTTGTGACTTCTCACAACCATTCCAGGTGAGCAATTCCCTTAAGTTTTTTCTTTTTGCAGTGTTACCACAGTAATCCTGTCTTAAAAGATCTGGAAAATGGAGGCCCGCATAAAGGAACTTTGCGGAGTGACTGATAATATCCTTGCAGATTTGCAGAATATAAAGACCCGTTTTACAAATCTACAGGACCTCAATAATCACAATTTGCAAGTGGTTGGACAGACTACCCAGGATTTGCGAGCCAGGATTGAGGTTCTAGAGGGGCGAGTCCAGGCTCCTGCCGTAGCCCCGAGTGCTGGGATTCCCAAGTTGCCCCCTTTTCGTTTTGGCGGTGAACGTGAGAAATTCAGGGGATTTATTAATCAATGCAATTTTTTTTTTTCTGCACATGCTTCACAATTTCCCACTGAACGATCTAAGGTGCTTACTATAATTATGTTGCTTACCAACAAGGCTTTAATGTGGGCAAACCCTCTGATTGAGACTGAGGATGATTGTTTGAATCACCTTGATGATTTTATTTCAGCCATGGGGCAGGTGTTTGATGACCCCAATCGAGGTGCAACAGCTGAAGCAGCCATGTTAGCTTTGCGCCAAGGTAAGCACTCGGTAGCTGAATATGCCTTGGATTTCAGGAGATGGGCCCTTGATACCACCTGGGACAGTTCCGCCAAAAAATCTATTTTTCGAAAGGGGTTATCTCCACTGATTAAGGATGAACTTGCTCGTGCCGACCCTCCCACTGCGTTAGGTGACTTTATTAACTACTGCATCCGTATTGATACTCGTCTGACTGAACGCAGGCAAGAGAGATGGTTCGAAAGCAATCGTACTAACCTTTTCCTACCTTCCTCTCCAGCTAAGGAACCTTTGAGTAGGATTACACGGGAACCTGAACCTGAACCCATGCAGGTAGACTCTTTACAACGACGGGTTAGTGATGCACGCAAGGAACATCGTTTTAAGGAGAATCTATGTTTCTATTGTGGTAAGTCAGGGCACTTCATTATAAACTGCCCCAGCCGTTCTCGTAAGACTACTGCAGCACTCATTCATTGTGAGTGTTGCGAGAGGGGATCTGTCAGGTCCGAGCCTCAGGCTCCAGAGAGATCTGCAGCAACAGATCTTGATTTCTCGGACTTAAACTCCGTTACCTCTGAGGACGTTGACTGTGTAAACGCTGCCATTTTTCAAGTTTCCTCAGCGGTGTCCCAGCTGAGTTGTAAGAAAAACAATTCTCATTGCTTTCTTTCCATCAAACTCTGGGTTGACTCAGCTTGGGTGTCTAGCTCTGCTATGATCGACTCAGGGGCAAGTGGAAATTTTATGGATGTCTCCTTTGCTCTGAAACAGGGAATACGTTCAGTGAAGAAGGCTACTCCAGTACAGATGGAAACTGTGGATGGCTCCCTGCTGACCTCTGGACCAGTGGATCAGGAAACAGAGCCTTTGAGGGTTCTTATGGGTAAAGATCATCAAGAGAAACTGTCCTTTATGCTTATCTCTTCTCCCCACTTTCCCATTATTCTAGGGCTACCATGGCTGCAGGCTCAGAATCCTACCATTAACTGGGAGACCAAGGAATTACACTTTCCAGAGAAACAGATGAGTCCAAAAGTTTCAGCTTGCTCTGTTCCTAAAGGAATCATGTCAGTCCCTGAACTACCAGCTGTATACCAGGACTATGTGGATTTATGTGACAAGAAGAACGCTGACCAGCTTCCTCCTCACCGTCCATATGATTGTCCAATTGAATTATTGCCTGGAGCAGAGATACCTTTTGGTAAGATCTACCCCTGGCGGGGCCCGAGCTAAAGGCTTTAAAGGATTACATAGATGAAAATCTAGCCAAGGGCTTCATACGCCCCTCTTCATCTCCTGCAGGTGCACCCATCTTCTTTGTAAAGAAGAAAGATGGATCTCTGAGACCATGCGTAGACTATAGGGAACTCAATAAGGTTACTATTAGAAACCGTTATCCATTGCCTTTAATCCCTGAGTTATTGGAGAGAGTGCGACATGCCAAAATTTTTTCTAAACTAGATCTTCGTGGGGCCTATAACTTAGTCCGTATTAGACCTGGGGATGAATGGAAGACTGCATTCAGGTCACGCTATGGACACTTTGAATATCTAGTTATGCCTTTTGGTCTGAGTACCGCCCCAGCCACTTTCCAACACTTGGTGAATGACATCTTCAGGGATCTCCTAGATACATTCGTGGTAATTTATTTGGATGATATTCTAATTTTTTCTAACTCCACAGAGGAACATCATGGACATGTGAGAATGGTCTTGGAACGTCTAAGACAAAATCATCTTTACATCAAACTTGAAAAGTGTGAATTCCATAGGACCGAAATTCAATTTCTGGGGTATGTACTGTCTACACAAGGAATTAGTATGGATGGAAGCAAAACCCAAGCCATCAAGGATTGGCCAAGTCCTAGAAATGTGAAGGAGGTACAGCGCTTCATCGGGTTTGCCAACTTCTATAGACGTTTCATTAGAAATTTCTCTGAGGTAGTGTCACCTATCACTCAACTTACCCGGAAAGAGTCTAGGTTTTCCTGGACTCCCCAAGCCCAGGAAGCATTTTCCCGTCTAAAAGATAAATTTACCACTGCACCTATCCTAGTACATCCCAACCCCGAGCTTGCCTTCATAATAGAGGTGGATGCTTCAGACTGTGCCGTTGGAGCTATACTCTCTCAGAGAACAGGTGAGAAGAATGTCTTGCATCCCTGTGCCTTCTTTTCCCAGCAGTTGTCTTCGGCTGAGAGGAACTACGATGTGGGCAATAGAGAGTTGTTGGCCATTATTGCCGCCTTCAAAGAATGGAGACACCTTCTTCAGGGAGCTGCACAGCAAATAGTCGTCCTGACAGACCATCGTAACCTTGAGTTTATCAGGTCGGCTAAGTGCCTGACTCCTCGCCAGGCTCGCTGGAATCTTTTCTTAAACCAATTTAATTTTATCATCTCTTATAGACCAGGATCGCGCAATGGAAAGGCTGATGCACTCTCTAAGATTTACTCAGCAGAGACACGTCCAATTACTCCTCCTAAGACTATTCTTTCTGACTCTAGATTCCTAGGAGTAATTCATAATCAAGACCTACTTAAGGACATCAAGGAAGCATACCATGCGGATTCCTTTTTGGCACAACCCCCAAGGGACGTAAGTCTTGTCTTTAAGAATGGTGTGTGGATTCAGGGACAACGTCTGTATATTCCTGAAACAGTCAGATTAAGAGTATTGCAACTCATTCACGATTCCAAGATAGCTGGGCATAGAGGAATTCTAAAGACACAGGAATTTCTTTCTCGTTTCTTTTGGTGGCCCACTTGCAGGAAGGATGTTTTGAATTATGTCACTTCATGTGAGGTCTGTGCAAGATGCAAAACACCTCGCTCCTCACCAACTGGTCTGTTACAGCCTCTTCCCACCCCGTCCCGCCCGTGGGGATCCATTTCTATGGACTTCATTGTGGAGTTACCAACCTCTCAGGGGAAGAACACCATTCTAGTGGTGGTTGACCGTCTAACAAAGGCAGCTCATTTTATCCCTTGTGTCGGCTTACCCACTGCAAAACAGACATCAGATTTGATGATTAAAGATGTGTTTCGCTTACATGGAGTACCGGATGAGGTTATTTCGGATCGAGGGGTGCAATTCACTTCTAGGTTTTGGCAAAATTTCTGTGCAGCATTGGACATTAAAGTAAACCTTTTATCTGCTTTTCATCCCCAGACTAATGGACAGACCGAACGAACCAATCAAACCCTGGAGCAGTATCTCCGCTGCTTTATCTGCCACCTACAGGATGATTGGGTGGATCTACTTCCATTAGCTGAGTTCTCGTATAACAACTCTCAGAGTGCCTCCACTAAACAGTCTCCTTTTTACTCTAATCTAGGTTATCATCCTAACATTCTACCACGATTTCCCATAGAAACGCCTTTACCAGCAGTGGCTGAAAGAATCACGTCTTTACAGAAGAATATGGATCTTCTAAAGGAAAATCTGGAATCGGCTCAAGAAAGGTACAAGAAAGCAGCAGATAAATTTCGTAAACCTGCACCAGCTTTCAAGGTAGGAGACTTAGTCTGGCTGTCAACCAGAAATCTTAAGTTAAGGATTCCATCGTCTAAGTTGGGACATAAGTACATTGGACCCTATAAAATCAGTAAAATTATAAGTGCCGTTGCTTGTCGTCTTCAACTGCCCAGAACTATGAGAATCCACCCTGTCTTTCATGTATCCCTACTAAAGGCTGCGACACCTAATACGTTTCCTGGACGTTCCTCTCCTTGCCCTGACCCAGTGCTAGTCGATGATCAGGAAGAATTTGTGGTGGAAAGGATTTTAGATTCCAGGTTGTATAGAAATCAGTTACAATATCTGATTAAATGGCAGGGCTACCCAGTGGAGGACAACTCATGGGAACCGGTCAATAACGTTAATGCTCCTCGCTTGCTCCGTCAGTTTCATCAGAGGTACCCACACAAGCCTGGTCTGAGGTCATCCGGAGGTTGTCCTTAAGGGGGGAGTAATGTAAGGTTCTATGTATATATTCCTGAAACTCAGTTTGTTCGTCAGCCATTTTACTTTCTGTCTTGCTGCAGCTATCTTGCCCTCAGTCAAAATGGAGTTTCCAGCTTGCATGTTCCCGCCCTGATTCTCTCCTTTGCTTCTTAAGCAGCCACAGCTGAGCAATCAGTGCTTCAGAATCTAGCCTGCAGTGAACCTGTGACTTGACTCCTGTAAGCCTTGGACCTTGTACTCCAGCTATTCCTACTGAGGAACTCTGAAGCACTTGTGGACTCTGAACCCTGCTCTTTGAAAGACCCACGTTTGCATGGACTTACGGTAACAGAGAAGAAGATCCTGAATCTGTATTGGAGAGTGATTGCTGAGCTTGGATTACTCTGGCCTGCTGTGTCTCCTGTTTCTGTGTCTGCAAACTGTGTGACTATTTCTGCCAACTTGTATGAAGTAATACAGGACTTTTCTATATCAAACCTGTGACTCCTGTGTTTTCATCGCACCCAAGCACAAGACGCTATATGAACTGTACTACATACATTACAGACAGTGCCTCTATATGTCCATTCTGTATGAATGACAGTGCCCTCTATATGCCCATACTGTATGACTGACAGTGCCTTCTATATGCCCATAATGTATGCATAACAGTGCCCTCTATATGCCCATATTGTATGAATGACAGTGCCCTCTATATGCCCATATTGTATAAATGACAATGTCCTCTGTATGTCCATTCTGTATGAATGACAGTGCCCTCTATATACCCATAATGTATGAATGACAGTGCCGTCTATATGCCTATATTGTATGAATGACAGTGCCCTCTATATGCCCATAATGTATGAATGACAGTGCCTCTATATGTCCATACTGTATGAATGACAGTGCCCTCTAAATGCCCATACTGTATGACTGACAGTGCCTTCTATATGCCCATAATGTATGAATAACAGTGCCCTCTATATGCCAATATTGTATGAATGACAGTGCCCTCTATATACTCATAATGTATGAATGACAGTGCCCTCTATATGCCCATATTGTATGAATGACAATGTCCTATGTATGTCCATTCTGTATGAATGATAGTGCCCTCTATATACCCATAATGTATGAATGACAGTGCCCTCTATAAGCTCGTATTGTATGAATGACTGTGCCCTCTATATGCCCATAATGTATGAATGACAGTACCCTCTATATGCCCATAATGTATGAATGAAAGTGCTCTTTATATGCCCATAATGTATGAATGACAGAGCCATCTATATGCCCATATTGTATGAATGACAGTGCCCTCTATATACCCATAATGTATGAATGACAGTGCCCTCTATATGCCCATATTGTATGAATGACAGTGCCCTCTATATACCCATAATATATGAATGACAGTGCCCTCTATATGCCCATATTGTATGAATGACAGTGCCCTCTATATGCCCATATTGCATGAATGGCAATGCCCTTTGTATGTCCATTCTGTATGAATGACAGTGCCCTCTATATACCCATAATGTATGAATGACAGTGCCCTCTATATGCCCATATTGTATGAATGACAGTGCCCTCTACATGTCCATAATGTATGAATGACAGTGCCCTCTATATGTCCATATTGTATGAATGACAGTGCCCTCTATATGCCCATAGTGTATGAATGACAGAGCCCTCTATATGTCCATTCTGTATGAATGACAGTGCCCTCTATATGCCCATACTGTATGACTGACAGTGCCTTCTATATACCCATAATATATGAATGACAGTGCCCTCTATATGTCCATAATGTATGAAATACAGTGCCCTCTATATTCCCATATTGTATGAATGACAGTGCCCTCTATATGCCCATATTGCATGAATGATAGTGCCCTCTATATGTCCATACTATATGAATGACAGTGCCCTCTATATGCCCATAATGTATGAATGACAGTGCTCTTTATATGCCCATAATGTATGAATGACAATGCCCTCTGTATGATCATATTGCATGAATGATTGTGCCCTCTATATGCCCATATTGTATGACCATCCCCATCTATCCACAGGTTACACGTGATATTGCAGCTGAGCCCCATTTACCTCAATAGAGTCGAGCTGCAATACTACACACAACCTATAGGTATTGGTGGTGATGTTTCTGGAAGGAGGCAGTCATTTTTTTTAAATTCTGGATTGACAGGATTAGAAAAAAAATACTGGATTCACAGACCATTTGCGGGTCTCCTGCATCAAACAGGGTCATAGGCATATGTGGGGCTTGTGAGTTCAGGTCAGGAGACCCACAGCAAATCTGTTCATCCTCCAATGTGTGACACTGGCCTAAGAGATTTTTACTACTCTTGTCCACAGCTTCCTGCCAAAGGGGGCGAGCAACAATACCAAACACAACCCTGTGGTGCTATTTGCAGAGAAAAGAAGACCTTTTTTATTAATCTGATTAAATCCCATTAATTTGGATCCTAATGGGGACAGGGACGACTGCAATTGCATATATGAATCGCTGTGGAATCTGATGGCACATTACAAAAAAGAAAAAATAAATATATACAGACGCACACTGATAATACAGGATGGTACGAAATTTTCATTATTTTTTTTCTGAATTTTTGATGGTCGTCATTAGAAAGAGGCGGGTCTGGGCTGTGAAATGTAGTCACACTGATTACAGTCAATCGCCCCTGACAGGGCTGACTAGTCAAGAGGAATACTGGCATGCCACACCACTACCATAGTCTATTTTTTATCTCGTTCACATTTATAGGATTTACCTATCTGTCCCACAACAGACCTACTCATTGAGTGCGAGCCAAGACAACACGATTGTGTTAATTAATCTGCTATTGTGAGTAAAGGCACAGCTGCAACGGTTTCGAAGATATGTAGTCAAAAGCAAACAATGTAATGTTAAGCTTCTGACTGTGTACTCTGTTACCAGTGGATGTTTATGAGAGGGTAAAATCATAATTATCCGTCTGGTTTTTTTTTCAAAATAATAGTAAAAATTAAAAAAGACCTTTAAGTCAAATAAGAAAAATTATTCCAGACAGCAACTGTGTCGTTTGATGCCTGAGCTTTGAGGTTGCTCTTTGTTTCAGTCTAAACATTTATCTGAGAGGGAAAAAACAGTGGCTGGAAAGTGATCTGAGCAATTAATAGAGTGTCGATGCAAAAACATAAAGAGTAAAAAAAAAAAATTATAAAACGAGTGTTGATGCAAAAACGTGAGCGAAAAACAAAATATTAAATGAGTGCCGATGCAAAAACATAACAGTAAAAAATATATAAAGTGAGTGTTGATGCAAAAACAAAAGAGTAAAAAAAATATAAAACAAGCAATGATGCAAAAACATGAGCATAGAAAAAAATATTAAACAAGAGTGTCAATGTAAAAACATAAGAGTAAAAAAAATAACACGAGTGTCGATGCAAAAATATAAAAGTAAAAAAATATAAAAACGAGTGGCGATGCAAAAAATAAGACTAAAAAAAATTTAATGAGTGTCGATTCCAAAACATAACAGTAAAAAAATATATAAAATGAGTGTTGATCCAAAACACAAGAGTAAAAAAAATATAAAATGAGTGATGAAAAAACATAAAAGTAAAAAAAAATTAAACAGAGTAAAGAAATAAAAAATAAAATACAAAAATAGCAGGAGCTAAAAAATACAAAATTGAAAGAAAAGGGTTAAAAATATATGTAAAAAAATAAGGCATAAAAAAGAATAAATGTAAATCAAGCAAAAAAAAAGTGGATAAAATAAAAAAAGAAAAAGAAAAATATATTAAAAAAAAATGATAAAAAAATACATGTAAAAATAATTCTGCGATGTAAATTCTCATATTGTTAAAATAGACTGAGCACCTTTTAAACGGGGGTTAGCTAATTCAGGGAAAAAAAGGTGAGGAGGAACTGGGGGAGGAAAGGCCATGTATTCTTCTATGTGATTGAAAACCTTTTTTTTCTTTTCCTCTGGACGAATACAGCATCTCTCAATTGAGGCTTCACAGTGAGGGCCTATTGAAAGGAAAGTCCTGTGGATTTGCTCAGGCAGTGGATTCACAAGAAGCAGTTGGCTAGCCAAAATGAAGTACAGACTATTAATAAAAAATAATTTCCTTATTTGTCACGGCGAGGGGATATTTTTTTCGGAAGTAAATCTACATGCTTTCTGCTGCTTTACTTTTACAGGGTATTATTTTTCCTTTTTTAAAATAAGCGTATCCTCTTCCAACCCAGAAATCTGGGTGATTTAGAAATATTAATATCATGGCAATATGTAGGAAAAAAGACTATATGGAGCAAAAAGCGGCAACATGAAAGCAAGTAATGAGGGTTGAGGAGAGGGCGCTTTTAGGGAAATTGTTATTGAGTGCTACATTAAAAGGCTTCTTCTATAAATCCAGATAAACCTATATATAATGCCGAATACATACACATATGTTATATGCACAGTTAAATTTTATGCTTGTAAAACAAGCAGCTTTGCAATTTACCTCCTATTAAAAATATCCTCTGTTCTCAAGAAAAGAGGGATTCTAGAGATTACAGCTCATTGCCTGGGTTACCGGCCACCTCTGCAGTATGAGACAAGGAGCGAGCACCTGCAGGCACTATACTTTAGAGTCTGTAAATGCCGCTCTGAAGCTGGTCAGATACTTGGATCCAACCAGCCCTGGTCACCCTGTGCTTATCCCATCCCTGCCTCTGCTTGCAACATGGAAGAGTGCACACTTTGGACTAGCGGCATGACTATGCAGCAGGTCTGCGCCATCCCTCTGGAAAGTGGGAATGCTCCTGAAGAAAGGTGATGATACATTTCCTTTAATTAAAGGGCGCAGGCCAGATAGTTGGATCCAACCAGCCCCAGTCATCCTGTGCTTCATCCCTGCCTCTGCTTGCAACATGGAAGGGTGCACAGTTTGGACTAGTGGCATGACTATGCAGCAGGTCTGCGCCATCCCCCTTGAAAGCGGGAATACTGCTGAAGAAAGATGATGATACATTCCCTGTAACTACCCTCCTATTATATAACAATAATGCTGACCGACCAAGAAGATCCATATCCATGCCCATAATCCTATAAACTATTATCAGCATGTACACTCGATGGCAGTCTGCAGCCACTGATTTCTAAGCAATTAATTGGCTTGGAAGCAAATCATGGATGGGGTGATAACACATTAAGGGGGTTATCCAGTGAAAACAGGCGATGACTTGTTGATCGGTGGGGGTCCGACTACTGTTATCACCGTTTAAATGGAGAGGTCGACCGCTGGAGTTGCTGAGCGATGTGATCAACTTTTTCCAGCAGCCCATAGAGAATGAATGGAGTGGCAGTCAGGCGTATGACATGACAAGCCATTTTGCATCAGGGATTAAAGTTCCAATTAAAGTTGATTTTCCAATTTGTGAGATTCCAATTTAGGTCACCTACTACTTTTTTTAACTGGACAACACAACTAATATACAGAAACATCCCAGCTCAGTACTGACATCTTCAAGACTACACTGCAAGAGAGCAGAGTACCTCCTGACCATGGCAATGCATTTTTCTTGCTGTTGCTTTGGACAACAGCCTTGTGTAGTAGGACTTTATTCAGGATAAATAGCCTGCAATATATGCTCCTCCCAGCAGAGATGACTAAGGTCACGTGACACACTCACTACTCAGGGTGGGACTTAGTTTCTTTCATGCCCTTTGGTAATTTAGGACACATTTATTGCATAACTTGAATCTAATGCCGCATCCATGTGTCACGCTCTGAGTATAGATCATGATACACAGATTGACAGAGGCTCTCTTGATCTGATTTTGACAGTCTCGTGGGCATATGAGGCTGTCAATTACGGGTCAGGACCCGCGGACATGTAATGTGGCGTGGAGCGGTGCCATGGTCTAGGTATTCGTCTCTTACACCCCAGCTTGTTACATGAAGGTGATGGAGGTGGGGGTCCTGGCTTAGTGTGTTGACTTTGTCTAAAGGGGAGCTACGTGTTGTGAATGGGTTTGAGATGAGTTCTGAGCAGAGGCTCCCTCTGGTGGTTACAAGCGGTACTAGTGAGGATTATGAAGACTGGGAATCAGGTGTTACTGATTGGTCTTATTTAAGGGAATTATTTTCCCATCAGGGTTGCCGGTGATCAATTGTTCTGGTCTGAATCCTTCTTTCCAGTTTCCCTTGTAGCCTGCTGTGTCGTGTCTGCATCTCCTGCTATCAGATAAGACAATTTCTTATTTTGTGTTTTTGCTATATTTTTGCATTTGGTCCTGCACTTCTGTGGGGGCCTTCTGGGTCCCCTCCGGGGGCTTTTGGCCTCTCAGTTTAGTTCAGCCACTGTGTTTTGTACTTTTGCTTTTTCTAGTTTTTTCAGTGGCTGCTGTTTTTGTTTACACCAGAGAACTAATTTAGGTGGTAGAGGTCGTGTGATCTCAGGTGATTTTGAAATTAGTAGAGTTGGTGTTTTTCAGGGTTTTCTGGGATTGCAGTAAGTACCCTTCCTGTCCTTTTCTATTTAGATAGTTTGGGCCCCAGCGTTTGCTCATACTATTTTCTTTCTGTGTCAGTATTTCCTCTTGTCTAACCGCCATTACATGTTTGGGGGCTTTCTATTATCTTTGGGGTTCTGCTACGGGGCAGATAGCTTTCCTATTTCTATCTTTAGGTGTAGTTAGTTTCTCAGGCTGTGACGAGGCGTCTAGGACCAACGTAGGAACGCTCCACGGCTGCCTCTAGTTGCGGTGGTTAGTCAGGGTACTGCAATCTCATAGATTCCAACTGCTCTGGTGTATTTCCTTTTTTGCTTGCACTCCTCAGCTACCGTAACATAACAGTATCACCGGCCATAAAAATTGTATGGTACTCACAGAAGGGAAAAAAATATTTTGAAGGAAGAAAAGTTGTCAGAGATATTTTTCTGTTTGTTGCATTTTTTTTTTTTTTTTTTTCCCTCTGTATCTCTGGGTGCTGGGGAGGATCTTTTCTCCCAATGGAGTTTGCACAGTTGTCTGGCCGTGTGGATCAGCTTGCCACTGAGGTTCAGAGTATTGCTGCATATCTTGCTAGGTTGCCTGTTGTGGAACCTAGGATCCCCATGCCAGATTTGTTTTTAGGGGATCGAGCTAAGTTTCAGAATTTCAAAAATAATTGTAAATTGTTTCTTGCCTTAAAATCTAAGTCCTCAGGAAACGCAGCGCAGCAGGTTCAAATTATCATCTCTCTCCTGCGCGGCGATCCTCAGGATTGGGCTTTTTCCCTGATACCTGGGGATCCTGTTTTGAGTGATGTTGATGCATTTTTTCAGGCTTTGGGGTTATTGTACGATGAGCCTAATGTCACTGATCAAGCTGAAAAAGCCTTGTTGGCATTAAATCAGGGGCTTGATGACGCTGAGTTATACTGTCAGAGATTCCGTAGGTGGGCAGTCCTGACCAAATGGAATGACGACGCTTTGGCGGCCCTTTTCCGGAAGGGTCTGTCGGATAATGTAAAGGATGTTATGGTGGGATTCCCTGTCCCCTCTGGTCTCAATGATTCTATGTCATTGGCGATTCAAATTGACAGACGTTTGCGTGAGCGGAGAAGTATGCGTGGAGTGGTGTTGCCTTGTGAGCCAGCTGCTGAGCCCATGCAGTGTGATGGAGTGGTGTCTGGGGCACAGCGTCATGAGTTTCGAAAGCGCAATGGGTTATGTTTCTACTGTGGTGATGCCTCTCATGCTATTTCAGTCTGCCCTAAGCGGGGAAGACGTTTTGCACGCTCAGTTGTCTTGGGTAGTGTTCAACTAAGTTTTTATTAACTGTCACTCTGATATGCTCTCTGTCCTCATTTTCTGCTCAGGCTTTCGTTGATTCTGGAGCAGCTATTAACCTGATGGATTATGATTTTGCTAAACGTTGTGGATTTCCCTTGATACCTCTACAGAAGTC
Organism: Oophaga sylvatica; assembly: GCA_033576555.1. NCBI lineage: Eukaryota > Metazoa > Chordata > Amphibia > Anura > Dendrobatidae > Oophaga > Oophaga sylvatica. The sequence goes on along the minus strand of JARQOD010000010.1, from coordinate 38,810,191 downwards.
TATTCCCCTACTGGGGATCGATTCTACCCCTTTGGCTGAGAATAAACCCCAGTTTTCTACTCAGGTGATAATGAGGGTTGAACCTGATCACCAGGAGTGCTGCAAATTTTTGGTTCTATATAATCTGCATGACATTATAGTGCTGGTTTCCCTTGGTTACAGTCTCATAATCCTGTTTTGGATTGGAAATCTGTGTCTGTAACCAGTTGGGGCTGCCAATGTGTTAGTGCCAACACTCCTGTTTTTTCTGCCTCCCCCCAGGCTGAGGATGTTCCTGACTTTTTGTTTGATTTTTCTGATGTGTTTAGCGAAAGTAAATCTGCATCCTTGCCTCCCCATAGGAGCTATGACTGCGCTATTGAATTAGTGCCAGGTAGTAAATTCCCTAAGGGTCGCCTTTTTAACTTGTCTGTACCTGAACATGACGCTATGCGGTCTTATATCAAGGAATCATTGGAGAAGGGTCATATCAGACCATCCTCTTCACCCTTAGGTGCCGGTTTTTTCTTTGTGGCCAAAAAAGATGGTTCATTAAGGCCGTGTATTGATTATCGTCTCTTGAACAATATTACTGTGAAATATCAATACCCGTTACCCTTGATTTCTGACCTGTTTTTCCAGGGTGAAAAACGCTACTTGGTTTACCAAGCTTGACCTCAGGGGGGCGTATAACCTTATTCGCATTAAGCACGGGATGAATGGAAGACGGCATTTAACACCCCTGAAGGGCATTTTGAGTACCTTGTGATGCCCTTTGGGCTCACTAATGCTCCTTCCGTCTTCCAGTCCTTCATGAATGACATTTCAGGGATTTTGTGGACAAGTTTCTGATTGTTTATTTGGATGATATCTTGATTTTTTCTAATGACTGGGACTCTCATGTGAAACATGTTCGAACTGTATTCCAGATTTTGAGAGAGAATGCTCTGTATGTGAAGGGATCAAAGTGTCTTTTTGGCGTACAGAAGATCTCATTTCTGGGATTCATTTTGTCCCCATCTGTTATTGAAATGGACCCGGTCAAGGTTCAGGCCATCTGTGATTGGGTCCAACCTACTTCATTAAAG
>JARQOD010000010.1:38718330-38809024 GCA_033576555.1 Oophaga sylvatica | reverse complement strand
TTTGGTAATTTAGGACACATTTATTGCATAACTTGAATCTAATGCCGCATCCATGTGTCACGCTCTGAGTATAGATCATGATACACAGATTGACAGAGGCTCTCTTGATCTGATTTTGACAGTCTCGTGGGCATATGAGGCTGTCAATTACGGGTCAGGACCCGCGGACATGTAATGTGGCGTGGAGCGGTGCCATGGTCTAGGTATTCGTCTCTTACACCCCAGCTTGTTACATGAAGGTGATGGAGGTGGGGGTCCTGGCTTAGTGTGTTGACTTTGTCTAAAGGGGAGCTACGTGTTGTGAATGGGTTTGAGATGAGTTCTGAGCAGAGGCTCCCTCTGGTGGTTACAAGCGGTACTAGTGAGGATTATGAAGACTGGGAATCAGGTGTTACTGATTGGTCTTATTTAAAGGGGAAATTTATTTTCCCATCAGGGTTGCCGGTGATCAATTGTTCTGGTCTGAATCCTTCTTTCCAGTTTCCCTTGTAGCCTGCTGTGTCGTGTCTGCATCTCCTGCTATCAGATAAGACAATTTCTTATTTTGTGTTTTTGCTATATTTTTGCATTTGGTCCTGCACTTCTGTGGGGGCCTTCTGGGTCCCCTCCGGGGGCTTTTGGCCTCTCAGTTTAGTTCAGCCACTGTGTTTTGTACTTTTGCTTTTTCTAGTTTTTTCAGTGGCTGCTGTTTTTGTTACACCAGAGAACTAATTTAGGTGGTAGAGGTCGTGTGATCTCAGGTGATTTTGAAATTAGTAGAGTTGGTGTTTTTCAGGGTTTTCTGGGATTGCAGTAAGTACCCTTCCTGTCCTTTTCTATTTAGATAGTTTGGGCCCCAGCGTTTGCTCATACTATTTTCTTTCTGTGTCAGTATTTCCTCTTGTCTAACCGCCATTACATGTTTGGGGGCTTTCTATTATCTTTGGGGTTCTGCTACGGGGCAGATAGCTTTCCTATTTCTATCTTTAGGTGTAGTTAGTTTCTCAGGCTGTGACGAGGCGTCTAGGACCAACGTAGGAACGCTCCACGGCTGCCTCTAGTTGCGGTGGTTAGTCAGGGTACTGCAATCTCATAGATTCCAACTGCTCTGGTGTATTTCCTTTTTTGCTTGCACTCCTCAGCTACCGTAACATAACAGTATCACCGGCCATAAAAATTGTATGGTACTCACAGAAGGGAAAAAAATATTTTGAAGGAAGAAAAGTTGTCAGAGATATTTTTCTGTTTGTTGCATTTTTTTTTTTTTTTTTTCCCTCTGTATCTCTGGGTGCTGGGGAGGATCTTTTCTCCCAATGGAGTTTGCACAGTTGTCTGGCCGTGTGGATCAGCTTGCCACTGAGGTTCAGAGTATTGCTGCATATCTTGCTAGGTTGCCTGTTGTGGAACCTAGGATCCCCATGCCAGATTTGTTTTTAGGGGATCGAGCTAAGTTTCAGAATTTCAAAAATAATTGTAAATTGTTTCTTGCCTTAAAATCTAAGTCCTCAGGAAACGCAGCGCAGCAGGTTCAAATTATCATCTCTCTCCTGCGCGGCGATCCTCAGGATTGGGCTTTTTCCCTGATACCTGGGGATCCTGTTTTGAGTGATGTTGATGCATTTTTTCAGGCTTTGGGGTTATTGTACGATGAGCCTAATGTCACTGATCAAGCTGAAAAAGCCTTGTTGGCATTAAATCAGGGGCTTGATGACGCTGAGTTATACTGTCAGAGATTCCGTAGGTGGGCAGTCCTGACCAAATGGAATGACGACGCTTTGGCGGCCCTTTTCCGGAAGGGTCTGTCGGATAATGTAAAGGATGTTATGGTGGGATTCCCTGTCCCCTCTGGTCTCAATGATTCTATGTCATTGGCGATTCAAATTGACAGACGTTTGCGTGAGCGGAGAAGTATGCGTGGAGTGGTGTTGCCTTGTGAGCCAGCTGCTGAGCCCATGCAGTGTGATGGAGTGGTGTCTGGGGCACAGCGTCATGAGTTTCGAAAGCGCAATGGGTTATGTTTCTACTGTGGTGATGCCTCTCATGCTATTTCAGTCTGCCCTAAGCGGGGAAGACGTTTTGCACGCTCAGTTGTCTTGGGTAGTGTTCAGACTAAGTTTTTATTAACTGTCACTCTGATATGCTCTCTGTCCTCATTTTCTGCTCAGGCTTTCGTTGATTCTGGAGCAGCTATTAACCTGATGGATTATGATTTTGCTAAACGTTGTGGATTTCCCTTGATACCTCTACAGAAGTCTATTCCCTACTGGGGATCGATTCTACCCCTTTGGCTGAGAATAAACCCCAGTTTTCTACTCAGGTGATAATGAGGGTTGAACCTGATCACCAGGAGTGCTGCAAATTTTTGGTTCTATATAATCTGCATGACATTATAGTGCTGGGTTTCCTTGGTTACAGTCTCATAATCCTGTTTTGGATTGGAAATCTGTGTCTGTAACCAGTTGGGGCTGCCAATGTGTTAGTGCCAACACTCCTGTTTTTTCTGCCTCCCCCCAGGCTGAGGATGTTCCTGACTTTTTGTTTGATTTTTCTGATGTGTTTAGCGAAAGTAAATCTGCATCCTTGCCTCCCCATAGGAGCTATGACTGCGCTATTGAATTAGTGCCAGGTAGTAAATTCCCTAAGGGTCGCCTTTTTAACTTGTCTGTACCTGAACATGACGCTATGCGGTCTTATATCAAGGAATCATTGGAGAAGGGTCATATCAGACCATCCTCTTCACCCTTAGGTGCCGTTTTTTCTTTGTGGCCAAAAAAGATGGTTCATTAAGGCCGTGTATTGATTATCGTCTCTTGAACAATATTACTGTGAAATATCAATACCCGTTACCCTTGATTTCTGACCTGTTTTCCAGGGTGAAAAACGCTACTTGGTTTACCAAGCTTGACCTCAGGGGGGCGTATAACCTTATTCGCATTAAGCACGGGGATGAATGGAAGACGGCATTTAACACCCTGAAGGGCATTTTGAGTACCTTGTGATGCCCTTTGGGCTCACTAATGCTCCTTCCGTCTTCCAGTCCTTCATGAATGACATTTTCAGGGATTTTGTGGACAAGTTTCTGATTGTTTATTTGGATGATATCTTGATTTTTTCTAATGACTGGGACTCTCATGTGAAACATGTTCGAACTGTATTCCAGATTTTGAGAGAGAATGCTCTGTATGTGAAGGGATCAAAGTGTCTTTTTGGCGTACAGAAGATCTCATTTCTGGGATTCATTTTGTCCCCATCTGTTATTGAAATGGACCCGGTCAAGGTTCAGGCCATCTGTGATTGGGTCCAACCTACTTCATTAAAGGCTCTTCAGAGATTTTTGGGTTTTGCCAATTTTTATCGTAAATTTATTGGTAATTTCTCTGTTATTGTTAAACCATTAACTGATTTGACCAGAAAGGGTTCTGATGTGGTGAATTGGCCTCCTGAGGCAGTCTCTGCGTTTCAGGAACTTAAGCAGAGATTCACTTCTGCTCCTGTTCTACGGCAGCCTGATGTTTCTCTGCCATTTCAGGTGGAGGTTGATGCCTCTGAAATTGGGGCAGGTGCCGTTTTGTCCCAAAAAGATCCAGAGACCTCTAAAAGTAACCCTTGTGCCTTTTTCTCTCGAAAATTTCTCCTACTGAACGTAATTATGACGTGGGTAATCGGGAGTTATTGGCCATGAAGTGGGCTTTTGAAGAGTGGAGACATTGGCTGGAGGGAGCCAAACATCAGGTGGTGGTCCTTACGGACCATAAGAATCTGGTCTATCTGGAATCTGCCAAGCGACTCAATCCTAGACAGGCCAGGTGGGCCTTGTTTTTCACACGTTTTAATTTTGTGGTTTCCTTTCTTCCTGGCACTAAGAATGTTAAGGCGGATGCCCTCTCGAGGAGTTTCCTTGCGGACTCTCCTGAGCTATCTGATCCCTCTGTTATTTTGAAGGAGGGTGTAGTTCTTTCCGCCATCTCGCCCAATTTGAGACTTGCTCTGGAGGGGTGTCAGGAGGATAGGCCCGAGCGCTGCCCTGTTGGAAAATTGTTTGTCCCGGACCAATGGAAAAAGAGTGTGATGTCTGAGATTCATTGTTCCGCATTGGCTGGGCATCCCGGAATTTTTGGTACCAGAGACTTGGTTAGTCGGTCCTTTTGGTGGCCTACCTTGTCTCGCGATGTCAGGGAATTTGTGCAGTCCTGCGGGACTTGCTCTCGCTCCAAGCCTTGCTCTCGCTCCAGTGGTTTGTTGATGCCATTGCCTGTGCCCAAGAGACCATGGACCCATATCTCTATGGATTTCATTTCCGATCTTCCTGTTTCTCAGAGAATGACCACCATCTGGGTAATTTGTGATAGGTTTTCCAAAATGATACATCTTGTGCCATTACCTAAGTTGCCTTCCTCCTCTGAATTGGTGCCGTTGTTCCTTCAGCACGTGGTTCGTTTACACGGCATTCCTGAGAACATTGTGTCTGACAGAGGAGTCAGTTTGTTTCCAGATTTTGGAGGACTTTTTGTTCTAAACTGGGTGTTCAATTGTCTTTCTCCTCGGCATTTCATCCTCAGACCAATGGTCAAACTGAGAGAACAAACCAGACATTGGAGACTTATCTAAGATGCTTTGTGTCTGCTGATCAGGATGACTGGGTCTCTTTTTTGCCTTTGGCTGAGTTTGCTCTTAATAATAGGGCTAGCTCTGCCACTTTGATGTCTCCGTTTTTCTGTAATTCTGGGTTTCACCCTCGATTTTCTTCAGGACAGACGGAGGCTTCTGTCTGTCCAGGTGTTGACTCTGTTGTTGAGCGTATGCAGCAGATTTGGGACCAGGTAGTGGAGAGGTTGTCCCTCTCTCAGGAGAAGGCCCAGCGGTTTGCTAACCGGCATAGGACTGATGGTCCTCGGTTTAAAGTGGGGGACTTGGTCTGGTTGTCCTCAAAGAATATTCCTATGAGAGTAGCATCTCCTAAATTTAAGCCTAGGTTCATTGGACCTTATAAGATCATGGAGATTATTAATCCTGTTTCTTTTCGTTTGCTTCTTCCAGGGACATTTAAGATCCATAACGTGTTCCACAAGTCCTTGTTGAAGAGGTTTGTTGAGCCAGTGGTTCCTGCTGCTGTGCCTCCTGACCCTGTTTTGGTTGAGGGCAATCTGGAGTATGTGGTTGAGAAAATATTGGATTCTCGTTTTTCTAGACGAAGACTCCAGTATTTGGTTAAATGGAGAGGTTATGGTCAGGAAGATAATTCTTGGGTGTTTGCTTCGGACATCCATGCTAGGAGACTTATCCGTGCGTATCATAGAACTCATCCTGACCGACCTGGTTGCTCAAATGAGGGTTCGGTGACCCCTCCTCAAGGGGGGGGTACTGTTGTGAATGGGTTTGAGATGAGTTCTGAGCAGAGGCTCCCTCTGGTGGTTACAAGCGGTACTAGTGAGGATTGTGAAGACTGGGAATCAGGTGTTACTGATTGGTCTTATTTAAGGGAATCATTTTCCCATCAGGGTTGCCGGTGATCAATTGTTCTGGTCTGAATCCTTCTTTCCAGTTTCCCTTGTAGCCTGCTGTGTCGTGTCTGCATCTCCTGCTATCAGATAAGACAATTTCTTATTTTGTGTTTTTGCTATATTTTTGCATTTGGTCCTGCACTTCTGTGGGGGCCTTCTGGGTCCCCTCCGGGGGCTTTTGGCCTCTCAGTTTAGTTCAGCCACTGTGTTTTGTACTTTTGCTTTTTCTAGTTTTTTCAGTGGCTGCTGTTTTTGTTACACCAGAGAACTAATTTAGGTGGTAGAGGTCGTGTGATCTCAGGTGATTTTGAAATTAGTAGAGTTGGTGTTTTTCAGGGTTTTCTGGGATTGCAGTAAGTACCCTTCCTGTCCTTTTCTATTTAGATAGTTTGGGCCCCAGCGTTTGCTCATACTATTTTCTTTCTGTGTCAGTATTTCCTCTTGTCTAACCGCCATTACATGTTTGGGGGCTTTCTATTATCTTTGGGGTTCTGCTACGGGGCAGATAGCTTTCCTATTTCTATCTTTAGGTGTAGTTAGTTTCTCAGGCTGTGACGAGGCGTCTAGGACCAACGTAGGAACGCTCCACGGCTGCCTCTAGTTGCGGTGGTTAGTCAGGGTACTGCAATCTCATAGATTCCAACTGCTCTGGTGTATTTCCTTTTTTGCTTGCACTCCTCAGCTACCGTAACATAACAGCTACGGTCTTGCAGGCCCCATGTTACCGATGACTTTGGTTGGCCAGGACCAGATGTTGAGGATTTTAATGAGGGATTCCACCATTCACAAATAAACTTTTTGCTGAATTTGGTGGGAATTCTGTACAGTAGATGTCGGGTACACAGCTTAATGTTTTGTTCTTTGGCTCCACTTCATCTCCTCTTCCTCTCACTGTCGGTGTACCCCAGGGCTCAGTCCTTGGCCCCCTTCTCTTCTCTCTCTACACCGCCCCAATTGGACAGACCATCAGCAGATTTGGCTTTCAGTACCATCTTTATGCTGATGACACACAATTATACACGTCATCCCTCGACCTTACCCCCGCTGTACTACAGAACGCCACCGACTGTCTGTCCGCAGTCTCCAACATCATGTCTGCTCTCTATCTGAAACTCAACCTCTCCAAAACTGAACTTCTTCTGCTCCCGCCGTCTACTAACCTCCCTAAATCTGACATTTCCCTCTCAGTGGGCGGCACCATAATAACACCCCGGCAGCAGGCTCGCTGTCTGGGTGTTATGTTTGACACCAATCTCTCCTTCACCTCCCATATACAATCTCTTGCCCGCTCTTGCCGCCTACACCTAAAGAACATCTCTAGAATCCGCCCTTTTCTCACCATGGAAACAAAAACCCTCACTGTAGCATTGATCCACTCCCGCCTGGACTACTGCAACGCTCTATTACTTGGCCTCCCCATTACTCGACTATCCCCTCTCCAGTCCATCCTTAATGCAGCAGCCAGGGTCATCCATCTGGCTAATCGGTACTCGGACGTGTCCGCTCTTCGCCAGTCCTTACACTGGCTGCCCATTCATTATAGGATCCAATTCAAAGTACTTGTTCTCACCCACAAAGCTCTCCACACTGCAGCAAACCCCTACATCTCCTCCCTCATTTCTATCTATCGGCCTAACCGACTGCTGCGCTCTGCAAATGACTTTCGACTAACCTCTGCACTAATCCGTACCTCCCACTCCCGACTCCAAGACTTCTCCCGCGCTGCGCCAATCCTCTGGAATGCTCTACCCCAAGAAATTAGGACTATCCACAATTTGCATGGTTTCAGGCGCTCCCTCAAAACACATCTGTTCAGAGCGGCCTATCACATTCACTAATCAAAGTCATTCTCTGTGTAAGTGTGTGTGTGTGTAGCCCATTCACTATCTCCATCCATCCCTCACTCCCTTAAGATGGCTGGACCATCATTGTAAATGCACCATTGTATATACACACCTGTACTTTGTATCTCCCCCACCTCATTGTAGATTGTAAGCTCTCACGAGCAGGGCCGTCTTATTTTGCTTCAATTACTGTATTGTTAACGTTGTTACTTATGACTTGTGTTTTGAAACTGTTAAACTGTAAAGCGCTGCGGAATATGATGGCGCTATATAAATAAAGATTATTATTATTATTATTATTATTATTATTAATAATGAATGTTTCTTTTACAATATGGAGCACTTTCACACACAGTCTCAGTTCCTTTCTCTTGACTCACTTGGTTTCTGTCTCAACTGTTTTACCACAGCCCAGCCCAGTACTACAGTCCAATTAGCGAAAGTCCTACTGTCAACCCGCGGTTCCACGTCTTCTTTCCATTTTCCCCTAAGGAAGCCACGCTGTGTGGCGATACGCATGGGGTGTCTCCCCCTCCTCCACTACCATGACTGGGTGACTCTCTTATTTCCGGATCTAACAGGTTCTCGGCAGCCCCATTCCTTCCTCTCTCTTTTTTGATTTTGGCCTAATTTGTCTTTTCTCATTGAATTATTTATCTTGTCTGCTACTGACGTCTTGGAAGTCCCGTCCCGTGCACTCTTCCAACTCATTCCCTTTTCTGTCCTGGCCTGTTACCTCTCTGAGTCCTAAACTCGGGGGCATTCTGCTAGGCGTCCTCTCTCAGGACCCGTCTCCGGTTGACCACTCTGTTCTCCTGTTTTCCTTCCTCTTTATGACGGATCACGCTATCCACTATCTCAATTTCCTTTCGCTTCTGGACACCCACGTCATGAGGTTCTGCTTACTGTTCAGACCTTTGATCTGCTTCTGACATACACTGGGCCCTATCTGACGTCCTGACAAGAAACTGTCTCTGTCCCTTCACCTTAGCCCCACCCACTCTGGGCTAATCACAAATATTATCCCTAACTCTCCCTATTGTCAGGCAGAATACAACACCATCACTAATAATGTCAAAATTCACATTGCACATCATAACAACACTTCATGTCTTCGAGGCAGAACGTGGGCAGTAGGTCCACCACGTTAAAGACAGTCAGTGCCTCACTGTCTGTACTCGGTCTGTTACGCACTGATTTGTGGATGCAGCACTAGTGTTATAACAGGAGAGCAGACAGATGCCCTAATCAAGAGGTAACCTATAGAAATCCTACTAATGTCCACTTAAAAAAATAATTATAAAATTACTCTTGGAAACCTGGCCAAATTATGGGAAGTTGGCTACTGACTTTTATAAAATGCTCATAATAATGGCACACTAGTCCTCGTTTGATTAAGAACCCCCACCCCGACACACACACACACACAACCTCAAAATTAATAATAACAAATATTGTATGCACAGTGCCTGGTACCCAGATCTAGAGCCTGCAAAATACTTACTTTCTAGCTATCAAGTGTGACTAAAGCTAATCGGCCGGCAACCTAAACACACAAAGACATTGTGTAGGCTGATCTGAAAGCAGAAGAAAAAAGGGAAACATATTTCAGGAATTCTTAAAATGTTTGTATTGTTGTTTGTGGAACAGTTAGCCATGAAACTGTGTTTTACTCACTTAATTGCTCCGAGTCCGGCTTATATTATACACTTGTTGGGAAATGATGTTTCGCTCATTGCAGAAATTGCTAAAGCGTAACATATAATAAATGATAAAGTGGTTTGAAATAATCGGGTATAGGCGAGTGGGCGGGGGGTTTGTGTTGGAAAAATCTGCACCAACTGAGTCACTAAAACCTTCCTGTTCAAAGAACTTTTTACTGGGCTACAATTTGTTAAGCGACATTCCCTGACGGACGCGTTTTAGATGCAAATATATGTTTTTAAATCCTACGGCGTTTCACTGTTAATGCGAGGGGGAAAAAAATGAGCCCATCCAGTTAATGGTGCCTGTGGGAAATAAAACTATAGATCTACAGTAAAGTGTGGTTGCTGCCATACTGGGCCCACCATGGTCCAAATACAATACTTTACGCAAACAAAAGGAAAGCATTGGTAGAATGCTCTTGGCAAAAACTTAATGTAGGGTAAGATCAGGTGACAAAGCTCAAAACTTCTGTGGCCCTAATTAAATTCTTTTTTTTTTAGTGTAAATATTTCATGAATTTTTGTAAATCAGATCTAAGTCGCAAATTTCATGAAAGGAATGTCCGAACCCTTGAGCCTGTACCTTATAGTCGGCTTCTCTGTCCGCCGAGCCACAGCAGATACACCTTTTTCCAAACTGTTTAGTTTCTGTTATCATTGCTTCAGTGTTTTTAGGGTCACAGGTGTTTTCATTTACTCATTTGTCTGCCCAATCACCTTTTGGGTGCAGCTTTATATACTTTCCCCTCTGCTGGTATTTCCTGCTGGTGATATTCTCATTTGGATGTCTGGCCATACTTCTGTAATTTAAGACAGTCAGTGAGAGACCAGCTAGAGTTTATCTCTCTGCTTTTATGTTCTTTGCATTGCACCTATCTTCTGTTTCTTTTTAGGAAGTAGGTGGCATTTCTCTAACAGTACTTTATTTTGTATTTAGTAGTTTATTTTACTCACTCTGGGATCTTAACTTTTTCAGCACACTTTCCCTTCTGTAGATAATTTTCACTCGGCTCTGACCTCCGTTTTTTTAGAAGGAAAGTGAAGTGCTCGACGGCTTTTCAGGTAGAATAGGTCCGAGGTGCCATCATCTAGTCTGTGGTTAGAGGTATATCTGCTCACGAACGAAACTGCGGGGTCAGGATCTCTAGTCTGTACAGAAATCATCAGGGTCAGTTGCAGTTTTTTAATGTATTACCTTTTTCCCGAGTAATTTGCTACACAATCATAACAGGAATAATGGCCGGCACGATGGAACCTCAAAGTAAGTCAACTGGACCCACTGTTTGCCTTTGATATTTGTCATATTGTGAATCATAAATGATGGAGACCTGATGTTAGCAACTTACTTAATTTTTTATTTTTGATCCAGCCATAAATGGATTATTTTGGTTTTCTCCAGGTTCCCACAGTTACAGAAACTTGTAATTCCAAAAAATCTTCAGATTCAGGTTTTTTTTTCAGGGGGGACCATATAAAATGCATGGAAAATAGAATCATAGAATCATAGAATGGTAGAGTTGGAAGGGACCTCCTGGGTCATCTGGTCCAACCCCCTGCTCAAAGCAGGATTCACTAAATCATCCCAGACAGATGTCTGTCCAGCCTCTGTTTGAAGACTTCCATTGAAGGAGAACCACCACCTCTCGTGGCAGCCTGTTCCACTCATTGATCACTCTGTCAAAAAGTTTTTTCTAATGTCTAATCTGTGTCTCCTCCCATTCAGTTTCATCCCATTGCTTCTAGTCTTTCCGTGTGCAAATGAGAATAAAGATAATCCTTCTACAATGTGACAGCCCTTGAGATATTTGTATACAGCTATTAAGTCACCTCTCAGTCTTCTTTTTTGCAAGCTAAACATTCCCAAATCCTGCAACCGTTCCTCATAGGACATGGTTTGCAGACCGGTCACCATTCTGGTGGCTCTTTTCTGAACTTGCTCCAGTTTGTTGATGTCTTTTTTAAAATGTGGTGCCCAAAACTGGACACAGTATTCCAGATGAGGTCTGACCAAAGAGGAGTAGAGGGCAATAATGACTTCACGTGATCTAGACTGTATGCTTCTGTTAATACATCCCAGAATTGTATTTGCCTTTTTTGCTACTGCATCACACTGTTGACTCATGTTCAGTCTGTGATCTATTAGTATACACAAGTCTTTTTCACATGTGCTGTTGCTTAGCCTTCCTCCCATTCTGTATATGCTTTTTTCATGTATACTTAATGTATACTTATGAGATCGGTGTTTTTGAGAAGCGATCATGGCTACCTATCTTTGTACTCAGAATATTAAATGAACATTGACCCTAACAAATGATTTTTGGTTTTGGCCGACTTAGGCTATGGTTCCACGGTCCGGAACCATAGCGCTTTGGACGGAGCGGAAATTCCGCTCCGTCTAAGCCCCGCCCCCTTTATGACGCGCGATCTTTCCGGAGGTGTTCAGGACACCTCCGGAACACCTCCGGAAAGAGCGCAGGGCTACATAGCCCTGTGTTAATTATGTTGCGGCGACGCAGCGTCGCCGCAATACGCGAGGACATGCTGCGGTCTAAAAAGACGCGCCGCATGTCCGTTTACGCAGGTCTGCCACCTGCGTATTGTTACGCATAGTGGAGACGGGATTTCTTGAAATCCCCTCCACTATGCTGTAACATCTGGACGCTGCGTGTTTGGCGCTGCGCCAGCGCACAGCGCCAAACACGCAGCGTTTCCTGACCGTGGAAACTCACCCTAACAAAAGGAATTTTTTGTTTACAGAGACCGAAAAATGGATAGATTTACTCATTCAGCTTTGGCTTTCTTCGGCTTCATGATGATGGATACGATCATTTGCAAAAAAAAAATAATAATAATAATCATTTTCACTTTTATGAAGTGAATGTCTATCATCCAAACCAAACCAATGGAGTTGTTGCCATTCTTTATGGACAGTAAAAGTCCAGAATTTACATAGTAACATAGTTATTAAGGTTGAAGGAAGACTTTAAGTCCATCTAGTTCAACCCATATCCTATCCTAACCTGCCCTAACATGTTGATCCAGAGGAAGGCAAAAAAAACCCAAGTAGCAAACAGTAAGCCTCACATTGGGGAAAAAAATTCCTTCCCGACTCCACATACGGCAATCAGACTAGCTCCCTGGATCAACGCAGTATCTAGGAAACTAGTGAATATAGCCTGTAATATTATACTTTTCAAGAAAGGCATCCAGTCCCTTCTTAAATTTTAGTAGGGAATCACTCATTACAACATTAGACGGCAGAGAGTTCCATAGTCTCACTGCTCTTACAGTAAAGAATCTGCGTCTGTGATTATGGCTAAACCTTCTTTCCTCCAGACGTAGAGGATGCCCCCTTGTCCCCGTCACAGGTCTAAGAGTAAAAAGATCATTAGAAAGGTCTTTGTACTGTCCCCTCATATATTTATACATTATAATAAGATCACCCCTAAGCCTTCGTTTTTCCAAACTAAATAACCCCAAGTGTAATAACCTATCTTGGTATTGCAGACCCCCCAGTTCTCTAATAACCTTGGTAGCTCTTCTCTGCACCCGCTCCAGTTCAGCTATGTCTTTCTTATACACCGGAGACCAGAACTGCACACAGTATTCTAAGTGTGGTCGCACCAGTGACTTGTATAGAGGTAAAATTATGTTCTCCTCATGGAAAAATATTTAGAGTTGAGAGTCCTCAGTGGTTGATACATTTTAATGGCTAACTGAAAAGATGGTAACAAATTGCAAGCTTTCGAGACTACTCAGGTCTCTTCGGTCTTTGCCTGATGAAAGACCTGAGTAGTCTCAAAGCTTGCAATTTGTTACCATCTTTTCAGTTAGCCATTAAAAGGTATCAACCACTGAGGACTCCAAGTCTAAATATTTTTCTATCTACTGGCTAACACGGTACGAAGATATACATCTTTCCTGTTCTCCTATGAGCATCTATGCCTCTTTTAATGCATCCCATTATTTTATTTGCCTTGGCAGCAGCTGCCTGACATTGGCCACTAAATGTGAGTTTGTCGTCCACCCATACACCCAGGTCTTTTTCAGTGACAGTTTTGCCCAGTGTTTTACAATTAAGCACATAATTATACATCTTGTTTGTTCTACCCAAGTGCATGACCTTACATTTATCCCTATTAAAGCTCATTTGCCATTTATCAGCCCAAGCTTCTAGTTTACATAAATCCTCCTGTAATATAAAATTGTCCTCCTCTGTATTTATTACCCTGCAGAGTTTAGTGTCATCTGCAAATATTGAAATACTACTCTGTATGCCCCCTACAAGGTCATTAATAAATATGTTAAAGAGAAGCGGCCCCAACACTGACCCCTGTGGTACCCCACTGCTAACCGTGACCCTGTCCGAGTGTGCTCCATTAATAACTACCCTTTGTTTTCTATCCATGAGCCAGTTATTAACCCACTTACACATATTTTCCCCTATCCCCATTGTTCTCATCTCAAGTAACTTATCTAAATGTGTAGTGAGAGCTTTGAACCCCCAAGGGCTTCACAGAAAGTTATAACGTAGAGCCGTAAAATTAAAAAATCATGTTTTTTTCCACAAAAATGATCTTTTCATCCCAATTTTTATTTTCCAAAGGATAAAAGGACCCCAAAAGTTATTGTGCAATTAGTCCTGAGTACGCTGATACCCCATATGTGAGGGTAAACCACTATTTGGGTGCATGGCAGAGCTCGGAAGGGAAGCAGCGCCATTTGACTTTTTTGGCTGGAATTGAGATTGGACGCCATGTCATATTTGGAGAGCCCATGTGTGCCTAAACAGTGGATACCCCCCACAAGTAACCCCATTTTGGAAACTAGACCCCCCAAGGAACTTATCTAGATGTGTGGTGAGAGCTTTGAACCCCCAAGGGCTTCACAGAAGGTTATAACGTAGAGCAGTAAAATTAAAAAATCATATCTTTTCCACTAAAATGATCTTTCCACCCCCAATTTTTATTTCCCAAAGGGTAAAAGGACCCCAAAAGTTATTGTGCAATTTGTCTGAGTACGCTGATACCCCATATGTGGGGGTAAACCACTATTTGGGCGCATGGCAGAGCTTGGAAGGGAAGCAGCGCCATTTGACTTTTTTGGCTGGAATTGAGATTGGACGCCATGTCGCATTTGGAGAGTCCCTGTGTGCCTAAACAGTGGAAACCCCCCACAAGTGGCCCCATTTTGGAAACTAGACCCCCAAGGAACTTATCTAGATGTGTGGTGAAAGCTTTGAACCCCCAAGGGCTTCACAGAAGGTTATAACGTAGAGCAGTAAAATTAAAAAATCATATCTTTTCCACAAAAATGATCTTTCCACCCCCAATTGTTATTTTCCAAAGGGTAACAGGACCCCAAAAGTTATTGTGCAATTTGTCCTGAGTACGCTGATATCCCATATGTGGGGGGGAACCACTATTTTGACGCATGGCAGAGCTCGGAAGGGAAGGAGCACCGTTTTTAAATGCAGACTTTGATGGAATGGTCTGCGGGTGTCATGTCGCGCTTGGAGAGCCCCTGATGTGCCTAAACAGTAGAAACCCCCCACAAATTACCCCATTTTGCAAACTAGACCCCCAAGGAACTTATCTAGATGTGTGGTCAGCACTTTGAACCCCCAAGGGCTTCACAGAAGTTTATAATGTAGAGCCGTGAAAATAAAAAAATCATATTTTTTTCCACAAAAATTACCTTTTTGCCCCAAATTTTTATTTTTCTAAGGGTAACAGGAGAAATAGGACCCCAAAAGCTATTGTGCATTTTGTCCTGAGTACGCTGATACCCATATGTGGGGGGGAACCACTGTGATCGCCTTACTGCGATCTTTGGGAGGCACAATGAACAAATCCACAAAAGGTGAAGAATTGGTTTTCTTTTTTACGCCGTTCCTCGTGCGGTATTAGTGATTAGGCGACTTTATTCCTCGGATCGGTGCGATTACAGCGATACCAGATTTACATCCTTTTTTCATGTTTAGCTTCTGTCACACACTAAAAGATGCTTTTTCTTGGAATAATTTTTTGTAAGAAATTTTTGCATCGCCGTATTTTGAGAGCTATAATTTTTCCATATTTCGGCCGACAGAGTTATCTGTGGGCTTATTTTTTGCGGGACGAGCTGACATTTTTATTGGTACCATATTCGGGCACATAACGTTTTTTGATCGTTTCCTATTCCGATTTTTGTGGAATCAGAATGAACAAAAACCAGCAATTCAGGAATTGTTTTTTTTTTTTTTTTCCTCCGTTCCGTGTGTGGTAAAATTGATAAAGCAGCTTTTATTCTTCGGGTCACTACGGTTACGGCGATTCCTCATTTATATATTTTTTTTTATGTTTTGGCGTTTTTTACACAATAAAAAATTTTATAGAAAAAATAATTATTTTTGCATCAGTTTATTCCGCGAGCTATAACTTTTTTATTTTTTCGCTGATGATGCTGTATAGCGGCTTGTTTTTTGCGGGACAAGATGACGTTTTCAGCGGTACCATGATTATTTATATCTGACTTTTTGATCGCGTGTTATTGCACTTTTTCCAAGCGGTATAATGATACCGCTTGGAAAAAGTATAATTTACTACTTTTTTGTGTTTTTTTTTTACGGCTTTCACTGAAGGGGTTAACTAGGGTTACCTTTTATAGATGGGATTTTTACGGACGTGGCGATACCTAACATGTGTATGTTTTTTGTTTTTTATTTTTTTTATTACATAAAAATGTGTATTTTTTAGGGGATTTTTTTTTTAATTATTTTTTAATATTTTTTTTACAATTTTTTTTAAAAAATGATTTTTTTTAACTTGTCCCTTTATGGGACTTTCACTTTTTTTTACTTTTTATTGCAGTTACAATGCATTGCAATGCTCTGGCATTGCAATGCATTGCAACTATAGTGGAAGCTGCTGTGACAATGATCACAGCAGCTTCCCGTAGCTAAATGACCTGGAGGTTGTCATGACAACCCCCGGATCATCAAGGCAGAGATCGGCCCCTGCAAATACATTGCAGGGTGCCGATCTGAGGCAGAGGGAGCTCCCGACCCTCTGCCTCCCCCCCTGAGCTCTGCGATCGCGCTCGATCGCAGCAGTCAGGGGGTTAACAGCCAGGGGCGGTGGGGGCTCCGCTCCTGGCTGTCAGTGCAGGAAGCCTGGCCACTGCAGCGCCGGCTCCTGCACTGATCGCGCTGGAGAAGCTGAAATTTCAGCTTCTCCTGCACGATCGCTGCTGTGTTTGGTCAGTCAGATTGACTGACCAAGCACAGCGCTGTAGGTGCGGGGACCGACGGCAAAGGTCCCCGCACCGCTTGCCGTGCCTGTCAGCTGTCTGTGACAGCTGTCGGCACTGATCTACCACTGCGTGTTTACACGCAGTGGTAGATCAAAGCCATGACGTGCAGAGTCCGTCCTGGTGCCGGAACTGACACCTTGCCATGACGGACTCTGCACGTCAGTGGACATTAAGGGGTTAAAGATTAAAAATAATGGTCTATCAATGACTGTACTTAATTCCTGCAGTACTCGGGGGTGTATCCCATCCGGGCCCGGGGATTTGTCAATTTTAGTGATTTTTAGACGCCGCCGTACTTCCTGCTGGGTTAAGCAGGTGACATTTAATGGAGAAATTTTTTTATCACTGATCATGTTATCTGTCATGGGATTTTCTTGTGTAAATACAGTTGAAAAAAAGTAATTTAGCATATTGGCTTTTTCTTCATCCTCATCCACCATTTCACCCAGACTATTTTTAAGGGGACCAACACTATCATTTTTTAGTTTCTTGCTATTTATGTAGTTAAAGAATATTTTGGGATTATTTTTACTTTCTCTGGCAATGAGTCTCTCTGCCTCAATCTTTGCTGTCTTGATTTGCTTTTTACAGAATTTATTCAGTCTTCTGTATTTATTTAATGCCGCATCACTACCTACTTGCTTTAATTCCCTAAACGCTTTCTTTTTGTCCCTTATTGCGCCCCTTACAGCTCTATTTAGCCATAGTGGTTTCCTCCTAATTCTAGCATGTTTATTCCCATAGGGTATATACTGTGCACAGGTCCTATTCAGGATGCTAATAAACGTCTCCCATTTTCTTTGTGTATTTTTATGTCTCAGGATATCGTCCCAGTTTATTGCACCAAGATCATCTCTCATCCGTTGGAAATTTGCCTTCCTGAAGTTTAGTGTCCTTGTAACCCCTCGACTACACATCTTATTAAAGGATACATGAAAGCTTATTATTTTGTGATCACTATTACCCAAGTGACCCCCAACCCTTATATTTGATATTTGAATTTGTTGAATGAATCTTCTTAATGACTGAATGACCAAATGACTGTCCCTTGTCTATAGGGGGAATAATTTGGGAATCCCAAAGGCGACTGGAAAATATTGTGGTATGGATTCTGGATGTTGTAGTATAAGGGGCTAACATGGTATAACTGGCATAGGTGCCATTATAGGTCATCTAAATTAATGGTCAATTTTCTTTCTTTACACATATACACTGCTCAAAAAAATAAAGGGAACACTCAAATAACACATCCTAGATCTAAACGAATGAAATATTCTCATTGAATACTTTGTTCTGTACAAAGTTGAATGTGCTGTCAACATAATCACACAAAAATCATCAATGGAAATCAAATGTATTAACCAATGGAGGCCTGGATTTGGAGAGACCCCCAAAATGAAAGTGGAAACAAGTCAAAATGCAAATCAAAACAAGACAAAATTAAAGTGGAAACAAGTCAAAATGATGCTCAGTATTGTGTGTGGCCTCCACGTGCCTGTATGACCTCCCTACAATGCCTGGGCATGCTCCTGATGAGGTTGTGGATGTTCTCCTGAGGGATCTCCTCCCAAACTTGGACTAAAGCATCCGTCATCCTGGACAGTCTTTGGTGCAACGTGACGTTGGCGGATGGAGCGAGACATGCTGTCCAAGATGTACTCAATCAGATTCAGGTTTGAGGAACGGGCAGGCCAGTCCATAGCTTCAATGCCTTCATCTTGCAGGAACTGCTGACACACTCCAGCCACATGAGGTCTGGCATTGTCCTGCATTAGGAGGAACCCAGGGCCAACCGCACCAGCATATGGTCTCACAAGGGATCTGAGGATCTCATCTCGGTACCTAATGGCAGTCAGGCTACCTCTGGCGAGCACATGGAGGGCCATGTGGCCCTCCAAAGAAATGCCACCCCACACCATTACTGACCCACTGCCAAACCAGAGATTTGATCAACTTGCCTTTTTTTCCCCAAAATGTTTTATGGTTTCACATATGTCTTGCATTATTCATGCTTGTATGGTGGAAGCAAAGCTAAACGTTGGGATCCTGAAAAATGTAGCAAACAAACTCAGCAGGAAAAGCAGCAAAAAAGCCAAAAAAAAACTGCTTTTTGTCTGCAGCTTTTTTAATGCCAAGAGATCAGATTTTGGCTGCAGAAAAAAGCAACGTGTGAACATAAGCTTACTCAGTTTTGCAGGCAGCATTCCACGATGTGGCCAGTGTAACATGCTCAAACTGCTGAAAGATCCTCTTTGAAGCCCA
The DNA here is from genome assembly GCA_033576555.1 of Oophaga sylvatica. Lineage (NCBI taxonomy): Eukaryota > Metazoa > Chordata > Amphibia > Anura > Dendrobatidae > Oophaga > Oophaga sylvatica. Next base: position 38,790,439 of record JARQOD010000010.1, on the reverse strand, counting down.
CGGTGTTTTCAAATGCTGAAAAGTAGTGTGAGAAGGAGTCATTATGTAAAAGAGAAACAACAGTGCTTGCCAGTTAATTAATAAAGCCGGCAGGCCGGCACCCATCATAGTGATGTTTTGAGCCCCTACACAAATGGCTGCCGGCTGGTTCGAAGCTTCAATGCCCGCTGCCAGGGAAGTTCTGTTGATCTCTAGCAAACAGGAAACAGCGTGGACAATATTCCGTATCAGAGAATGAAAGGCTTCATATGGAGCACAGTTACAACAGCTGAGCTTAGGGGAAAAAATAAAAACCTTTCTGCTTTGCATTTAACTGAACCTGATACCGAGGAAATCTCCGCCATGTTAAATATTGTTTTTACTATGAAATTCTGTTTATTATCCTCCGAAATCACAGCCTGCCAATCCAAACACTTCACAGCGTGATAAGGCCGCTGTCAAAAAAATTAACTTTTTTTTTCCATTTTTTTTATTTTATTTTATTTTTTTTATTTTTTTACAGAACGAGCCATGATGTGCTTACAATAATAACATGTTTACGGAATAATATATTCCATGCATTTAGAAATGAGATTACAGCGTGTGTAACTATACACAAGGAAGCAAGAAAGAAAATAGACAAAGTGGATTGCCCTACGCTCACCGTCCTCGCAGCTGGTGCAGAATGGGTCCTCTACCATCAAGGGAATTTATAACCCCCATTTAAATAGTCAGAATTTTAAGCTTATTTATATCATAGAAAAATGATGCAGAAATACACAGTAACGGTTGTACATTGTTGGAATTGGTCAAAGGAAGGTAAATCATGGACTTGATCTGTTGGGATGGGTGGAGCGTTAGCACATTCATCCAGATAACTGGGAAAAATTGAGGCGGCCTTAAAGTGGTTACCAGGACTACTACATTGATAGGATAGGTAATCTATAGGAGTTCAGTGGTGGTCTAGCACCAAACCCCCCAACGATCAGCAGGTCCTGAGCAGCTGGAAGTAAATAGTGCAAAGACCGAAACACAATAGCTCTATACACTGTAGTGGCCGTTCTTGGTACTGCAGTTCAGCTCCATGACACCGTGTAATGGCCGTTCTTGGTACTGCAGCTTAGATCACACTCACTTTAATAGCAGCCGATCTGTAATATACGAGAAGGCCACTAACCAGCTTATGGAGCTGTGGTATCCTCTATTTATACGCCATTAACGTTCCACTGCCACAGGAGTTACAAACATCTGATTAGTGGGCCTTCTGGATGTTGGACCCAAGCCCATCCGACCCTAAGAATAACTCATCAATATCGAAGTCCTGACAACGCCTTTAAATCAACTGGTAAGAAAAATGGTGGAACCAGTTACTGAAGTATGGGATGCTTTCAGGCTCGGACCGGCCCACAGGAGAATGGGAGAATCCTCCGGTGGGCTCCTGTGAAAGTGTGCTAATGAGAAGTGCTAATACACTTGATTAACAATTTCCATAAAACGGTAATAATTATTTAACAAGCTAGCCAAATTGATATCACATGGGAGCAAACATACATTTGTGCACTAGGGTCAGGTTAGTTTTGCATGTAGCTCAACAATGGGCCCTAAGAATCAATATCACTGGTGGGCCTTTGCCAACCCAGTCCGACACTGGAATCTTTGACCTGCTGTCCCTTTGATGTCCACAGGCTGATGTACACATAGGTGACTCCACCTCGTATCTCACAGGTTAGGTCATAGATGGGATGTGGGTACATTTCTTGGTGGAAAGGGGTGACGATTGGACATAGGCAATTGATCGAAAACATTGGTGTGAGGTGGCAGTCAATCATCAACAGATGTAGATGTCTGACCATGTAAAAGTCGCGTAATGTCACCTTCTAAACCAGCAGCTCTCCAGCTGTGGCGACACTACAACTCCCAACATCCCCTGATAGCTTTTGTCCATTTCTATTCCCTACTTTTAAAAATGTCTCCTCTTGCACCATGCTGTACATTTCCTACAATTGTGGGTAATAGTTTCTCCACAATGCTGTAAATGGTGAGCTGAAACAACCAGCATGGAAAAAAAGGGGTTATTGTAATGTATGATGAAACAAAAGAATGCCCGTCCTGGTGACCTACTAAAAAAGGGAATGACCCGAAAAGCTCCAAATCCTCGCCCTAAAAACACAATCCGAGAGTAGACAATCGTCAGACTCCAACGGAACGAACCCAGCGGTTTGGAATGTGTTAATACAAGTTTACTGTACACTTTAGTCATATCAAGTCACGTGAGCCCCTCTATCTCTCGCCCACTCCTCGCCCCCCAGCCCCGTAAAAAGCTGCATACCATCCCCAGGCCCTGGTGCAAAGTTTTGGCTCTCGCAACAAGGAGCAGCTGGGCCAAGCTACCAGGGAATGATAATGACCTTCGAAATCTGCTGTTAGCTCTACAACAATAGGGAGATCAGTCTACTGGAAAATTGCGTCATCAGCTAACTCTGCTCAGTTACTAATTGACATTGCCAAATATTTTAAGAACAATTGGAATGCACAAGGAAAAAAAATGAAGATCTTAATCCTCGGGTTTCATTTTTTTCTCTTGCTTTTCTCAGTCTGTTGAGATGTCTATTGTCGGACCGAGCGGAGGTTGTCATTAATCTGCGCGCTTCACTTGTCACTCACCCGTCCCTTGTTCCCTCTGTGCCAATAGCCATAAATAGAGGTTAAACTATATGGTTTATTAGGGAATTTTGTCTCCGGTCTGGGATGTTCGGGATTTGTTTCAATTTTAATCAATTTGCTGCAGCCCGCGTGTAGAGAAGTACGTGAGTAGTATGAAAGCAGCGCATGAATTTACTAGGAATCTGTGACGTCATTAGTAAAAAAAAAAAATCTGGTTATTTTGTTTTGTGTCCTCACAAAATGGACAGAAACAAAAACCACGCACACCATCTGACTAGTCCATGGATCTGCAGTGGTCAGCAGTGGCCACTATAGAAATGACAGAGCTGCTGACTTCCGCCAGCATCCGCTAACAGCTATTCGGCGGGAGTGCCGCTTGTCGCGCCCTCGCCGATCAGATATTGGCCATTAGGCCGGCGTCACACTTGCGAGTTTGATGTGAGTAAGTCGCAGACTTTCTCGCATCAACACCCGGCACGGCCGCCCGCTCTCGGACCTAGTGTGCGGTTCTATGCAGCCGCACACTAGGGTCCGAGAGGGGCGGCCGTGCCGGGTGTTGATGCGAGAAAGTCGTGCGACTTACTCGCATCAAACTCGCAAGTGTGACGCCGGCCTTAATATAAAAGTAGTGTCGAACCCTTAAAATGTTGTTTTGGTTCCAAAAACCAACTAGGCTTCTATTAAACCAGTTCCTGTGGTGACTTTGGCAAAGTTGAATGCTCTAACAGTAAAGAATCCTTTACATTTTAGCCTTTTAGCAAATGAAAACATTTGACGGGACTGTCATGTTTCGGATGTAGCTCTTAAAGGTTCCCAGACTGTGCCGGTTTCTTATATATAACCCGCCGCCTCCTCCCTCGTCTGGGGCCTTCAGTCTTGTAATGCTGCTTTACAAAGAATTACATCAGGTAACAAAAGGCTCTTATAATGAGACTTACTCTGGAGATCACTTGTAGAGCCGGGAAAAGCGAAGGGTTTATGATGAACTTATTCTGCTGCTATCATGTTAAGAGCACTAGTTAAGGAAAGGAATTTCATTGCTTAGGTTTTTTTAAAAAACATAGTTTCTCAGGCCCTTGTGACCCAGCTTTCTGAAGAAACACAAAGTAAAAGAAGTGATACCGACGGGCGGCTTCTTAAGAAGTCCTTCAGAAGTTGAGTTGAATTTTTGTTTGGGAGGTTTTACTAATTCCTGCTATTTCATTTCGCTAGATATGTTTTATTGTGGCGTTTAATTAATGCTGTAGATTACACACTTAAAAAGGCGCAGTTCTAGCATAAAAAAATGCCGTTTCGGAAAATTAGTCGTTAAAGTCAAATTTATACCCAAAGAGCCGACGCGGAGAATCATCAATATTTACTAGGAAAATGAACTTGGGAGACAAAGTGGGGAGTACGGCGCTGTCCGCCGAAATTAACAAGGTCCCAGTACTGCACTTACACAGTAAATATTACGAGTGGGGAACTTTTCACGAGACGCGAGGAAGGTGCAAATTTGTAAGAACTTTTTGAACTTGGTCCTACTGAGAGTAATAATGGCAGAGACCAACTAGTGAGACTTTTCTAAGTGCTTTGACGTCCTAATGGCTGCTCTCAGCAAAGCAGGGACTACCTAACAAACAGGCAATCCCTGCATGTGCTGCAGCTGTTGAATAGTCGCGGGACACGCAGCTGCGGGGACTCTAACATATTTTTTCGAGCATGCCGGAATCACTCGGTTAGCACCCGAGCATGCCTTATCCGAGCACGTTCACTCATCACTATCCCATATCAATAGCTCCCCTGTATAAAGGTATACTGTATGTTTACCACCTGGACCAGTGCCGTTCCTCCGATCTCCGTGCTATGTCCCCTAGCAGTCATGTGGCTGCTGCAGTCAATCAGCAACCGCTGATCGGCTGCAGCCTTCACTAGTCTGTCAGAGAAGAAGACCACCAGGAGAGGCAGTACAGAGGCATTTTCTTTATGGAAGCATTGTATATACTGTATATAGCATTGTCTTGGCAATATATTGTCATTTTATGTATACCATTGTCTCAGCACTATATGGCAGTATTATGTAGACTATATTTAGCATTGTCATGGCCACATTATATTTACGTTATATAATATTATCTTGGTACCATATGGCCTTATTATGTAGATCGCACTTGGCATTGTCTTGGTAATATAGGGTTGTATTATTTAAGCTACATACAGCATTATCTTGGCGCTCGTATATAGCACTATTATGTGGACCATATATGACTTTGCCTGGCTGTTAAATGACTGAATTATTAAGCAGTTTATGGAATGATCTAGGTACCATATGGCGGTATTATGTACACTGAAATTATGATGAGAATAGTGGCTAAATATATTATTTGCGGGGCTCCACTATGGTTGTTGTTTCTATAAGCAGTGGTCTCACTTTTTTTTCCCCCAATGCATGTAGTATGTTTTGTGGTGTTTTTGCAGCACTTTCTTCTTTTGCATTGTGGCTTGCAGCTTTCTGCAATGTGTGAACTTGCCCTATGACATCAGTTAGTCCTATAAATGCGGACACACATCTATTATTCAGGACTACAGTATTGTCCTTAGCATGGAGGACCTGACCTGACCCCGCCATGATGCCCTTTATAGATCTGTTTGAGATTATCCATCTCTCATTTCTCTGAAGTCACACGGGAAGGAGTGAAATCTCCAGATGTAAGACCTATGACAAGGGTCTCATAGTGACCCCCAATCTATAGGAGCAGCCGCCACCATTCAGGGGATGCTGTACTTTTCATGTTGGTTTGATCCTTCGCTGTGAAGTTTTGCATCTGTGGGTTGTCTGCACTTATATAAATAGCAATGTAATAAAGGAGCAACGTGAAAACAAGACGACGTGCAAAGAATATCTCTGTGCATATGGTGCAGAACTGGGGGTCACTGAAGCATATGGTCCCCTGGTGGGATATATGTATGTATATATATAGGAATAGAGAAAGCTGCATGGAAAATAGACCTGTAATATGTGACAATATCCTAACCAGTGTCGTACAGCGTCCGCACACCTGAATTCCTGGCAGGACATGGGTTACACTGCCGCTCACCTCTACATATTCTTCTATGTGGATTATTGCTAATATATTTTAATACAGGTCATAGAAATGTATCAACTTACACCAATAACGTCAGGAATACAGCGGTCACTGAGGTCTATAGGGAACAACCATCAACCAATCCCTCTAATGTAGTCAGATAGATGTGAGATAGATAATAGACCAGCACCCTCTATTTGTGCTAATCAACTGTACTCTTATGGGAACGGACAAATACACCTACTTGGGCCTGGAAATTCACCAGTCAGGGAGCTTCAAACAAGCCATAGAGACCCTGAAGGACAAGGCCTACAAAACCTTCTATGGCATCCGAAGGAAACTCTACCATCTGAAGCCACCAGTGAGGGTCTGGCTATAAACCGCCGATGCCATCATCGCCCCAATCCTCTTGGGGCCCTGGTCAAGGTAGGATTCCAGCCTAACAGAAAAATTCCACCTGTAATTCTGTAAGCCCCTGCTCCAAGTCCATCGAAACACCACCAACAGTGCCTGTGGGGCTGAGCTGGGCAGATTCCCTCTACGCCTAGCAGGTCTGAAGAGGACGCTGTCATTCTGGACTCACAAACATAGTAGCAATCCAAGCTCCCATCACCATAAAGCCATGTTACATACAGGGGTTTCTCCCAAACCAGGACCCTTGGAACAGTTCACCCAAACCCAACCGGACTAAAATACCAAGGACAGTAACTTGACAAAAGCCAGAAGATGGTAGACAAGGGCCAGGAGAGGTATGTCCGTGAGTGGAGGAACAATATCATTGCGTCACAGAAACTGATCATGTCCCGGAGTCTACGGAGAGACTACAGACTGGCTCCATATCTGGAAAAACTCTCAGAACCCAGAGATTGCCAGATCCTGAGCCCACAATCTGGTCATTGAGTCCGGCCGGCACATACAAAGATTCATGTCCCAAGGAGGACAGTCTGTGCACTGAGACCTGGAGGATGAAAACCACTTCCTGCTACACTGCACCAAATACTCAGCAGTGAGGGACACTCACTTCAGGAGACTCTTCAATCATTTCCTGGATTTCAGCACCATGAAGGAGGAAGAGAAATCATTGATCCTGTTGGGAGAAGAAGAGGGTGCAATGGGAGAGCAGCACAGTATGTGAGCGCGGGGGAGAGAGCAGCACAGTATGTAAGAGAGCAACTATGATATGCCATGCACTTCCATAGCCCCCACCCTGGATGTGCCCCATCATCGTTCCTACAGTCCCTATCCATATTCGCTACTGTACATGTGCTTTGGCAAAACTATTGTTTATTTGGTCCTGCCCAAAAAGCTTCTTTGAATTTCAAGTTAAAAATAGATAGATATGAGATAGATTGATAGATAGGATGCCCAAGTCTGTTTTAACTTTTGCAGTGCACTTGTTATGGATCTCCCCTATTAAACCGATTCCGCTTCCCTCCATTTTGCCGCTTCGGCCCCTCATCACCGGTCACACTCTGCCTTGAGATATCTCCAACGCTCTTATTTTCTAGACTAAATGCGTGATTGCAGAAATCAATGTTGCTAATAGTAACAGGTTATTGTGTTATATCTTGATTTCCTCTCTCGTTAGGTCTGCAGGATGATTACAGTATTAGTAAAAGGCCCTCTCCCCCTTCCACAGAGGGCAGTGATCGGGAGCAGCCGCTGTACAATCCATAGTATAGATCCTGTAACACTGGACAGACTCCTGCACCGGTCGGAGAATATATATTGCACAGTAAATTACCAACCATCTGTCTGTCTTCATGATGCCTGGAGGACTCTTTGGAAGGTTCTCTGTGCTTCGTTTTACAGTGACATACATGGCAAGCTATTAACACGGCATATACCTTACCTTAACATCCTCAGTCTGGAGGTTATTGGAGCCTTTGGGGTTTATAAGAAGTCATAAATAATAATGGATAGATAAGGCATGTGTTACACTGAAACATGTTCTGTAGGATCATATATGAGGATAAGAGGGTCGAGGACCTGGTGTCAAGATGTGGTTTCTGAACATCAATCTTTGGGGGCCATAGTAACAGGAGGCTAGTAATTTCAATGCATCCCCTACATGACTGTTTGTACCTTTATGGATAATGTATGGGCTATGGTGGCAGAGATGACAAACTTCTTGAGAAATCATACGTAACTATACCTTGGTCCCTCTCCCATCCCAAGCCACCAAACCAGACAACGTCTCAATAGAGGATGTGTTGTATGGCCCCTTTGTATAGTCCTATAAGCAAGATCCCTAATTTCAATCTAAGTAAATCCGTTTCTGACTATGCAAATGTTATGGTGCTTCTATATGGTCTCAACAACACCATCCATGTCTAGTGATTCAGTCTGGTACTGCAGCTGGGCTATATTTAATTGTATAAGGCTGCAATGTCACACAACTACAGATGGTCAAATAAATTCATAGGACCGTGGTCCATAATCCCCATCAATATTCTGTGGACGCCTGACAGGAGTCTGCAAGTCACCTCCTACCCATTGGAATCCATGGCGCCTCTTCTGATTTGTACGCCCAGTGCAACTTTATCATGCATGACCATGTGCCAGACCAAGTAGTCAGAAAAGGAGCAAGGAATACTGGCAAGTAGGAGGTGGTTTGCAGCATATTAATTCGGAGACACAGACTACTGATGTGGACGCTGAACCGGGTGCCTGTGAATATATTCACTCATCTCTACACACAAGTTATGGACAGATGGGGTACATTTTGGGAAGAAAGTAGCCATGTCTCTGCAATCAAGAACAACTCCTTTAAAGAGTTGTAGTTTGCTAATAATTTAGAGGACTTTTTATACTGTTCACAAGTATCAGATAAGTAGATTCTTTACCTGAAGAAGAGGGTGATGAGGGGTGCGGGCTGTCTTCCTGTGCACTCCCGGCTTGGGAAAGGGCACCACCCGTTCCGCTTTCTTCAGTGATGTTAGATGATCCCGGGGTGGTGGATCGGCTCATAGATTGAGATTCTTGATCGCTCCCTGATCCCCGTCGTTCCTCGAGGGTTACTTGAATCGCCTCCTCTTCGGCCTTTCGATCTCTTTTGTGGACTCGCGAGTGCACAACGACCTGGTGATAGGTTCGGAAGACTCTACCACAGTCTGGGCATTCGGTGGGCTTATCTTTTGTGGAGCTGTGCATGTTGTACTCGAGCCCCTGGTTGAGGCCATGCGACAAGAAATCTCTAGTGCTTTCTAAAAGTTCAAGTTTCGATGGCACGTCTCTCTGATTGCAAATTTTAGAGCCGTGAATTAAATCAGATTGCATTTTCTGTTTGGAGCCATCTGGTCCTACAATCACATACTCTCTCTTATCTTTATCAAATAGAACTCCGGTGTTTGCTAATGAATCTTCATGGTTACGCTGGATATGCTGCTCTTTAGACAGGAAGCTATGCTCCATTGCCATTCCTCTGGCCATTAGTTGCCAGGCCTGGTAGCTGTTTACTGGATCCATCTCTGCAGCCTTGGCTGCAGCTTGCAATCTTTCTATGCAGCTGGATTTCAAGGGAGGCACCAGGTTGAGAGAGCCAAGTAAAGAATGCTTATCGCTTTCGGACATGTTATGGGCCAAGCTCGCAATCGGTGACAGCAGCTTACCCAGGACTTCCTTGTCTTTCAAGTCTCCTTTGTTGTACACGTGACCATGTTCACTCAAGCTTGCTTTTTCTGATGGCATGAAGCCACTCTGCAAACATGATATATATCTGGAGTAGAGATTTGCATGGGAATCTTGAGAAACACTACTCATGGAGACTGGCACCTCGGCTTCGCTGGGGGATTTGTTCTTTACAGACAATTTGTTCAGGTGAACTTTCATATGGTTCTTCAAGAACCAAGGCTCCTTGAATCGCCTTCCGCATATCTGACAACAATGCTCAAAAGAATCCTTGTGTTTTCGCATGTGGCCTTTCAAGAACCAAGCTTGACTAAAAACCTGTCCGCACACCTCGCAACGAAACTCATTGGCTGCCTGTTCTCCGTTTCCGCTGGACCCTTGACCTTGAACAGACTCCGCTGTAATGTGAGCTTTCTCGACATGACTAATCAATTCTTCCTCTTGAGAAGCAGCAAAATCGCAAAGAGTGCACTTGTAAGGCTTGTGCAAAATTCGGATATGTCTATCAAGTTCCTCGCGTTTCTTAAACTTTCCTTTGCAAAAAGTGCACCTAAATCCAGTGGTAGGTGCTATTGCTTCGTCTTGAATGACTGAAGGTTTAGGTGAAGGCGCCTTGCTGGAAACATCAGAAGGAGTGTTATTCGGTTGCACAGAGTTATGACAATTAGATAGTGGAGATTGCTGTAAGTTCTGCTGTTGGGGTTTCACATCAAGTCGGGGTTGGAGAAGGCTGCTCTTCAGCTGTTTGTCTCTCAGTATTGCTCTTTCCTCCAGTTCATGCAGAAGTCGGTTTTCTTCCCTCACCCTCCCCCGACCCTTGCCAAGATTACCAAGTTTGTGTGTGCGTAAATGAATCTTCAGGTTACCTTTCTGGGCTGCTCTATGGTCACAATATGGACACTTAAAGGGTTTTTCACCAGTGTGGGTACGCATGTGGAGGGATAAAATACTATTAAAACGGAAACGTTTACCACAAAGCGGACAAGGGTACTTTCTATTCTTTCTCGCGTCGTCCTCAATATCATTCATTTGGGACATAATCCCAAGGTTTTGTCCATTTAGAAACTGTTGAAGGTCTACTCTTCCATTCAGACCACTATCAACCTCTCGATTCAGCTGGTTGGCCAACAGAGCCATCTGACTGCTGATTGGTTGGCTTGTCATTGACACATGACTTTTTTCGTCTATGGATGCAGCTCCCAACTTGTCATCTGATTTTTGACGGTTCTGAAGTTCCGGGAAGGCGTGACTGAGCTGGGAAGTGATCTGATGCAGCTTCTGACTCATTGAATACTGGCCATTAAGCAAAGAGTTATTGAGGTGAGTGTCAACGTCAGGCACAGCCGAAGAAACTCCAAGGCACAAACTAGCTTCCTCCATCCCTACAAGAGACAAAAGAGCACAGGGTAAGAGTGACATTCATAGACTTGGGTACAAGAGGACATGCACATACTTATTTGTGAGAAATAAAGGGACCAAGGATTGATGATAGACAGTAGAAGTCAAAAAGTTGGAATGTATAGATGCAATTGATGGATAAACAAACAAAAGCTTCCAGTGACATCCTACAACTAATTCCACCATATAATTCAGAACAGCATCAATGTTTTATTACTCTTTTTACTTTGATGCAAAAGAGGCACAGAAAATGAGGTCAAGTATCCAAACTCAATACTCTTTTTAAAAACCCACCATACCATCAAGTCGGTCAAGAACTATATAGAAGTTCTTCTGATTTCTACAATGTTTTGCCATTGGGAACAGAGTTGCAGCCTAATGGGTTGGTAGATGTGGACAATACGCATGCTTCTCAACTTTTAAATGGCCATTCCTATGAAATTTCAAGTCCCGCAACATGATCCAACCAGAAATGCCCACAAAAAAGTCCCAGAATGCAAACCCTGGACAATGTTTGGGAAGGTCTGCCCTGAAAACCTGCCACAACACAGACCTTGCATGAGCTCAGTCCCAAGGTCTTCCCAGAAATGCCCTTGAAACATCCCAGACACTGGGCCCTTGAAGTTTTCCCCATGGATGAATCCTACTTAGCTTGGTCAATGGAGTCATGTAATAGGTGTAATATACTGATATACCTCATTATATGCCCAAGCTGACAGTGGCCCATGCTATCAACAATTATTGGAGGTTTTTGTGTTGCCTGAATGTTCTAAATTTCCCAAATAAAGCCGCGCGAGCGCCACATTGTCCTTCATAGCTTCGGCCACGTTCAGCACTTAATATACACACATCCAGCAGTTAATATACAATGAAATATAAAAGTTTGGCTGTTATTTGCCGAGCCCACAGACCGTCTCTGGCATACAATAAAACATGATAATGTTTTGAATAAAAATAAAAGGACAAGCTTTCCAACAATAAAAAGGATTTTGCCTTAGTCAACAAAAAGTGCAGTAATATCTCATTAAGCTGATTAGTATGCTGCTTAGGAACAGTACTAGGTGCTGTAACACATGATTATAATCGTAAAAATCCTTCAGTGTTTGCAAGTAAGCATTAACGAGGTATATTAAATTTTAAGGAGACTGACTAGCGGATCTGCAAAACCTTCAAGATTAGGATTTAACCCTCAAAATATTCATAAAAAAATCTTTATGGCAGCGACATATCAACATGGAGAAAAGCAAACTGTTATTAGACCTGTCATTACCAAACCGATACTGCGTACAAGCGGGCTGAAAACAGGCGAGGAGTCTACTAAGACCCGAGTGCGCCATCCTGCTCCCAGGAAGAATTTTAAGACCTTACAAGTGTTTACGGATTATGGCTCTTGGCTTAAAGAGGAAAACAAAGTTCTTATTTCTTTATATATCTAAAAAAGCTGAAAAACAAATCCACAATGAATGGAATCCAGGAGAAAGTCCATTTTGCTGTTGATCCCTGACAAGGTGGGATAAACATGCTGCTCTTCAAAATGGCTGTCACTCCAGTTTAGATGTATTTTGCACTACATATAGTGTCATTTCTGAGAGCAGGAAGGTAAGTCCTACATGGTTTTGGTGAACTTTGATCTTGATTTCTGTTCATGTTTTCTTTTTCACCCCCAAATAACCACTGATTACTAAATTAGGGATATGGACGCAACCAAGCTGTTTGCAACTACTTACAAATACCTTATTAGCGTATTGGTGTACAATAATAAATTATATTGTGGCACCGTGTTAGCCAGAAAAATTGGACGGAAAAGTATTCACATCGATTATTAGCGTATTCTAAGAGAAACCACTTTTAGGTGGGGATAATTTTTGGGCACCAATTCTATCAACACTACACTCCTGTGGATCATTGCAATAAAAAAAATAGTGCTCTATTGAAACCGCAGGAGATCTGAGTGTTATATGGCCATCAAAATGCACTTGTATTATGCTTTTTTGAAAGTTATCAAAGGGGTTGATCCAAACAACATTCAGCACCTATGCACATGATAGTTGTGCATGATCGCTGGGGGTCTGACCACTGGGACCAAAGCGATCACTAGAACGAAGGATCCAAAGGCCCCTTTGTGAGTGGAACAGTAGTGCTCATGGGTGACCACTGCTCCAATCACTTCTATTTATCTATGGAAGCGATTATATGCATGAGTGATCACTGCTCCAATAGATGAAGAACGTAAGGTGGTCGCGCATGCGTATCTACTCCATTCTCGTGATCACTAAGGTTATCTTCACTTTTCCTGTAAATAGGTGATAATTGTTTTCTATGGGTAACCAGTGTTTAATGGAAGTCCTAAAACCAGAATCTATTTTTCGTCTGGGCCCAAGGTGTCCGAGCAGGCTTGGACTGGCCCATCTGAGAACAGAAGAGTCCTGGGGTGGGCCCCTGAGTAAGAGTGGACTACCACCCTTTTATATGAGCAGTACATGGCACAATATACTTGAATCATCTTATTCATTAATCAACCTACTCAGTTCATTTGTGATTGAGAATAATGTCACATTTGCATGTACTTGAAAAGTAGGGCCCTGGAGTTGGTTACTGGTGGGCTTTTGGCACCCCAGTCCAATACTGTGTCCGTGTATGACACACACCAATATATTGATTTCTGTGACCACGTTGCAATACTCTGTTTCACCTGTGGAGGTGCTGCAGGAAAAATTAACACATGCTGCTCCTCCACAGATTACACCCAATCGCTGAGTGTCCAAGCACGGAAACCACTGGGCCTTTTGAGAAACAAATAGATAATGTAATGCAGCCAGGGGTGGGGTGATTAGGATGTAAATAGTTGCTATGCTGCTGGTAAGATCTTTCTGCTTAATTTTGCCCCGTAGCAGTTTAGCAGAGGTTGTAGTAAGAGTAGTACACTCCTGTGTGGAGACACAGAGGCTCTCAGTACCGAACCTTTTCAGGGTCATTAAACGGCAGTAAACATTATAGAAATAAACCACGGATTTCACGCTCATATTTTAGCCCAGAGCCGGGTTTGCTGAGCAAGTTCATTAACTTCCCCCCATCTCATGTAATCAGTGCTGGATATATCCTTTAATATCTATAATTTTTAGTTATTTTTTTGTTGTAAAACTCGCCTTTTACAATGGCGAGCTACAGCCCACTGTTGAGATTTTGTTTTCTGGGTTTTGCTGTGTGAATATCTGGTCATCGTCTGTGAACTGATCAGGCCAGAGGGATCTGGACAGATTACATAGATACAGGGTGAACTGTTGTGTAATTTTGTGCGTTCAGAGCGCTGATAATTCAGACGGGTGATGCAGATTTTCAATACGAGCTGTACAGTCATGGCCAAAAGTTTTGAGAATGACACAAGTATTATTTTTCACATGATCTGCTGCCCTCTGGTTTTTATGTGTGTTTGACAGATGTTTTTATCACAGACAGAAATATAATAATTGCAAACATATGAGTAACAAAAGCTTATATTGACAGTTAGAATGAGTTAATGCAGCAAGTCAATATTTGCAGTGTTGACCCTTCTTCTTCAGGACCTCTGCAATTCTCCCTGGCATGCTCTCAATCAACTTCTGGACCAAATCCTGACTGATAGCAGTCCATTCTTGCACAATCAATGCTTTCATTTTGTCAGAATTTTTAGGTTTTTGTTTGTCCACCCGTCTCTTGATGATTGACCACAAGTTCTCAATGGGATTAAGATCTGGGGAGTTTCCAGGCCATGGACCCAAAATCTCTATTTTGTTCCCTGAGCCATTTAGTTATCACCTTTGCTTTATGGCAAGGTGCTCCATCATGCTGGAAAAGGCATTGTTGATTGCCAAACTGCTCTTGGAGGGTTGGGAGAAGTTGCTCTTGGAGGACATTCTGGTACCATTCTTTATTCATGGCTGTGTTTTTAGGCAAGACTGTGAGAGAGCCGATTCCCTTGGCTGAGAAGCAACCCCACACATGAATAGGTTTCAGGATGCTTAACAGTTGGCATGAGACAAGACTGGTGGCAGCGCTCACCTTGTCTTCTCCGAATGAGGCGTTTTCCTGATGTCCCAAACAATCGAAAAGGGGATTCATCAGAAAAAATAACTTTACCCCAGTCCTCAGCAGTCCTCTGCCTGTACCTTTTGCAGAATATCAGTCTGTCCATGATGTTTTTTCTGGAGAGAAGTGGCTTCTTTGCTGCCCTCCTTGAGACCAGGCCTTGTTCCAAGAGTCTCCGCCTCACAGTGCGTGCAGATGCACTCACACCTGCCTGCTGCCATTCCTGAGCAAGCTCTGCACTGCTGGTAGCCCATCCCGCAGCTGAAACACTTTTAAGAGACGGTCCTGGCGCTTGCTGGTCTTTCTTGGACGCCCTGGAGCCTTTGTGGCAACAATGGAACCTCTCTCCTTGAAGTTCTTGATGATGCGATAGATTGTTGACTGAGGTGCAATCTTTCTAGCTGCGATACTCTTCCCTGTTAGGCCATTTTTGTGCATTGCAATGATGACTGCACGTGTTTCTTTAGAGATAACCATGGTTAACAGAAGAGAAACAATGATGTCAAGCACCAGCCTCCTTTTAAAGTGTCCAGTGGTGTCATTCTTACTTAATCATGACAGATTGATCTCCAGTCATGTCCTCATCAACACCCACACCTGTGTTAATGGAGCAATCACTGAAAGAGGTTAGCTGGTCCTTTTAAGGCAGGGCTGCAATGATGTTGAAATGTGTTTTGGGGGATAAAGTTCATTTTCTAGCCAAATATTGACTTTGCAAGTAATTGCTGTTAAGCTGATCACTCTTTATAACATTCTGGAGTATATGCAAATTGCCATTAGAAAAAGTGAAGCAGTAGACTTTGTAAAAATTAATATTTGTGTCATTCTCAAAACTTTTGGCCATGACTGTACACAGAGCAAAATCTATAGAACCCAATCTTCTGATTTGTAACGTTTTTCTTTTTCCTTTCTAAGTAATCTTAGACAGTTTGGGGTGATCTTTACCAATCCATTCTTCCATCAAGTCATAGTCGTTCTCAAGGAAAAGTCCAGCTGGTCAGGAAAAGGCGATCCAGAGGTAAAACAGACAAGGAGGATGACCAAGATGGCTTCAGGAAAAGTGAGTATGGATTTATTGACTCTTAAAAGATTAGCAAAACAAAGTAAATTTCACCCAGTAACTCCTACTATACCCACATCTGCAGAATTGCTGTGGTCTGCCCTATTGGAACAAGCATGTGGGCATGATAGCATGAGTATAGACAGACGATCAGTCTTAAATACATCAAGTACGCGACTGCAGATGTTAGCAAAACTGATCTGCGTTTATGAGGAATCCCTGTGTAAGACAGATTCCCCAAATTTCCACTGCCAGTGTTGTGTGACTAATGTGCAGAGAGTGTGTGCCTTACAGACACAACTGGCAGAAAACGATCAGTATAATGTGGACAGAGAAAAGCAGATTTCTAGGCTTGAATCACAACTGCTGGAAATGTAAAATCATTGTGTTGATATGGAAGCACAGCTGACCCAGTCAGGGACTGAGATCAAAGCTTTTAAGGACAAGGCTTCAGCTAGTGATGCCATAATTAATCAGTTAAATGTGGAGCTTGATACTAGTTCCCAACTAATTACTAATTTGTAAAATATCATCAATGATTTTTCAAATGTGCTGCCGGCCTTCTCTTTTTCTCTTAAAACAAGGTCAGATTCCCAGCCAATTGTGCCCTGTGCAGGGCAAAAAGGGGGTGTGAAGGAATAAGGGATGGATCAAATATTTTACCAAATTTTGATCCAGCGATTAAATGTAATGACAGGAATGTGCTGTCTAAAGAAGAAAGTATAAATGTAAAATTGTTAAGAGTGTATCCTTAGTAATGGAACAGTTTAAAACAAGCAGACAGAAGGAAGCAGGTTCTGTCAGGGCCCCTAAATCAGGCGTGGCACGTGTTAAATGTTATGCCTGTGCTGGCTCCGGCCATATTGCTAGGTACTGCAAATGGTCAGGTACAAAAAGAGAGAGGACGTATCACTCTGTGAAATGTTATAAATGTACTTTGGACATATTGCAAGGAATTGTTATTGCACAAGTAATTGTGAGCGGCCTAGCAATATTGTCAGGGAGCACAGACATTACACAGACATAATGGCATTTTCTCTCAGTCTCGTGCCCCATGTGTAGACACCTCAAAATGGCCGATTACACCAAGGAGGCTAGTGAGGCCTTGATGTAAACTCAGTTTATCAGAGTTTCAACCTGGCCTTTAGTCTTTCTTATTGGTTGTTTTGTATTTATTTCTTTTACCTCTCTTCTTTTTACTAGGTTTGCTCTTTTACAATTTAGATGTACAGTATTGTTAGACCAGTGAGGTTCAGACAGGAGGAAGAAATGCTTTATCTGAGGTGAGTGTGAATGCAATTATAACAGGATTTGATAGTATGCTTGTTGTTTGCTGTTTTATATCAGACCCCCTGTGAAGTAAATGAGGTGTATTTTCTGGTACTTTTATTTTTAGCTCCAGTTTTCCATAGAATTCATAATGATAAGGGTAGCACATATCGCAGGATAATAGAGCCACATCCATGGATGCTCCGATTTTGTTGGACTAAGGTAGAGATTTGTGGGTTCACCTAGGCCTTGAAGTTCAGCGGTTAACTCTGTATTAAAACTTTTTTTTAGTTTTCTGTGCATTTTGAATAGGAAAAAGAATGTTGTTATGTGAACTAAGACAGGCGGAGAAGCATGGACAGATAACGGACGTACAGGAGTGTTGTGTTATACTGTGTGTTTAGACCTTGAAGTTTGTACGGATAACATGGCTTTGCTTAAAACTGATGCAGGATACAACTAAAAACAGTGTGCCTTAGTTTGACATTTAGTTTTCCTAGGGTGTTAAGTAGCTGCGAGGGTTGTAAGTTACTCTTTTGAATTGTGGAGAACTGGGAGGGGTGTCTGTATAGGAAACAGAACCAAATAAAAGGAAAATTGCATTCTTTTTGTGGGGTTCAGGAGAGTCGAGGCATTAGTTAACTTTCTGGGCAGCTAAAGAAAGGTTAACAGGGGGAGGTCATCACCCTGAAGGAAAAGCATAAAGAATGAGTGAGTTTGGTGGGACAGGGAAGCATAAAATAAGGTAAGTTATTCAGTGCCAGGATGGTTATTACCTGCACTGGGAGAACTCTCAGTAGCGTATTGTTCCCTTTCTCCCATTTTAGGTATCGATGTAGAAGAGCACCTATCACTCCAGAGAAGAAGACTTGACCTTTGCCCAGATACCCCAGAGAGACTCCAGAAGACCCCTCTTACGTTTGGCGCTGAGCTGAAACATCTCCTCTCAGATTTCAGCCATGAGGAGGCGACTGTAATAAAGCCCAAAGCTGTCATTTTCCTCCTGGTCATTATGATGTATATTGGACTGTTTATGATCTGCAGGAGGACCAAAAGACTCACTGCCCAACTGCACAGAAGTCAGGCTGAGCACCATTAACTCAGCCGGAGAATGGGGTTAAGGACATAAGAAAAATTCAGTCCTTTACCCCGGATCCAATATATATTGTATATAAATAATGATGTTATGTAAATTGATCGGATTACTGCCTAGTGAAATTCCATATGTGTGCATATAGACACTTTAGGTGTAAGTGTGGGACTACCTCTACATGGACATATCAGTCCACGTTAAGTGTGTTCATGTGAAGATGTTCATGCACTTACAGCAGGTAGATAACTCCAACTGTACATGGGTCAATGATCAGCATGTGCATTATGGATCAGTAGTCCATGCTACTTTAGCTTAAGTCTCTATATGCATTCAGACCAAAAGCTTATTTTGTAATGAAATTGTAACGTGTTTTGTGTGAATGGGTAAAAAGAGTGAGGCTCTCTAGGGACAGGTCCCACTACCCTCTAAGGTATTTGCCACTTTAACCCTAGAAATGGTGAAGTTCGTAAGGGATGGATTGAATGTCGGTTAGAAGTAGACAGTGTTCTTTCCCGCAGTCAACGTAGGTATTGTGACATCACTACCTGCTCCAGAAATTCTGACCTGCCTAGTAAAGATCTGCGTATTTATCCATGGAGGAACCTCATCAACGATCTTCAATCAAGACTACAGGAGAAGTGCCTGATGGAAGTTGAGTCTGATGCATGTCTGATGAAAGTCGTGCCTGATGGAAGTTGTGCCTCTGCTACAAAAATGCCGTGAGGCCCATCTACAGACTGTGACACCCAGCAGTCTCATCAAGCCATATATACTCAAAATAGAGTAACGTAAAGTCTGGCTGGGTGAGGGGTGTGCACAGTATGATGCTGGCTGACTTATGGACTCTAAGTGTGAAGCCATTCCAGAGCCTGACCAGTAAGACGACATTGGGATAGGCAGACACCTGAAGAGAAAAGACATAGCAAAACGACTTTGATAACAAAAAGACTTTGATATCAAGAAAGAAGAAGAAGGTGTATTCTGTGGATGGAGCCGTTGGGTTACGGTAAACGGCAGGGAAGAGCTGATAACCATGTGGATGATGTCTAGGTACCTAACTGCATATTTTTAATTCATTCCATCCTGAACTGTCACTAGTTGTAAATGAGGTTGAGTAGGCAAATAAATCCCAGAACAATTCCCTCAAATTTCATTGTCATGTTCTCGACAACAGGGGGATTGTAGAAGGGAAGTGCCCAAAATGTACATTTTTATATAGAGGTGTGTATAGTGCATGTTTTGTGTATATATATATCTATAAGAAAAAAAGCATTTTTTGGCATAGCCAGCTCACCGCTTTGAAGAAAACCAGGAATAAGTCCAGCCTGTGGTTGCAGGTCGCACGGAAAACGGATTGGGATAAATCCTTGCATGTAAATGGATAAAGAAAAGCTATATTTTACCCTACCATTGGACTGATCGCTGGAAAAACAATACTATTTCCTTTATATATATATATATATATATATATCTTTATATATATATAATTCGCCCACATGGGCTCAGAGGCCCCCTCCTCCAGCTTGCTCCTTAAGACAAAGAAAGGCCAGCAAAGGCCAGCAGAGTTGTATTGCTAAAACAAGTTTCAGGTTTGAGGGGATGGATCTTAGTGTGACATCATTCCCCACACCTGAGGCTGGACCACCTCTTTTAGCTGGACATAAATAGACAAGTGCTTTTCTCTCTCTTTTGCTTCCTGTATGATCATGGACACCCACATGGATGGCTAAGTAGTATCTGTAACCTTTTCTTACTAGGCCCTGTATTCCCCCTAGCTCCCTAGCCATAGGTGGGAGGGTTGATATTGCATGTGTGATTTGGGTAATTAGGGCAGTTAATCGTGGGTTTTTACTGTGTTACATTGTTGTGATATTACCATATTAGTTGTAGTATCAGTATATGTATATATATATATATATGTATATATATATATATATATATATATATATATATACATATATATATATATATATGTATATTTATAGTCGCCAGCTTGGGTATAAATATGTATATGTAATAGACTTTTTTGAGTCACACTTTTTTTAAAAAAAAAATTATTTTATTATTAGCGGATTTTGCAACATTTTTTATGTAAGTGATTAATTTTTATTTTTTCCACTTATTTGATTTTTTTTGGTGCTTTTGCTCACTAATTTATTATATTGTATAAGTGCTGCACCTTGTGATCTCATATTTTTGGAATACAATCTGACCATTAAATGTTATTTGGTGTGTCTTTTTATGTACCGTGTTAAACCCTATTCAATATAGGTTTTTTATAATATTACTGTCCACAATTTTATTATTTATATTATTATTTAATTCCATTTTAATATTTTTATTCATTCTTTTTATTTTTACCAGTATACTTAGTATTTTAATATTCATTTTAATATTCCATGATCTATGGATATAATATCTTGGATATGTAATAGACTGTAGACTTGTGTGTGTAATAAATATCCTTTATTGATACACTGTTTTGTCTCAGCTAGTATATAATATAGGATAAGATAACGTTAAGGCATTACTAAGTGGATAATAATTTATTAAGAGTCGAGTTTGGTGTTAATAGTTAATATCGGGCCTCAATAGAGATGCAGGGAGAGTTTCACCTTTAATAACTATAATTCTAATTATTTCTGGAGCAAAACCCGCTCTCCTTTATCAAAACATATTGCATTACTGATATGGCAGGGCTGGGTCTGTGCCTTATATGACAGATAGGGAGGAGCGTGCCTCCTGTTCAATCGCTGATCATTCCTTATTATCGAACATTAGTATGACAAAGGTAAGGTGTAATAGATAAAGATAAATAATAATTGTAAAGTATAAAAGCAAGAAAAAATGAAGAATTGTAAAGTATAAAAAGTCATAGAAAAACATCACATTATTGTAAAGTATAAAAGCAATACAAAATGAAGAATTGTAAAGTATAAAAAGTCATATAAAAATATCATATTAATAATTGTAAAGTATAAAAGAAATATAAAAAGATACATACCGTAATATAATTGTCAAGTATAAAAGTTATATAAAGATAATTGCAAATTATGAAAAGCAACAGAAAGATAAAATAATTGCAAAGGTTAAAAGTAATGTAAATGCTAATAAATATCATTTAAATATAATAATTATACAAATGTAGTAAGATCAAATATATTTTTGTAGGTTAAAAATAACACCTATGATTATCGTCTGTTCTTATAATGAGGGATCCTCACTATAGCTTATTTACGATAAAAAATGGCAAAAACAGAAATAATATAATAAGAGCCCATTAACCACTGTTGTTAATTATGTCATGTTCTTTTTTATACACATATTGGCCAATCCTCACTGACTTCATTGACTTTAGGAAACCACATACTTATACCAGTATATATTCCGGCTCATTTCTTTGGCTTTGCTTCAGTTTTTTGTACTTTGTATAAAGAGGGAGGTGGCTCCCATGGGGCATTTTTTATTATATAGTTTCCCAGGGACAGGTGTCTGAATAGTCGGGTCTGGGTCCTGCTCTGGGTAAAATAGAAATCCCCTTTAAAATATATACTTTTATTACATATACAGTACAGACCAAAAGTTTGGACACACCTTCTCATTCAAAGATATTTCTGTATTTTCATGACTATGAAAATTGTAGAATCACACTGAAGGCATCAAAACTATGAAGTAACACATGTGGAATTATACATTACACTTTACAAAAAAGTGTGAAACAACTGAAAATGTGTCTTATATTCTAAGTTCTTCAAAGTAGCCACCTTTTGCTTTGATTACTGCTTTGCACGCAGAAAAGGTGAACGGCTGGACTCTACATGCCTGGTTCCCACCGTGAAGCATGGAGGAGGTGGTGTGATGGTGTGGGGGTGCTTTGCTGGTGACACTGTTGGGGATTTATTCAAAATTGAAGCGGTGAGTGGTCCAGCTCACCCCAAACCATCTCGATTGGGCTCAGGTCTGGTGACTGTGGAGGCCAGGTCATCTGGTGTAGCACCCCAACACTCTCCTTCTTGGTCAAATAGCCCTTACACAGCCTGGAGGTGTGTTTGGGGTCATTGTCCTGTTGAAAAATAAATGATGGTCCAACTAAACGCAAACCGGATGGAATAGCATGCCTCTGCAAGATGCTGTGGTAGCCATGCTGGTTCACTATGCCTTCAATTTTGAATAAATCCCCAACAGTGTCACCAGCAAAGCCCCCCACACCATCACACCTCCTCCTCCATGCTTCACGGTGGGAACCAGGCATGTAGAGTCCATCCGTTCACCTTTTCTGCGTGTAAAGCAGTAATCAAAGCAAGAGGTGGCTACTTTGAAGAACCTAGAATATAAGACATATTTTCAGTTGTTTCAAACTTTTTTGTAAAGTGTAATGTATAGTTCCACATGTGTTAATTCATAGTTTTGATGCCTTCAGTGTGATTCTACAATTTTCATAGACATGAAAATACAGAAAAATCGTTGAATGAGAAGGTGTGTCCAAACTTTTGGTCTGTACTGTACATTAAAAATAAAAATCACCTAGAAATCCCCTTTAAAATATATACTTTTATTACATATACGTTAAAAATATAAATCACCATAGAAACTAGAAAGACAAAAAACAACACAATTAAAACAACCCCAAAGACAAAAAATAAGGTAGAGAAGAGGACCCTACTTTGATACCAAGCTCTGCCGCCAGTCTATTTGGATGCCTGCTGACACATATTGCGGTAAACTACAAGAGTTGGGTACACCTTGTCGCGATAGGATGGCTCTTACTCTTTTTTGATCATAATGTTAACTAAGTACACTAGTGTTATCTTTTGGGAGCTGAGGAGAGCAGGCAAAAACGGCAATACACCAGAGAGGTTGGAATCTACTGGATTGCAGTACCCTGACTAACCACCACAACTAAAGGCAGCCGTGGAGCGTTCCTACGTTGGTCCTAGACGCCTCGTCACAGCCTGAGAAACTAACTACACCTAAAGATAGAAAGAGGAAAGCTATCTGCCCCGGAGCAGATCCGCAAAGAACATAGAAAGCTCCCAAACATGTAATGGCGGTTAGACAAGAGGAAATACAGACACAGACAGAAAATAGTATGAGAAAACGCTGGGGCCCAATCTGCCTAGACAGAAAAGGATAGGAAGGATACTTACTGCAATCCAAAAAAACCCTAAAAAAAAGCCAACGCTCCTAATTGCAAAAACACCTGAAATCACACGACCTCTACCACCTAAATTAGTTCTCTGGTGTAACAAAACTAAGCCGCAGCCACTGAAAAAACTGGAAAAGGCAAATGAACAAACAACAGTGGCTCCAGAGGAACCGAGAGGAGCCCAAGCCCCCCGGGGAGGGGAACCTGGCCAACCTCACAGAAATGCAGAGAAATATGCAAATGGCAAGCACAAAAACAAAAAACAGAAAATATCTTATCTGAGAGCAGGAGAAGAGGCAAGACTCAGCAAGCTTCCAAGTGAACCAGGAAACAACGTTGAGACAAGAACAATTGATCACCGGCAACCATGATGGGAGGGAACCTCCCTTATATCCAGCCAGTCTGTGATTCCTGATTGCCACTCCTCATTGAATGGTTCAGTACTGTTTGGTACTGTTTGTAACCACCAGAGGGAGCTTCTGCTCAGAATTCATTTCTAAAACATTCACAACACACTAGGTTATTTACACGTACACTTACTAAGGGTATTTGCCCATTTTGTTTTTATCTTGGGTAGCTCTATACATAATAGACTGATGTTGGCCAAACCCTCACATCTCGGTGGGATCGGCTGACAATCTAACGTGTATGGGGGCCTCCTGACTCTCCCCTGAATTACGGTGTTGGGGAGAAAAAGATTCTGCCCATCCAATATCAGAATGCCGATCCTTTTATTCCATGAGAGATGAACAGTTCCCAGAGGAGTCTTGCAGTGGCTCTCTCGTAGAGAACAAAAGAACGCTCGTCCGAACATAGAGGCGCCATGGAAGATAGCTGCTGGACGAACAATTGGCCGACAACTATCTTTACTTTGTTGAGTTTCTAGTAATTTTGACAGCAAGCATAGTGCTAAACTAAAATAAAAAAAACCTGGTTGACCGTAATACCAGTGTGATCAAAGTCTTAAGATGGGGCCAGTTACTGAAGATAAAAAAAAATAAGCAACATGCAAAGTAAAAGTATATAAATTACATATAAATACAAATCTTTAATAAATAATGTTCCCTGGGAAAAAATAGAAATGCATGATCCCTGTGACTGACCGCACTGAGGACTGACTCTTATAATTACCAGAGAATTCAGAAAGGCATCTGGGTGACAAAGAGTTAACTGTCATCTCTAATTTCCGACAGTTGACGAAATGATCAGTTACCTATAAATAAATCTAATTAAGACAAATCAAACACACAAATTATATGTTGAAGTACTTTAGCTGATCAGGCAAGTTACGAGATGAGGAGCAGGAAAAAAAAAAATCTTTCCTAAATGATTAAATGTCTAGAAACAAAAAATTATTAAAGGGACAGTCACACTTTAATGTAAGGTAGAGCACGACATACTGTGTTTGAGAATCGCGTAGTCAATCAAGATGCAAAATATGGCCCAGTTCAGGCAAACATTGCGATTCTGAAAATGTACATTCTTATGAGGCACAGACACACATAAAAAAAAAAGTAGAAAATTTGTGAAAATTTGTATGGTGCCACATGGGCTACTGCAGGCTAATTTCTGTCCAAAGAACCTGACATGGTAGAATATAAAGCTGAGAAAAGGAATTCACAGGACCTTTGTCCAAGGTCACATTATTACTCCGTTGCCGCAGGCCCAGAGCCCTATGTACCTCTTCCAACCTGCCAGGATCCTTGGCACCTCTTTTGAGTAGGCATCATACTGCAACTATGCCATTTTCCTAGGCCTGCTAATCGAAAGAGGCATCGGGGATGCCAGCCGGTAGGAGGAGGTTGCAGTCATGGACCAGGGTCCTGTGAATATTTTTGATAAACTCTACTGGAATACCGAATTTATTAATGCATTACACCTTGTCTCCGGCCAGAGCAACCAACGAGGGTAAAGCCTGGAGAGTCAGACCTATTTAATATGATTTACAAGTAAATAACATTGGTTTTTGGAAGTCTTTTTGGCACTCATACAATTGAGCAAACGCTGAGAAAAGTAATTAGTAACATTTTGTAAGACCAATGAAAGGTCCAAATATCCAGATTCTAAACTTTACTCTTGGATGGGGCAGGTACTCAAGATGTTGAAACGCATCTTAAACTTTTCCAGCTTATAGCCCCTCTTTAAGAGCCTCCATAGCAGTGAAATACTAATAATAACAAACAAGTATTTTGAAGCTTCACAAATTTTTCAACACTTGAAAATTCTCAATCTCAGTTCATAGGAGAGTTAAATTTTTTACGTCTTTCAAGATCCAATACCCCGACCTGAACCTCAAAGACTCGCCAAACCCCCTCCAAATTCTTCAGAAAAATCTTAAGCCCTTGTCACATGTTGAGTCAAAAATTTTCATGGTAGGCTGGACAGACATCTGTCTGCGATGGTTTAATGACTCCTGCATTGAGCAGGGCGTTGGACGCGATGACCCTGGAGGTCCCTTCCAACTCTAATATTCTAGGATTCTATGATGGTCAATTACAATGCGAGGATCAGTTTATTGAAAAGCTGCCATCATTTGACGTTTAATAAAAAATTCTGGGTCACCATGCAGATAACAGTGTGCTTATGGCTTTTCTGGTGCCAAGCATTTTGCCTCTTTTTTTTTTGTGTTTCCCAGAACATGAAATGTAATGTTAAACGCTCGTATTTCACACAGATCAAAGCCTGATTTATTCGTAAATATTCATAAATGATAACCCAGCGAGACTTCCTTCACCAGGCACCTGTCACATGCAGGAGCTCGGCTACAAATCTCCAAATGAGCGCACAAAATCAATATAAAAATCCAAGCACATAATCAGATATTCTGTTGTGTGGAAATTGGAAGGGATCCAGGATTTGGCTCGACAACGCAGAGGGGATGCAGTGTTTCTCATGGCGTCCATCATCCTTCCTCGTGCTGCCGGTCAGGTCAGCAGATCAAACCTGTTGCCTTTCTATGACACTGACTTCTGGAAAAGAAGCTAAACCGGCCCATACGTTCTTTTTGACCTAAACAGAAAAAAAAAACATCTGCTGGTTGACTCATGAGCTGTTTTTGGCGACGATTAACTGAAACAGAGTCTGTTGTGGATCGGTTCTATCCCAGCAGTAGGTGTCACAGGAATAAATAGATGGATTTCATGGGACGCAGACATCATTTGCCAAGCAAAATGCGTCAACACAAACATTTGCAAAAATTATACTTTACTCCTTCGGAGCTGGAAAGATTTGTATCCGGATCTCAGCATGGCTGCCCCGCAGGACTGGAAAGGAGCATTTGTTTTTTTTTGGTTTTTTTTTAAATATCAACTATTTTTATAGATCACTGAGAAATGACTTGTCGGGAGCAGCATCAATGACAATTTTTCAAATGTCGAGCAACCTTATTGTTGTTACATAATCCCTACAAAATAGATGACGTGACGAATATATATGTATATATATATATGTCCAATCCAAAATGCCCAATGCAAATTTCATCTTTGGATCCTAATTTTTTTACGCCTTGTGAAAAATAAAGAAAAAGTTAAAGCCCATGCCTAGTCAAACTTCATATTCATGTTCCTAGTCCAAATTTCCTTTCTCAAGTCATATTCATAGAGCTCGAGTAAACAGAAATCTGGCCTGTTGTATCCAAGGTTCTTTTCCTTACCCCTTTTTTTCAGAAATGTTCTAGAAATATATATAAAAAAAACATATACCCACCTACTGAACCACCTCCATTCCTTGGTGCTACCGCCCATATTCCCCACTGGCTTCTTTGCTTCCTCTTTCGGCAGAGGATTGGAACATCATGCCTGCAGCCATCCAGAGAGTACTGAGGTCACGTGCCGTCTGAGTCAGAAGAGACAGCCTCTTTGCTTTCTCTATAGGCTTTGATGGCATGTGACCACTGCAGACAATCAGACAATTGATTTCAGCAGTTATATGATTTCACCTGAAGGAAAAGGAAGCAATGAGACTGTCTGGTAGATGAGTATATGTTGTTTTTTTATCTCCAGAACACTTGGGCCCATTTTTAAAATAAAAAAGTGGCAGACAACCCCTTTTTAAGATTGTGCATGGAGTCACTTGTAGCTTTAGTTTCTGGGCACCACAAAATAGTTACAAAAAATAAATAAATGTTCCATTCATTATTCTTTTAGGGGTATGTATTCATTAGTTAGTTTCACTAGCAGGTACAGTGATGGCCAGACTAGTCTTTCAGAGCCGAAACTCAGAGAAAACTAGATCTCTGAAAATCACTTTAGCACATTAGGAAAAAGTGGCTTGTAGAAGGCCTGAAAGGGTGGAGTACAGCCAGAATAGTCTTTTGAGGGTCAAATATTAGAGGAAACTAGATCTCTGAAAACCAGTTTAGCACGCTAGAAAAAAGTACTTTGTAGAAGGCCTGAAACGGTGAAGTACAGCCAGACTAGTCTTTCAAGGTCCAAGATTAGAGGAATCTAGATCGATTAGCATGCTAGAAAAAAGTGCCTTCTAGAATGCCTGAAAGGGCAGATAGCACTTCAGTCTTTGAGGTTCCTTGAGTCATGCTCTTCCCACTTAGTTTTTCCTGAAGTCTTCCCTAACGACATGTTATAAAATTCTCATTCTGGTAATGCTTCCAGTGAACGTACCAAACTTTAATCTGTTTTAACTTATATGGGCAAGCTGAACGTCCAATTTCTTATCACCTAAATATCCCAAACATCCTTGGTAGGCTACAGATACATTTTAAAGGGTAAGTTCACGATCACCGGTTCCAATATGGATATTGTGCCACAAAATCTACCTATTCAGGATGACTACGCTTTACTTTCAGACATGGTGGAAGATTCAGATCAGTATAATCTTCCCCTCTAAATCATGGGTTAGGCAGCTAGCCTCCTGTAACTAATAGTAACCAAGCGTTCATTTTGGTAAATATAATTTGCATTGATTTATTAAAGCTGATGACCGATTACGATTCCCTAAAAATTTGCACCATTCTCTGCTCAGCTACTTCCTGAGTAGCTTTGACCCGGACAACAGATCCATCTAGTATGATTTGATGCTTCATCCCGCTGATTACTTGCAATCATTTTTTAAGTGTAGTTATTTTCACCAAGGTAAAAAAAACATCATGAGCTGGGATGGGAAATAAAAAAAAGTAGAGTCTATGTGAGGATACCAAAGAAGGGGATTACAATAAAACCTAATGAGCTTAGACTCAAGGCAGCTCAAAGCATTACACTTTCAGTGCAACTTTATTTTGACAAAATGTCTGTTTGTGTTACCGAGTAAAAGGGGTATTATAAAAGGCTCATTTCCAAAGGTCAGGCCGAATTTTAAATCTGTAAAAGGGCTTTGCAAGAATTTTACCTTCAGCGTTTCTAAATTCACTCTACTTATGTCTGAATGTAAGATGCATGCTGAGCTTCACAAACCGTTCTTGCATAAGTTTTAGACCCTCCGGCCATCATAGGAATGTAACAAGGGATGTTTCCTTTACACCTTATGGACACTAAATTTACATGCTGAAGAAAGTGTGTAAAGGAGCTCTGCTCCAGGAGGCAGGAAACTTTTAGTGCTACATATAGGGTAGCTACACTGTAAATCAATGTCTGATCCATGATAGAGCTTGAAACCGGACAACTGATATTGGCCAAACCAGTCAACCACAGGGGCAGCTAGAGATTTCTTCCTTATGGAGAACACCTATTCTGAATACTTTTTTCCAATGGTGCGTTGTCTATAAAAATCCATGTGTGTGGCCCTGGTGGTAGGCACACGCAGTACCCTGGAGAGTGTGTGGCGAGACAGCAGTTTAATGCTAAATATCCATTCACTCGACATATACTAGACACACCCTTAGGGTAGTGGAGTTTACTCTTGAGGGAGTGGTCAAGGTAGTATGTGTTGGAGTGATTTAGTGAGTCTAGTTCCTGTCTTCGGACAGTGAGGACGTGTGGAGTGAGTGTCTAGACTTCAGAGAGAGAAGACGTCTGGAGGGAGGAAGGAGTCTAGCCAGCTCTATCATCAGTTCATATCGTGGAGTCTGGTACAGGTGTTTGAATTCACCTTAGTCTAGTCAGAGCTTTATCACCTCCTCAGCATACACTGAAGGAAAGAAGAAGTTTAGTACAGAAAGTCTTCAGCATCCCTGTCTAAAGGACGGTATCAGGTTCAGAGACGTGCTCCTGCCTGTTGATAACTGAGCATCTGTAGCTAACTTTGAAGTAAGGAAAAGAAAGAAGTGACTGCTCGACCCTTGGCTAGTTTGAGTGCTTATGTTACCAGCGTGGACAAGGCGAAAGGCAAAGTGGATTTATTGGATTAGTGCTTACGGATTGAAGAAGTCCCGCACATTGCACCCGGTCACTGGGGACCGAAGGGTCACTGTTGTTTCAAGCACAGTGATAAGAAAACCAGGAATTTACCGGACCTTAGGTCGCGGCAAACAAGCCCCTTATAGTCAGTACGTAACTGGGGTCAGGGGAAGTGAAGACTTTGAGTCAGTGCACGACAAGATAAGAATTCAGCTCTCTCGCAGGAAGGCTCCTAACACAAAGCTGACTGGGCAGGTACAGCTATAGATTAGCTGGAGATTTTGAGGGAACTACGCTTCAGGCTGGTTGTACTCGTTGAATTGGAAGTAAAGGAGGCCCCTAACTTGTCCAGCTGCTGTCTCAAGATACACTCTCCTTGGATCAGCCTCCCTGGGACCTGCCTGAACATCTTACAAGTAAAGGTATGGAAAGACGCTGACCGTGTGAGACTGTGTTCTTTATCTGCACCCGACTTCACAAATCCCATAGACTTTGAGGGACCAGTCCCACCTGTAGGGGACCCGACATCTAGCTGCCTCACCATCCCCTCAGAGATCTACAGCAGCACTGGTACTAATTACCAGAATACTACAGGTGGCGTCACGAACTGTACATAAATCAATCCCTGTAAATATATCCCCAACATACGCCAGACCGCCCGGGCCACAGACCGAGCCACAGCTACCTGTGACAAAACCCCCATAGACTTCCATGGGCTCGGCTCTGAGTACCCCATTGCCCTGGTAATCCACAATTGTGGTGGCGGGTCGACACAAACTTGGCGTCACGAACAGGATGCGAAACTCGCAAAATTGCGAGCCCTGTGTGCCTATGGAATTGTTTTTGTGAAAAAGGACTGTTTGCACTTTTGGCGCCAAAATCGCCATTTTTGTCGCCATATTCGCGCCCTCAGGCGCTGGAGAAGAAGGTGGGCGTACCTGAGAGAGCGCGCAGAGTCTTGGACACTCCCCTGGCTCTGACTCATCGGCAGGTCCTGCAACAGGAAGTGAACGCTCTGACATCAGAGCGCCTGCGACGAAGGTCCTGTTCCCACTGCGGTGCCTGTGAAATAGCAGCGTCTGAAACCGGTAGGCTCCGTTTAACCAAGGGGGCGCTAAGATGTCACAACAACCGGCTGACAGTGCGGCCCCGGCCGGAGGCCCCAATCCCGCACCGTCTGGTATTGTAGCGCCAGATGGGGGCGCAGGCCCTGCACCCAGTCCGGTAGTCCCGATCATGCCACTAACGCTCCCATATATGCCTGGGGTGAAATGGCTTCCCCAATACAGCGGTGGGCCAGGCACATTAGCAGGCTTCAAGCGGAAGTTATGCAGCATCCTAGAAATGTACTCTATGCCTGAGAGACAAAAAGCTGCTGTGCTAATAGGGCAGCTAACTGGCGCTGCTGAAAGGGAAGTGGAGACTTGGGATCCCGTTGATCAGGAGTCGGTACCTGCGATCTTCCTTAAGCTACATGCCATATTTGAAGACCGCACAGAAACGGATCTCCGGATGGCCTTCTATCACTGTTCACAACAGCCAGGTGACAGCATCCGGGACTATGCTTGCCGACTACAGGGAGCCCTGAGAGCCCTCAAGCAAATTAACAATTTAAATGCTATCGACGAGAATAGAATGCTGAAAGAACAATTTATACAGGGATTGAGATCCCCAGAGGAACGCAGAACTGTAAATTGGTGGTCCTTAGATCATCCGGATGCTACCTTTGATGCCCTAAAGGACATGGCAATAAAAGGGCTGCGGCCCCTGGGCAAACCTGAGGTGGCCACCCAACATCATCAGGGTGAAGTCACTCTGGAACCGGCAGTAACCCCCTGTTCCCCGCTAGTGGCAGAAACCAAAACGCAGGTGACACCTCCTAGTGAATTGGACTGTCTGCGCTCAGAGGTGCGCCAGCTGACTAAAAATCTGGCCGCTGTGATGAGTGCCCTACAGCTGCGGAAAGAGGAGGAAGGGAAGATCTTGTTAGCTGACTGCCCAGAGGACGTTCCGTGGATGCACCGGAGAAGAAAGAAGACGTCGCCCCCCCGGAGGAGGACAACGCCACCCCCAGGAGCAACCTCTGATCAACACCCTTCTCGTCGAGAGATCATCTGTTATCGCTGCAACCGGAAAGGTCATCTGTCTACACAGTGTCCTTTAAACGGGCAGAACCTGGGTCCAAGGGCCAACACCCAGGAGAATACCCGTCAGGCCCCCTAGACTGGAACCGCAGGTATGTGGGCGGGCGACCCTACCTGTCTATTATTCTAGATGGTATTGCTGTTCCAGCATTGTTAGACACTGGGTCCCAGGTGACCCTAATACCTGATGCTCTATATACCAAGTACTGGTCAATGGACAGTCTTAAACCTCCGAGCCTTGACTTTACTGTGTATGCTTCTAATGGTCTTCCTGTAGAAGTACTCGGAACAAAATGTGTAGATGTAAAGGTGGGCCGAGAGGAGTTGAGAGACCAAGGGCTTCTGGTAGTAAAGACTGTAAATGAGGAAACGGTCTAAATATAATTTTGGGTACTAACATTATCGGTAATTGTTTGGGAGAAGTTGTGTTCTTGCTCCAACAGCTCGCTGAGATTGCCCGACCAAGGCAGAGAGGAGTAATCCAAAGAGAGATCCGGGCCCTGGTGTGTCAGCAGCAAGCGAAGCTTACCGACGGCGAAATTGGTAATGTACGGGTCACTGACTCAGATCCTATTGTGATACCCCCAATGAGTGAAATGATCATTTGGTGCAGGGCAGCCATAGGTCTGAGAGGACAGAATTACCAAGCTGTAGTAGAACCCCACCATTCAGAACATAGACCTACACTTATGACTGCTAGAGGAGTAGTAGAAGTGGTGAATGGAAGAGTACCGGTACGGCTTCTCAATTGGGGAGATGATGAGGTAAATTTACCCCGTTATGCAACCATTGCTAAACTTCATGCTGTTGACAATAATTCTATTCTCCCGGCTGAGTCCTTAGACTCCTGTCAAATAGAGGAGGACAATGACCCAGCAACTCAGGTGGCGGAATGGTGTCGGCAACTCCATGTTGGGACGGACACCACTCCCGCTCACCAGAAGCAAGGGGTATTACGGGTGGTGCAAGAGTACGCTCAAGTGTTTAGCAAGCACCCACTTGATTTTGGGGCAATTAAGGGAGTACAACATCATATCCCTACAGGCAGTCATCCTCCCATCAAAGAGCGGTATAGGCCCATACCTCCAGCTCATTATCAGAAGGCTAAAGAAATGTTGAATGATATGAAGAAAGCTGGGTGATAAGGGATAGTTGTAGTCCCTGGGCAGCCCCTCTAGTTCTGGTTAAAAAGAAAGATGGTAGTATGAGAATGTGTGTGGATTACAGGCAGGTGAACCGCATAACACACAAGGATGCATACCCGTTACCACGAATAGAGGAATCATTAGCTGCTCTGAAAACGGCTAACTACTTTTCTACCCTTGATCTGACTAGTGGTTACTGGCAAGTGGCTGTGGCTGAGGAGGATCGTGAGAAAACGGCTTTCACCACCCCAATGGGGCTCTGTGAGTTCGACAGAATGCCGTTTGGGCTCAGCAGTGCCCCAGGAACATTTCAGAGAGTGATGGAAAACTGTCTGGGACATCTCAATTTTGAAACCGTGCTGCTATACCTAGACGACGTTATCGTGTATTCCAAGACATATGAGGACCATCTGAAGCACCTGGCAGAAGTATTCGAGTCCCTGTCCAGGTATGGGATGAAATTAAAACCCTCAAAATGCCATCTACTCAAGCAGAAGGTACAATACTTGGGCACATCGTCAGTTCGGAAGGAGTAGCGCCGGACCCAGAGAAAGTCACTGCCATCCAGAAGTGGCCGGAGCCGAAGAACCTTAAGGAAGTGCGACAGTTCCTGGGACTAACGGGTCTACCAAAAGTAAAAAAGTTTGAAATGTTTTATAAAGTTTTGCACAAAATTATATAGTGAATATATATATTTCTACTGTAGAATGCCCGGCTGGGTAAATGGTAAATGATAAATAGTAATCAGAAAGAGTTTTTGCACTTTCGTATTATGTGATATTATATAATATGTCTTTGGTTTTACATTGGACTTGGAGGTTAAGGACTATGCTAACCCAGAACTTACTTGTAAATAGTTGCGCTTCGGTGCTTTATCTTGGTTTTACATAAACCATTACAACTACCTCTGAAAACAAAACCCGTGTGGTGTGGCACTGAGTGAGGTCTGCAATTGGACGTCCTGCAGCCCACCCAGGACCCACGTTGAAGGTTTGGTGCGGGTCCTTCACAAGTATCTTGTATATTTATTGAATGCTATTTAATATTTGTATTTTTCTATAAAGTTTGCAACGTTCAAGATATTCTCACCTCCCGGATGGGAAGATGTTATTGTTTAATGTTTATTGCATAAACAAAATGTCTCTTTTGTATTTTACAGCCCGGGAGTGCTGTCTTTTACCATGGGGGAATGTGTGGCCCTGGTGGTAGGCACACGCAGTACCCTGGAGAGTGTGTGGCGAGACAGCAGTTTAATGCTAAATATCCATTCACTCGACATATACTAGAACACCCTTAGGGTAGTGGAGTTTACTCTTGAGGGAGTGGTCAAGGTAGTATGTGTTGGAGTGATTTAGTGAGTCTAGTTCCTGTCTTCGGACAGTGAGGACGTGTGGAGTGAGTGTCTAGACTTCAGAGAGAGAAGACGTCTGGAGGGAGGAAGGAGTCTAGCCAGCTCTATCATCAGTTCATATCGTGGAGTCTGGTACAGGTGTTTGAATTCACCTTAGTCTAGTCAGAGCTGTATCACCTCCTCAGCATACACTGAAGGAAAGAAGAAGTTTAGTACAGAAAGTCTTCAGCATCCCTGTCTAAAGGACGGTATCAGGTTCAGAGACGTGCTCCTGCCTGTTGATAACTGAGCATCTGTAGCTAACTTTGAAGTAAGGAAAAGAAAGAAGTGACTGCTCGACCCTTGGCTAGTTTGAGTGCTTATGTTACCAGCGTGGACAAGGCGAAAGGCAAAGTGGATTTATTGGATTAGTGCTTACGGATTGAAGAAGTCCCGCACATTGCACCCGGTCACTGGGGACCGAAGGGTCACTGTTGTTTCAAGCACAGTGATAAGAAAACCAGGAATTTACCGGACCTTAGGTCGCGGCAAACAAGCCCCTTATAGTCAGTACGTAACTGGGGTCAGGGGAAGTGAAGACTTTGAGTCAGTGCACGACAAGATAAGAATTCAGCTCTCTCGCAGGAAGGCTCCTAACACAAAGCTGACTGGGCAGGTACAGCTATAGATTAGCTGGAGATTTTGAGGGAACTACGCTTCAGGCTGGTTGTACTCGTTGAATTGGAAGTAAAGGAGGCCCCTAACTTGTCCAGCTGCTGTCTCAAGATACACTCTCCTTGGATCAGCCTCCCTGGGACCTGCCTGAACATCTTACAAGTAAAGGTATGGAAAGACGCTGACCGTGTGAGACTGTGTTCTTTATCTGCACCCGACTTCACAAATCCCATAGACTTTGAGGGACCAGTCCCACCTGTAGGGGACCCGACATCTAGCTGCCTCACCATCCCCTCAGAGATCTACAGCAGCGCTGGTACTAATTACCAGAATACTACAGGTGGCGTCACGAACTGTACATAAATCAATCCCCTGTAAATATATCCCCAACATACGCCAGACCGCCCGGGCCACAGACCGAGCCACAGCTACCTGTGACAAAACCCCCATAGACTTCCATGGGCTCGGCTCTGAGTACCCCATTGCCCTGGTAATCCACAATTGTGGTGGCGGGTCGACACACATGCACAAGCTGAATGTCCTAAATGAGAACCAGGACCTCACCAGAGAAAGGTCAAAGGCATCTCACCATACCAACCGGCAACCCATCCTGTGCGAGGGCAAGAATTTCACAACAGCTGTCTACAGATGTTTTCTATATGTCAAAGCTCTCTATAGGTCAGCCATTCACTTCACTGGCATCTACCTGGCACTAGAGATTTTTCTTCCTTAGAGGAGATCTATTTTGGACCCTCTTCATTCCTTGCACTCTACCTTGAAAAAATATCTGGACTTTCAAAAAACTTCTCACATGCCAAATAAGTTGGGATTTCAGTGCTGAAAAGCCGTGTATTGCTAAATCTAAGGGAAAGAAACTCTAAACTGAGCACTGCTCTCCTCAGAAGCTCTAAGCTGAGCACTGCTCTCCTCAGAAGCTCCAAGATGAGCACTGCTCTCCTCAGAAGCTCCAAGATGAGCACTGCTCTCCTCAGAAGCTCTAAGCTGATCACTGCGCTCCTCAGAAGCTCTAAGCTGATCACTGCGCTCCTCAAAAGCTCTAAGCTGAGCACTGCTCTCCTCAGAAGCTCCAAGATGACCACTGCTCTCATCAGAAGCTCCAAGATGAGCACTGCTCTCCTCAGAAGCGCCAAGTTGAGCACTGCTCTCCTCAGAAGCTATAAACTGAGCACTGCTCTCCTCAGAAGCTCTAAGCTGAGCATTGCTCTCCTCAGAAGCTCTAAGCTGATCACTGCGCTCCTTAAAAGCTCTAAGCTGAGCACTGCTCTCCTCAGAAGCTCCAAGATGAGTACTGCTCTCCTCAGAAGCGCCAAGATGAGCACTGCTCTCCTCAGAAGCTCCAAGATGAGTACTGCTCTCCTCAGAAGCGCCAAGATGAGCACTGCTCTCCTCAGAAGCTCTAAGCTGATCACTACTCTCCTCAGAAGGTCTAAGCTGAGCACTGCTCTCCTCAGAAGCTCCAAGATGAGCACTGCTCTCCTCAGAAGTGCCAAGATGAGCACTGCTCTCCTCAGAAGCTCTAAGCTGATCACTGCGCTCCTCAAAAGCTCTAAGCTGAGCACTGCTCTCCTCAGAATCGCCAAGATGAGCACTGCTCTCCTAAGAAGCGCCAAGATGAGCACTGCTCTCCTCAGAAGCTCTAAGCTGAGCACTGCTCCCCTCAGAAGCTCTAAGCTGAGCACTCCTCTCCTCTGAAGCTCTAATCTGAGGACTGCTTCCTCAGAAGCTCTAAGCTGAGCACTGCTCTCCTCTGAAGCTCTAAGCTGAGCACTGCTCTCCTCAGAAGCTCCAAGATGAGCACTGCTCTCCTCTGAAGCTCTAAAATGAGCACTGCTCTCCTCAGAAGTTCTAAGCTGAGCACTGCTCTCCTCAGAAGCTCTAAGCTGAGCACTCCTCTCCTCAGAAGCTCTAAGATGAGCACTCCTCTCCTCTGAAGCTCTAAACTGAGCACTGCTCTCCTCAGAAGCTCTAAACTGAGGACTGCTTCCTCAGAAGCTCTAAGCTGAGCACTCCTCTCCTCAGAAGCTTTAAGCTGAGCACTCCTCTCCTCTGAAGCTCTAATCTGAGCACTGCTCTCCTCAGAAGCACTAAACTGAGTACTGCTCTTTTCAAAAGCTCTAACCTGAGGACTGCTCTCCTCAGAAGCTCTAAACTGAGCACTGCAACCCTCAGAAGTTCTAGCTGAGAATTGCTCTCCTCAGATGGCAGGGATAGCTGAAGGTGGCTTCATAGACTTTCTAAAAAATGTCCTTCACCCAGCTTCATCTACTAGAATAGAGCAGCGCTCAGCTAAAGTCTTCTGATTCAGTTAAGGATATTTGCTCACGTCTTTTCTGCTTGGAATCCACTTTAAAAGGCACCACAAAAAATGAACAAATACACAGCAATGTAAAAACGGCATGTTCAGTCTTTTGTTAGCTATTTTAAACCGCTTCAGGGTTCAGAAAACGTGAAAGAAGAAGTAGCTTGGTCATTCTCATTTCGACTAAATCATAGAAAAAAAAGACGCTGGAGTTAAAGCTATCGGAAGAACAAATCCAGAACAGTCAACAAAACAGTTTCAGGAAAAAGACTGGTGGGGTCTTAAAGATTCCGTGTGCACATACCCTTATCCGTGACAAGTCGAAGTGCTCAGAATCCCACTGACCAAAACTAATGGCATATCATCATGTTGTCAGAAGTATTTTGATAGTGCAGTTACTCTTAAAATCATCTTTATACGTGGTTTTGACTTGAGGGGTCATCTTAGCAAGAAAACTCCATTTTAAAATCAAGGAGACATGAGGTTCTTTATCCAACTGTTTGATTTGGAAATGCTTTCAATGCATGGATGAGCTGGGTCCATTCTTAGTAAGCTGCTCTCTGTTCTGGCTCATATTGGGGATCTCCTCGAAGGTAGCCCCTTCACCAGTGGCACTGGCTGGTGGGGAACGTGTTTCATGTAGCACACACATCATCTTATTGTGTCTAGCATAACCAATAACCTGAAAGGACATCAGGCGCATCGGTGATTCCCTGGGTAATTTAAATGACCAGTTTAAGCCTGTTAATGATTGTGAAGCTCATGCACAATGTATACTCTTACAGAAGATTATGTAAATTACCTTTAATTATCTCATTAATATGCAGCTGTTGATATTTCTAGGAAGGGAGTGTTTATATTAATGAGAAATGTATAGGAAATTGACACGAAAAGATAAGACTTTGCTTTAGCCATACAAGTCATTCAGGGACTTTGTCCTCTTATTGCAAAGTCTGACCGGCCAAACCGACAGCCTGGGATTAATTTGGAATTTTAATCTTTTATTACCTTTCAAAAATATTTTTTTTAATTTCCAAAATGTCTTAATTATTTCTTTTTCTTCTTCCCTTATGTCCCCTTTGTTTTCCAATGTTCAGCCATAGTGGGCTTCTGAGGGATTCTCTTAAAAAATATTGTTTAATTATTTTCATTTTTAATCTTTGCTATGGTCCCAAGTTTTCTGCAAGGAGAAAAATAAATAAAAATAAAGAGAACAGTATTAAAGCGCTTCTCCGCTGCGGACAATCGCTATTAGCTAATCAAGCCCTTGACTAAAAGGTGGTCACAATGTCCCCTTTGCTGGGACCCCAGGTGATAAGCTGCAATCAAGGAGAACTCTGATGGTAAGTGTTCAATCTCCCTGCAGTGCCACCAAAGGGAAAATGAGATATTAGTCAGTGTTCATTCAAATCAGTGCATTGTCTGGTAATGTAGGACAAGACAGGTCTTCCAAAGCGAGAAACTCTCTTTGTAAATGTGCTTCTACAAGATGAAGGTCCAATATAGAGGAACCTCCTTTATTAACTCGCTAATGGAGTATCTCAAAATGGGTTTTCTAAAGAAGGAACAACCCACATTAGATAAAATTAATCCAGCCAAGGGCTTGAGTAAAGTTGGCCATTTGGTGCGTTGGATAGAATTTTGAGAAAACTGTCAAATGATCGCAGAGAGACGGAGGACTGCCCTGGGCGATCAGTTACTGTGACAATCAAAATCATTAACCGCTCTGATGCCATCTTCAGCTGAGGTCCACCACTGTGCCCTGCCATCTTCAGCAGAGGTCCAGCATTGTGCTCTGACATCTTCATCTGAGGTCTACCACTGTGCCCTGACAAGTTCAGCTGAGGTCCACCATTGTGCCCTGCCATCTTCAGCTGAAGTTCACCACTGTGCCCTGCCATCTTCAGCTGAGGTCCACTATTGTGCCCTGACATCTTCAACTGAGGTCCACCACTGTGCCCTGCCATCTTCAGCTGAGGTCCACCACTGTGCCCTGCCATCTTCAGCTGAGGTCCACCATTGTGCCCTGACATCTTCAATTGAGGTCTACCACTGTGCCCTGCCATCTTCAGCTGAGGTCCACCACTGTGCCCTGACATCTTCAACTGAGGTCTACCACTGTGCCCTGGTAAGAATAATAGCGGCACTCCAAGTGCTGGTGCACAAGTAGGATCCCAAACTATATAGTGTTATGAAGGACTTGGCATTCACATTAAGTAGAAATATACATTTTTTTTTACAGTGTAGTAGTAAAGTGTAATGTTTTGGTCAGCAAGGACCTTCATCAGAGTACACACTGGTAAATTGTGAATAGAAAAGACACAATGTCTAGTGGTATGGCCGCAAG
This sequence comes from Oophaga sylvatica, assembly GCA_033576555.1. Lineage (NCBI taxonomy): Eukaryota > Metazoa > Chordata > Amphibia > Anura > Dendrobatidae > Oophaga > Oophaga sylvatica. The sequence goes on along the minus strand of JARQOD010000010.1, from coordinate 38,750,819 downwards.
GGTCCTTAAAGAATTCGGCATCGATGTGGCCTCATGAACGCAGTGTCCACCGATTGTTTAGGTGCACATGAACAAGCAGTAGATGCCATGTTCACGCCGCCACATCGACGCTGAATTCACTAAGGACCCTTGAGGCCATACCACCAGACATTGTGTGTTTTCTACTCACAATTTACCAATGTATACTCTGATGAAGGTCTTTGTGCTAAATAAACCTTTATATTTCTATTTATCTGAGTGCCAAGTCTTTTATAACACCACTGTGCCTGACATCTTCAGCTGGGTCTACCATTTCACTGCAATCTCAGCTGAGGTCACCACTGTGCCCTGCCATCTTCTGCTGAGGTCCACCACTGTTTCCTGCCATCTTCAGCTGAGCTCCACCACTGTTTCCTGACATATTCAACTGAGGTCCACCACTGTTTTCTGACATCTTCAACTGCGGTCCACCACTGTTTTCTGACATCTTCAGCTGTGGTCCACTACTGCGCCCTGACATCTTCAGAAGTCTACCATGGTGCCCTGCCATCTTCAGTTGAGGTGCATCACAGAGCCCTGCTATATCCAGCTGAGGAGCATCACTGTGCCCTGCCATCTTCAGCTGAGGTACACCATTGTGCTCTGCCATCTTAAGCTGAGGTCTACCACTGGTAAATCTCATAATTACCTGTTTCTCCAGAGGTTCCATAGTGCCCTAACATCTTCAGAAGTCTACCATGGTGCCCTGCCATCTTCAGCTGAGGTCCACCACTGAGGCCTGCCATCTTCAGTTGAGGTGCATCACTGTGCCCTACCATCTTCAGTTGAGGTGCATCACTGTGCCCTGCCATCTTCAGTTGAGATGCACCACTGTGCTCTGCCATCTTAACCTGAGGTCTACCACTGTGCCCTGTCATCTGTATGACATAGAGTTACACAGGGAGGAGTTAAATCTCATAATTACATATTTCTCTAGAGGTTCCATTACTTAAAGGAACACTCCAGGCAGACTGGATTGACTGGGTGGTGCATGCTCCTCCCGCTCAGGCCTTGCCCGAGATATAATACAACGCATCAGTTCAGCCTGGAGTATCACTTTAAAGCTCTTCATTTACTATGGTTATTTCAGTAGGTTTTTGGAAAAATGTAATTTTTATTCAAAGGCAGATGTCCACACCGTCCTTAAAAGAAAAGCAGAAAATGTGGCAATTAGCTGAAATTATCCACAAAATTGGTGCTGTACCTCTTAATTTGCTGCAGTGCTTGAATGACTTCTCAATTATCTCATTTTTTCTCTGGATTTGTTTTCTTTCAGTCTGATCATTGGGAATATCGGATTATCCGGCACTTACCTCGTATTCGAGATTAAAATCTGTTACTATGAATAGCTTTGTCCAAATGTAATTAATTGCCTACCTCACCTGCTAATTAAATGCTCAGATACGTTCTGTAATGGATAAAGGTGATCTACTGGTCAGTGATTTGGAAACCCAATTAATGTTGCTAATGGTAATGAATTTACCTGGTGTTTGAGCACCACGTTTACAGCGTCGTACGAATCATCACTTGCGGCTGGGAAGATCCTGTTTACACCATGTGAAAGTTTGAATCTAAAATTATTCTCCTCCGATCAAATGTCCGCAGTCATTTTTTCCAGTAATTACATAACATGGGTCTTGAAATTTTATTCAATGCACATATAACTCTTGTAAAAAAGTAAGAGCTCCCAAGATAATGGCGCCATCACATGCTGCTGTGGTTTACACCAGTTATATTGAGGTCTTTGTTGTTCATTGAAGTCCACTTCTGGATCATCTGTCCATAGATGATCCCCTGAGGTAACATTCTAACAGTTTCAGCATGTCACGACCATCATAAAGATGGGTGAGCCTATCGATTTTGGTGGGACCAGTTGACCATCTAATGTGTATGGAGGCCTCCAAACTCTCCTCCGACAGATGATGGAGCAGAGAAGAATCGGGAAGTTGACTCCTTTGCTTTCCCTTCTCCATATTAAATACACAAGTTCACTTGGCCAAGCCATTTAGGGGATGCTAGAGAGATACTGGTCAGCCTAATGCCATATTGTATAAGACCCACTTTGACTTGTCTCTTGCTATTGTGACATTGACTTCCTGCTCTTTGATTCCCAATAATGGGCCACTGTAAAGGTGCCTTTTCTCGGTCAGCTACTGTTGAGCCTGGCTAGGCTCAATAAGCTGGATCTCACTAATAATAGCATTTCTTCGTACATTTCATGCCGATAATAGCGTACTGAATAGCTGATTATAGAAAATATTACAATACTGTTTGTCTAATTTTCCAAAAAGATGTAAAGAAAATTCATAAACAAAAAACAGTAGAATGAATATCCTTTTCGGTCATGTATAAGTACTAATGATGAGCAAACATGCTCAGATAAGGTGTTACCTGAGCATGCTCGGGTGCTAGCCGAGTGTCTTCAGCGTGCTCGAATACTATGTTTGAGTCCCCGCGTCTGCATGTCTCAAGGCTATTCGACAGCAGCAACATATGCAGGAATTATCTAACAAACAGACAATTCCGGCATGTGTTGCGGCTGTCAAAGAACCGCAAGACACGCAGCCACGAGGACTGAAACATATTTTTCGTCGTTCATCACTAAAAGGATCCATATAGATGTATGTAATATACATTATAGCTATACGAGTGCATACAAATATTATTAGCTTGTACTGTATATTTATTATTTCTAAAGTCTTCCAACAATTGAAGTTTCCTCTCATGGGAAATAATGCACCAAGTGTTTTTTCAACCAGCCGCTCTCAACTACCGTGTATCCCAGGAATGTGGAGACAGTCCACTTCATACTGTAGACTTAAGCCCCCGTCTCACATAGCGAGATCGCTGCTGAGTCACAAGTTTTGTGATGCAACAGCGATCTCCCCAGCGATATCGCTGTGTGTGACACGCAGCGACGATCAGGCCCCCTGCTGGGTATCGCTGATCGTCGCTGAATGTCCTGGACATTTTTTTGATCGTTGGTCTCTCGCTGGCCAGCATGCATCGCTGCGTGTGGCAGGCGGGAGACCAGCGATCAGTGAGCTGGAGCTGGTAACCAAGGTACACATCGGGTTTCTAGGCACCGCTCGGCGCATAGAAGCCCGATGTGTACGTTAGATACCAGCGCGCTGGTGCAGGGGAGCTGGTAACCAACGTACACATCGGGTTTCTAGGCGCCAAGAAACCCGATGTGTACCTTGGTTACCAGCTCCCTGCACCAGCGTGCTGGTATCTAAGGTACACTGCGGGTAACTAAGCGACGTGCAGCGCCTGTTACCCGCATAGTCGCTGTCCTGATCGCTGCTGAGAGATGCCTGTTTGGCAGCTCAGCCGCGATCATGTAGTGACACACCAGCGATCCTGACAAGTGCATATCGTTGTCGGGATCGCTGGTGTGCCGCTATGTGTGACGGGGCCCTTAAGCTTCAGTATTGACTCTAATAACAATTGTCTGATCACTGAAAAATGCATTAAAGTCACCTACAAAGAAGAAAAACTCACCAATGAGGAGAGGTTTGCTGTAAATATGGTTATTTGGGGACCAACAGTAAGTAGAGTTGCAAACTCCAATCTCACAGTTGGCATGTGGTACCGTCCACTGAGCTGAGGGATATAACATATTAATGTTCTGACGTGATCAAAAACCCAAAGTATAATGTTCTGGAGAATAGTCATGATCAGAAACCAGCCGTAAAATGTTTTGGAGCAAAAAAAAATAAAGATAACCAAAGATGTAAAGTTCTGGAGATTAGCAATGAGTAGAAGCTAGAAGTCTAATGTTCTGGAACATGATAATGACCAGAAACTAGAAGTCTAGTTTTTTGGATGATGAAGGTCAGTAAGTTGATTCATGCAGTTTGGAATTTTTTTTTTTTATCTATAGTAAATAACTGGGACATTTGAAGCATTGTGCCCCAGGCTTTGCTGATGTCAGCAATCTTACACAAAATTTGGTCAACAAAATGGCCTCTTTAACCATGTACACAAACCTTTCGATGGTATCTGGTAGATGTATTGGTGGCACAAAAATGGATTTCGCCAGTGCGAGTTGTCAAGAATTGCATTTTGTAATGGTCAGTTACGGACTGGGGCTGAAATTCAGTGAAATCACACAGGCCCATGTTATCCCCGTCCCCATGAACCAGATGGGATATATTACTAATTTTACCCTGGATGGAGGAAAGGAAGATTTTCTACATGACCAATCTTTCTAATGATCCCCGTAGCTGCTGGGGTAAGTGACGGAGTCAGCGACTTTGTGCTCTATTCAGAACTCTTAAAGGGAATCTGTCACCCTAAATTGGCGGGATATTTAAATGATGGCAGTCAGGTCAGATGGGCGGTGTTTTGGATACTTGCCTTAACATGTTGTTTGCCGCTGTCTCCATTATTTCTGGAATTGTAGTCGTTGCCCTCTATATAACGCGCCTGCACATTGCAATCTGCGGGCAAAGCATACTGCGCGTGAGCAATTCAAGATTGCAATGCGCAGGCGCGTTATATGGAGGGCAACGACTACAATTCCCAGAAATAATGGAGACAACTGCGAACAACATGTTAAGGCAAGTACCCAAAACACCGCCCATCTGACCTGACTGCCATCATTTAAATATCCCGCCAATTTAGGGTGACAGATTCCCTTTAACAGTATGGGGGTCTTGAGAACAACGATTCTGCTAACAATGTAGCAGACAAGGCAGCCCACGACCAGACAGGCCCTTCTAGCATTTGTCAGAATTGTCAGATGGCCAGTCCGGCCCTATTTTCCACCTCACTTTAGAAATAGAAACCCATGAACAGATTGGTTAGATGTGTTGGGCAGCTTTGTTTATTTTTCCTGACCTTCCAATATGTGCAATGAGTCATATTGATGACTTAAGGGTATGCCACACTAAACAACATCGCTAACGGGATCGCTAAAAAACGTCACTATTTAGCGATCCCGTTAGCGATGTTGTTGTGTGCGGCATCTGTCAGAGACGAGCTCCCTGCTGAGATCCTGCTGTGATCTCGCTGGTCGCTGGAATCGTTCCGGACCCTATTTTATCGTCGGCGCTCCCGCTGGGTAAGTATTATCGCTGAGTGTGGCACCTTTTCTTAGCGATTTAGCGGGACTTTTGTACCGCTAAAGTCGTTAAGGAGATCGCTAACCGCGATAGCGTCCTTAACGATATCGCTAAGTTAAGCCGCACTCAGCGATATATAAACAATCCAGCTAGCGATCGCATTAGTATGCGTCGTTATCGTTATCGCTAGCGGGATTGTTTAGTGTGGCAGTACCTTTACCCACAATTGAATTCTCAGGCAGCATGATGGTGCAGTGGTTATCACTGCTGCTGTCCAATGCTGGTGTTGTGGGTTCAACTCTGACTGAGGACAATGAGATTCCTCCTCTCAGGTGTATTTTAGAAATTGTAATCTGTGATTGTAATGGGACCGGCTCTAGTTTTTCCTGACCTTCCCATAGGTGCTGGGAGTCATATAGATGACTTACCCCAAGATTAGTGCTCAGGCAGCATGATAGCGCAGTTGTTGGCACTGTTGCTATTTGAGGCTGGTGTTGTGGGTTCAACTCTGACTGAGGACTATGAGATTCCTCCTCTCAGGTGTATTTTAAAAATTGTAGTCAGTGATTGTAATGGGACCTGCTCTAGTTTTTCCTAATCTTTCTATTGGTGCTGCGAGTCATATCAATGACTTTGCCAAAAAGCTAACTACTGAGGAGCGTGGTGGCTCAGTTGATATGCTGATAACCTTTCTATGCTTGGGTCTTTAGTTTTATTCTGAGTAATTCTTCCTTTCAGTTGTACTTTAAAAATTGCAAATAGACCTGCTCTAATTTTTTTTCAAATGTGCTTTGAGTCATATCAATGACTTTGCCAAAAAGCTGGCCCCTGACCAGTATGGTGACTCAGTGTTTAGCTCAATTACCTTTCAATGCTTGGGTCCTTAGTTCAATTCTGACTAAAGTCTGAGTACAACATGGTGGCTCAGTGGAAAACACTGGTGCTTTGCATCTTGAGAGTCCAGGGTTTGAGTCCCACCACAGACGACATCTTGCAAGGAGTTTGTACTCTAGTTTTTTCTGATGCTCCCTTTGGTGCTCGTAGTCAACTCAATGACTTTGACAAAGGTTATAGTATGAGCAGTGTGGTAGCTCAGTGGATAACACTGGTGATTTGCAGCATGAGACTTCATGGGTTTGAGTCCCACCATGGATGACATATGTTAGGAGCTGGTACTCTAGATTTTACTGATGTTTCCTTTGGTGCTCGTAGTCAACTCAATGACTTTGACAAAGGGTTATAGTATGAGCAGTGTGGTAGCTCAGTGGATAACACTGGTGATTTGCAGTGTGAGAATCCAGGGTTCAAGTCCCACCATGGATGACATTTGCAAGAAGCTTGTACTCTAGTTTTTACTGATCTTCCCATTGGTGCTTGTAGTCAACTCAATGACTTTACCAAAGGTTATAGTATGAGCGGTGTGGTAGCTCAGTGGATAACACTGGTGCTTTGCAGTGTGAGAGTTGTGGGTTTGAATCCCATGGACAACATCTGCAAGGCCCTTGTGTGTTCTCCCTGTGCTCAGGTGGGTGGCCACCTATGCTCTGAGGATATACATGTGGTGTGGATGATGGTGTTTCTACCTGTGCAGCATCCAGGAGGGCTGCTTGCCCCCTTCCTTGGGCAAGTAGCCTCAGCCCTTTGGGTGAATGTGCTTGTATACAAGTGATTGGCTTGTATATAGTGCAGCTCAGCTGCGGCCACAGCTAAGCTGTTACTCTTTAAACCTTTTTGTTAGAAGAATAATTTAACTAAGTCCAAGTCCAACAAAAAGGTTTAAAGAGTAACAGCTTAGCTGTGGCCACAGCTGAGCTGCACTATATACAAGCCAATCACTTGTATACAAGCACATTCACCCAAAGGGCTGAGGCTACTTGCCCAAGGAAGGGGGCAAGCAGCCCTCCTGGATGCTGCACAGGTAGAAACACCATCATCCACACCACATGTATATCTATAGAGCATAGGTGGCCACCCACCTGAGCACAGGGAGAACACACAAGGGCCTTGCAGATGTTGTCCATGGGATTCAAACCCACAACTCTCACACTGCAAAGCACCAGTGTTATCCACTGAGCTACCACACCGCTCATACTATAACCTTTGGTAAAGTCATTGAGTTGACTACAAGCACCAAAGGGAAGATCAGTAAAAACTAGAGTACAAGCTTCTTGCAAATGTCATCCATGGTGGGACTTGAACCCTGGATTCTCACACTGCAAATCACCAGTGTTATCCACTGAGCTACCACACTGCTCATACTATAACCTTTGTCAAAGTCATTGAGTTGACTACGAGCACCAAAGGAAACATCAGTAAAATCTAGAGTACCAGCTCCTTACATATGTCATCCATGGTGGGACTCAAACCCATGAAGTCTCATGCTGCAAATCACCAGTGTTATCCACTGAGCTACCACACTGCTCATACTATAACCTTTGGTAAAGTCATTGAGTTGACTACAAGCACCAAAGGGAAGATCAGTAAAAACTAGAGTACAAGCTTCTTGCAAATGTCATCCATGGTGGACTTGAACCCTGGATTCTCACACTGCAAATCACCAGTGTTATCCACTGAGCTACCACACTGCTCATACTATAACCTTTGTCAAAGTCATTGAGTTGACTACAAGCACCAAAGGGAGCATCAGAAAAAACTAAAGTACAAACTCCTTGCAAATGCCATCCATGGTGGGATTCAAACCCACAACTTTCACACTGCAAAGCACCAGTGCACTCCACTGAGCTACCACACTGCTCATACAATAACCTTTGTCAAAGTCATTGAGTTGACTACGAGCACCAAAGGAAACATCAGTAAAATCTAGAGTACCAGCTCCTTACATATGTCATCCATGGTGGGACTCAAACCCATGAAGTCTCATGCTGCAAATCACTAGTGTTATCCACTGAGCTACCACACTGCTCATACTATAACCTTTGTCAAAGTCATTGAGTTGACTACGAGCACCAAAGGGAAGATCATAAAAAACAAGAGTACAAGCTCCTTGCAAATGTCATCCGTGGTGGGACTCAAAGCCTGGATTCCCACACTGCAAAGCACCAGTGCAATCCACTGAGCCACCACATTGCTCATGAAATAACCTTTGGAAAAGTTATTGATATGACTACCAGCACCAAAGGGAAGATCAGGAAAAACTTGTTTCTTGCAGATGTCAGCCATGGTGGGATTCAAACCATGGACTTTCATACTGCAAAGCACCAATGACATCCACTGAGCTACCATGCTGTTCATTCAGTAACCTTTGGCAAAGTCATTGATATTACTACCAGCACCAAAGAGAAGATCAGGAAAAACTGGAGTACAAACTCCTTGCAAGATATCATCTGTGGTGGGACTCAAACCCTGGACTCTCAAGATACTAAGCACCTGTGTTTTTCACTGAGCCACTGTGTTGCTTGAAGATATGCTTTGGCAAAGTCATTGATATTATTACAAGCACCAAAGGGAAGATCAGGAAAAACTAGAGCATCTCTATTTGTTCCTTGCAGATGTCATCCATGGTGGGATTCGAAACATGGACTTTCACACTGCAAAGCACCAATGCTATCCAATGAGCTACCATCCTGCTCATACAATAACCTTTGGCAAACTCATTGGTATGACTACCAGCACCAAAGGGAAGATCAGGAAAAACCAGATTATAAACACCTTGCAAGATGCCATCTGTGGTGGGACTCAACCCCTGGACTCACACAATGCAAAGCACCAGTGTTTTCCACTAAGCCACCATGCTGCTTAAAGATACCCTTTGGCAAAGTCATTGATATGACTACCAGCAGCAAAGGGAAGATCATGAAAAACTAGAGCATCTCTATTTGTTCCTTGCAGATGTCATCAACAATGGGATTTGAACCCTGGACTCCCATGCTGCATAGCACCAGTGTAATCCACTGAGCTACCATGCTGCTCATAAAGTAATTTTTGGCAAAGTCATTGATATGACTACCAGCACCAAAGGGAAGATCAGGAAAAACTAGAACATCTCGATTTGTTCCTTGCAGATGTCTTCCATGGTGGAAATTGAACCCTGGACTCCCACACTGTTACGCACCAGTGCTTTCCACTGAGCCACCATGCTGCTCAGAAGATGCAATTTGGAAAAGTCATTGATATTACTACCAGCACCTATGGGAAGATCAGGAAAAACTAGGGTACAAACTCCTTGCAGATGTCATAAAATGGTAGGACTGGAACCCTGGACTTTACACTGCAAAGCACAAGTGCTCTTAACTAAGCTACCATGCAGGTCCATTTGCAATTTCTAAAGTATAAATTAGAGGTAGAATTACTCAGACCTCAGTCATAATTGAACTAAGAACCCAAGCATTGAAAGGTAAAAGAACTAACCACTGAGCCACCATGCTGCTCAGAAGATACACATTGGCAAAGTCACTGATATGACTCGCAGTACCTATGGGAAGATCAGGAAAAACTAGAGCAGGTCCATTTGCAATTTCTAAAGTATAACTGAGAGGTTGAATTACTCAGAACTCAGTCAGAATTGAACTAAGGACCCAAACATTAAAAAGTAATCAAGCTAACCACTGAGCCACTATGCTGCCTGAGCATTACTTGATGGCTAGGTCATCAATATGTCTATCAGTGCCCTAAGACAGGTCATGAAAAACTAGAGCAGGTCCATTTGCAATTTCTAAAGTACAACTGAGAGGTAAAATTATTCAGACACCTGTCAGAATTGAACTAAGGACCCAAGCATTGAATGGTATTTGGGCTAACCACTGTTCCACCATGCTTCTCAGAAGATACCTTTTGCCAAAGTCATTGTTATGACTAGCAGCACCTATAGGAAGATCAAGAAAAACTCTCATTGACCTCAGTCAGAGTTGAACTAAGGACCCAAGTGTAGGATGGCAATTGAGGTAACCAGATCATCATTAGGACTCTCAGCATTTATGAGGTCAGAAAAACTAGAGCAGGTCCCATTACAATTACTGGCTACAATATCTAAAATACACCTGAGAGGAGGAATCCCATTGTCCTCAGTCAGAGTCACACCCAGGACACCAACATTGCTGCTGGTATTCATATTGATAACCTACCTATAAATAGTCTCCTGGGCAGCATGGTGGCTCAGTGGTTAGTAATGTTGTGGAAGTCATGGGTACAACTCGGGCAGAGCGCGCTAAGATTCCACCTCTCAGACACACTTTAAAAATTGTAGTGAGTGGCCGCAATGGGAACTAGTTTCTCTTTTTACAACCTTCTCATAGGTGTTGGAAGTCATTTTCATGACTTAGCCAGTAAACAGCTCTTGGACAGCATGGTGGCTCGGTGGTAATGTTGGCAGTGGATTAATCTGTGTACAGTCCAGCTGTTCAACAGTGAAGATATGTTTATTCATGAACAAAAATAAAGCAGCTTACAACTGGTGTTTCTTACAGCTCGAGATCTTAGCATCTCGTCTGCCAGCTTATAAAGTGAAAGCAGAATGTGCTCCAGCTACACACAGTGTGAACAGGTAGCAGGAACGTCCTGGTGCTCTTTTTTTTTAGACAATGTATTATTGACAATATAACACTATTGTTGGAGACAGAGACTCGTGCAGCAATAAACAGTAGTACATAGTAGTTGTAATATATGTAATGTGAGGCAGTGACCACTGTTACAGCTAGGGGGCGCTGTATGCTCCCCTCAGGTTACACACGGAGGCATATAGGGGTCATGGGAGTGCATGGCAGTCACAGGAGTAGAGTAACTGTGATGGTGAGACAGTGACTGGCGTAATTGTGAATGGCCGACAAGTGTCGCAGAGACAGAGGATGTCCTCTGTGCTGTAAGCACGAAAATGTTGTTGTTCTGGGACCTGTAGTCCCACAAGTGTTTGTGTAGTTTTAAGGGGGGGGCTTTCATGGTTAGTCGATGAGCTGGGCGGGACAGGCTAACCACACACACCTCCCACCTATGGGCAGCGTCGGACTGGAACACCTTGGGCCCACCAGAGAAAATCATTCTTGGGGCCCACTATGTAGCTACATAGAAATAAATACAAGACCACCAATTGTGCGGTAAAACATGCTAATATCAGGGTATAATATAAGGTAGTATAAATCTTAATTATGTAGCAAGATTGGGGTAGCCTCCCTTATAGAATATAAAGCTGCCCCCACTCATAGGGTATAATACTGCCCCCCTCATAGGGTATAATGCTGCCCCCTCATAGGGTATAGGATATGCTGCCCCCCTCATAGGGTATAATGCTGCCTCCCTAATAGCGGATAATGCTGCCCCCCTCATAGGGTATAATACTGCCCCCCTCATAGGGTATAATGCTGCCCCCCTCATAGGGTATAATGCTGCCCCCCTCATAGGGTATAATGCTGCCCCCCTAATAGCGGATAATGCTGCCCCCCCTCATAGGGTATAATACTGCCCCCCTCATAGGGTATAATGCTGCCCCCTCTCATAGGGTATAATGCTGCCCCCCTCATAGGGTATAATACTGCCCCCCTCATAGGGTATAATGCTGCCCCCTCTCATAGGGTATAATGCTGCCCCCCCTCATAGGGTATAATACTGCCCCCCTCATAGGGTATAATGCTGCCCCCTCTCATAGGGTATAATGCTGCCCCCCCTCATAGGGTATAATGCTGCCCCCTCTCATAGGGTATAATGCTGCCCCCCCTCATAGGGTATAATACTGCCCCCCCTCATAGGGTATAATACTGCCCCCTCTCATAGGGTATAATGCTGCCCCCTCTCATAGGGTATAATGCTGCCCCCTCTCATAGGGTATAATGCTGCCCCCCCTCATAGGGGATAATGCTGCCCCCTCATAGGGGATAATGCTGCCCCCCCTCATAGGGGATAATGCTATATATATAGAGATAGATAGAGATAGATAGATATAGAGATAGATAGATAATAGAGAGATTTAAAAAAAAAAAAAAACACAATACTGACCTCTCCTCCTTGCTCCCACACAGATTCTGGCGGCTCTGCCTCTGCCTCAGTGTCAGGAGCTGCCGTCTGCCAGACACACACACAGCGGGTGCGCGATGAAGAGACGTCATCGCGCACAGGCTGTGAGTGAGAGGCAGAGGGAGAGCGTCATCTGACGCTCTCTCTCCCATTACAACTGAGGGCGGCGCCGGCCCTGAATTACTGCGGCATAGCGGCTGCCTCTGCTGGGGGCCCCTGGGAGAGCGGGGGGAGGCCCTGGTCCCCCAGCCCTGATAGTGGGCACTGCACTGGGCAATGTTAGCCGCTAAAGTTTAGCGGCTAAAGTGAAATGATATTCACTGCTTCCCACGCCCATGTGGGCGTGGGAAGCAGTGAATATTCAGTTCTCTTTAGCAGCGGGGACAGGGGCTCCTGCATCCAGTCACCCGCTGCTGCTCTGCTAGGACGGGCCCCCATAGCAGCTGCGTGGTGTGCCGCTATTAGCGACACGCCACTGGCTGGGGGCCCCTGGCGCAGCGGGGGCCCTAGGCAACTGGCCCCTGTATGCCATCAAGTGCCAGGGCCCACCGGCTGCCAGGGCCCACCGGAGAAACCTTCGGTTCTCCGGTGGGCCAGTCCGACCCTGCCTATGGGGGTGGTTACACTACATAATGTGACTGTGGTTTGGGTCACATGGGCAGAGAGTTGTAAGGTCCTGAAGGTCTCGGTGTTGGAAGGTCCTGTGTGTGTGTGTGGACTGGATTTCTGAAAAGCACGGGGTGAGGCCATGGACCTGCAGAGCCTGTGACGGCTACTGTGTTGGGGAAGCTACTGTCCTTCTGGGGGTCTGGAACTGTCGTGTTTGGCCTCTGGAGCAAGTCCGTGTCCAGGACAGTGATCCCAGTTAGGCCACTTCCCCGAGAACCTAGAACTGACAAGGAGTCAGCGTGTGGAGCGGGAGCTCCTGGAAAGTAACCCAGAGTATGGGGGACTGTGTGCACTGACGGGCAGGGCCGGCTCCAGGTTTTTATGGGCCCCGGGCGAAAGAGTCTCAGTGGGCCCCCTTTAACACAGACCACGATTAATGATGCACAAATACTGCAGAGAAATATGGGTATAGCACAACGCCAAATACTTCTCTTCTTCCATTACATGACTGATACCTATTGTAAATTGTACAATAGCTCAAAAACCGCCAAATCCTCGCAGCGCACAGTACAGACTGGACAGTACAGTCCTCCATACAATATTATGGGCACCACATAGTCTCCCCCTCATCACCCATATAATACCCCATGCAGGATGTCACCCCGCCATCCCCCATATAATGCTCCATACAGAATACTGGACCACATGTAATGCTCCATACAAAATATGGAGCTCTCCTCTACACTGTGCTGCGTTCTGCACTGTTACGGCTCAGGAAAGGACGCTGTGGAAAGATTCCCCATTATTATCATCATTGCCTGCCCATTATCATCATTGCCTCCCCATCATTATCATTGCCTCCCCATCATCATCATTGTCTCCCCATCATCATCATCATTGGCTCCCCATCATCATCATTGCCTCCCCATTATCATTGTCTCCCCACCATCATCATTATCATTGCCTCCCCATTAATATCATCATCATCATTGCCTTCCCATTATCATTGCCTCCCATCATCATCATCATTGCCTCCCCATCATCACTGCCTCTCCTCACCACCATCACTGCCTCCCCCACCACCATCACACATACAGCACCGCAGCACTCTCTCACATAACACACGCAGGCACAACACACACCTCACCTGTCCGGCGTCCGCGCCCTCTCTGCTACAGCCGGCCGCTGAATGATGACGTCATTCAGCGGCGCTGCTGTGAGAGAGGAAGCGCCGGCGCCTCCTGGAGCCCGGAACTGCGGCAGCGGAGGCACGGGGAGAGGTAAGTATTGCGCCGGCTGCTGCCGGGGCCCTGAGCAAGTGGGGGGGCCCAGTGGCGGCGCTGGCACCGCTAACGGGCGCCGGGGTGCCCGACGGCGAGTGGGCTCCCCCGTCTACTCAGGGCCTCGGCACTTGCCCGGGTATGCCGGGTGCTGACGCCGGCCCTGCTGACGGGGGTCAGTTAATGAACTGTGCGGTCACCCACGGTAACTGGACGGCGTATAGTCCAGCGTGTTTAGAGGCTGCAACTTAATGTCGTGTTCCGTGGACGTAAAGTGTTAATGAACGTTTCATGGTGCGGTTTACGATGGTTAAATAAACCGAAATAAAACTGTTTATGTGAGAAACCATGTCTGTGTGCTTTAATCCCGTGGCCAAGCGAGTGTCCCCCAACACACACAGTAAGCGCTATCTTACAGCAATAATAAACATTATTCCCACAGGTTAGCATTGGAGGTTTCCATTCCTCGGTTACTGGTTCAAATGTAACCAAGGACAATCATTTTCCACAAGGTACAGACTGGGGCTGAAATTCAGTCCTGGCATGTGAAATCACACAGGCCCATGTTGTCCCCGTCCCCATGAACCAGATGGGATATATTACTAATATTACCCTGAATAGAGGAAAGGAAGGTTTTCTACAAGACCAATATTTCTAATGATACCCGTGGCTGCTGGGGTAAGTGACGGAGTCAGTGACTTTGTGCTCCATCACAACTCTTAACAGTATGGGTATCTTGAGAACAACGATTCTGTTAACAACATAGCAGACAAGGCAGCCCATGACCAGACAGGCCCTTCTGGCATTTGCCAGAATTGCCAGATGGCCAGTCCGGACCTGGTAATGGTTAAAGAGGTTGTCCACTATTTGGGCAATCCTTTCTTTGTTTAAATCAGATAAATTTTTAGTAATGAAATTCAAACAAAGAAACAGAGTCCAGACATTACAATATCCAATAAGGTCACATATTTTCAATTACAGCGCATCTCCTCCTTCCCCCCCTCCCACTCCACCCTTATAAAATATCAGCGATAAATACAATAAGTACATCCTCCTTTCAGGATCATCGTCTCTCCATCAACGGTGTCCACAATGCATTGAACGTTTTTTCCCTTTTTTTTTGGCATAAATACCTTTTTCCATATTTACAATAAAGTCTGATTGTATAAAAAATTCTTGTATCGTCAGAGGTTCTTCATTTATCCAATGCCTGGCTATTAATTTACGTGCACTGTATAGCAACCTAGCTATCGCCTATTTGAACTGATTTTGAATCTGAATCTCCTCCACATAACCTAAAATAAAAACCACAGGATCCCTCTCAATTCTACACTCCCTCTATAGCGTTAATAACCGCTGTCCAGTATGAGTCCAGTCAGGGGCACTGCCACAACATATGTGAGATCCCGGCCCCATCAGCCTGACAACGAGGGCATCCAAAAGTCTGCCTCAGTCCTGCCCTATATAGTCTTTCAGGGATCCTGTATACTCTATGGAGCACATATATTTGTGAGAGTCTACCTGGCTCACTCAGTGACAATTGGGGTATGTATTCCATAATCACCTCCCATTTATCCTCTTCTATCGGTCCCAATTCGTCCTCCCACTTATCTTTAGCCTTAATCGGGTAATTGATTAAAAAGGTGTGCATTAAGTCCTTATAAATACCTGACATAACTTCTTTTGTTCCCCCAATCACTACACACATAATCCACCAATATGTCTTTTTGGACCCTCATAGAAACCGTCTTACTCTGCGCTATGTAAGAGTGACAGAGCTGTCTATATTGGAATCTACAGATCTCAGATAACTCATATTCCTAATGTAGTTTCTTAAAAGTCACTAGTCCTCGCAAGTCCTGTAATTGGGCCATGTATTGAATTCCTTTCCTCGTCCAGTTTTTAAATTCCCCCATTTTGTCATACTCCGCCAGTTTTTCATTTTGCCATATAGGGGAATAGTTAGTCAGGGCCTCCACTCCCTAATCCTTTTAATCTCCTCCCACACATTGTGTACCATGGCCAGAGTGGGGCATGACAGTCCCAGTTTCCTAAAACTACTGGCCCCCAGTCCTTGAACCAATGAGTCTCCTCCCCAGTACCCGAGTCAATATCCGCCACACCGAACCCGAGCCCTCTGTCTCTCTCCATCCCCTCAATTGTTGGCCCTGAGCTGCTAGATAATAAATCCACGGTCTCAGGAGTGCCAGCCCCCCCTCATCTTTGGACCTCTGTAATATTTCCTTCCTACTATTGATAGAAGTAATCTACACCATGCCCCACTCTGCTTCTGAACTTACCCAGTAACGGGATCAGATTCAGGTCTATATAGCTCGAGAGCGGGAGCGATATCTGAATGCCCAGGTACTTGAACTGCCGCGCAACCGCCAACCTACTACCATCCCCCTCTATCCTAAGGTCTTCACCATTACCGTCCACAGATTGAATGTTGGATTTCTCTCAATTAATTTCCAGTCCCGACATAGCCCCAAAACTCCCAAGGATGCTCATCACACCCTGCAAGGAGTCATCAGGGTCTTCCAGGAAAAGCTGCACATCATCTGATTATAAAGCTATTTTTTCCGCCCATATTTAAACCCCTTGACCGAGGCTATCTTTCTAATTGTCTGTGCCAAGGGCTCCACTGCCAATGCAAAAAGCAACGGAGACAGCGGACACCCCTGTCTGGTCCCCCTATGAAGAGCGAATTGTTTGGATGTCTGCCCATTAACCCTGACCCTAGCAGTTGGGGATGTGTACAACATATGTATCCATGATATGAAGGTTGGCCCAAATCCCAAGCACTCCAACACCTTCCAAAGGTTGCTCCATTCGATGCTGTCGAATGCTTTATGTGCATCCAACGACATTACCACGCTACGACCCCCATTATCCGACGGCAGCTGCAGATTAAGGAAGAGTCTACGTATGTTTATGGCTGTACACCTATTCGGCATAAATCCAGATTGATCTGGTTGGACACACTCGTTAATCGGTTGGCCAGAATTTTTACATCCGCCGACAGCAACAAAATGGGCCTGTAGGACTCTGCCAATTTCGGGTCACTACCTTCCTTAGGGATGACCACAACCACAGCCTCCCTCATGGACAACGGCAGTGCACCACACTCCAAAGCCTCCTCGAAGACCACCTTTAGTCTAGGTGCTACAATCTCAACCAACTGTTTATAGATCTCACCCGGGAGTCCGTCCGCCCCCGGAGCCCTATTATTTGTCATAGACATTATAGCGGTTTCAACCTCCTCATGTGTTACAGACTCTTACAGTCTCCTCCTGTCACTCTCTGCAATCCTAGGGAGTCCCGCCTCCCCAAGAAACCCTTCCATCTCTGCTAACGAGGCTCTTGACTCAGAAGAATATAGCTGCTCATAAAATCATCTAAAACCTTCCAGTATATCCTCCATATCCACCAACTCCACCCCCTCTTCTGTCTTCAGCTTGTATACAAATGAGGATTCCCTCTGTGCTGCCGCCACTACAGATAGAAAATGCCCCACCCTTTCTCCCTCATCATAAAATTGTGCCTTCTGGAAAGCTCTTTTCCTTTCTACTCTCTTTATATATAGTTCGTTGACTCCCTCCTGAGCTTCCGTGAGCCCGTTCTGACTCTCCACTGATGGGTTCACTATCAGTTCCCTTTCTGCCCTTTGTAAAGCCTCCATCACTACCCTGTCTTCTCATCTAGTTTTAGACTTACATCTAGAAATTTCTCGAAACAGTAGACCCCTCAAATATGCCTTCATGGCATCCCACACCACTCACCTGTCAGCACTACCTTCATTGATCTGCCAATATTTGTCTAACTCCCCCTTTATTGCTTCCATATTAATATGTTCCAGCCGTAGTGGATGGAGCCTCCACCCACTCCCCTGTCTAGACCTCCCCCTCGTCTTTTTGATAAACAGTTCCAGGGGTTTATGGTCCGAGATCACTCTCTGAAGATATGGGCAACCTTTTCTTAAATGCTGTGTTTACCCAAGTTAGAAAAAAAAATCTTATATTCACCTCCCAGACTGGTACTGTTCTAGGGATGTCTGCACAGGGTCACGTGGCTGATAATTGGCTGCAGCGCTCACACTTCTCCCCTACATCTGAGTTTTGCCAGAGGGAAGTGTGAGCAAAGCAGCCCATTAGCTCATATGAGCTCTGGGAGACCTGGCGTTGGTGTCGAAAAGGAATATAAGGTTTATTTTTATTTTACTTGGGAGCCTACAGCATTCACAAACACGTTGTCCAAGTAATAGACAAGCCATTTAATAGGTATGTCCTTCCCAGTTACAATAATGTCAAGTGAGTTATGGTCCTACCCAATGACACAACTATTTCCCGCGAGCTATGGGCCTACCCAATGACACAGAAATGTCCCGATAGGTATGGTCCTGTTCAATGACACAATGTCCCACGAGCTATGATCCTACCCAATGACACAGCAATGTCCCACGAGCTATGAACCTACCCAATGACAAAGAAATGTCCAGAGACATATGGTCCTGCTTCGTGACACAATGTCCCATGAGCTATGGTTCTACCCAATGACACAGAAATGTCCCTAGAGGTATGGTCCTGCTCAATGACACAATATCCCACGAGCTATGGTCCTACCCAATGACACAACAAATGTCCCACTTTCTATGGTCCTACCCAATGACATAACAATTTCCCACAAGCTATGGTCCTACCCAATGACACAACAATGTCCCACAAGCTATGGTCCTACCCAATGACACAGAAATGCCCCGAGAGGTATGGTCCTGCTCAGTGACACAATGTCCCACGAGCTATGGTCCTACCCAATGACACAACAATGTCCCATGAGCTATGGTCCTACCCAATGACACAACCATGTCCCACGAGCTATGGTCCTACCCAATGACACAACCATGTCCCACGAGCTATGGTCCTACCCAATGACACAACAATGTCCCACGAGCTATGGTCCTACCCAATGACACAAAAATGTCCCACGAGCTATGGTCCTGTGTAGCCCTGGTATTTAAGGTACACAATACCAGGAGGATGAGTGGAGAGGTAACGGTTAAGGGCTCTACATGACATCACATACACTTAGACACACCCACGGGTAGTGTTCAGAGCCAGTCAGTGAGTCTAGCCTGGACCTGTGAGGAGGAAGGAGCAGAGTCTAGCTCGGGTGGCTCAGGACTGAGTCATCCCACTGTTGTGCAGTTCAGTAAGTGGAGGCCAGTAAAGGTGAGCCAGATTACCTCAGCCTGGTCAGAGCTGTGCCCCACTGGCAGACGGACTGAGACATCTATTGAGAGTGTGAGCAAGTCGAAGGGCACAGTGGAAGGAGTTGAGAAGTGCTTTAGGATTGGAGAAGTCCTGCACATTGTCACCGGTCACTGGGGACCGACGTGTCACTAGAGCTCCAGGCATAGTGATAAAAGAACCAGAGGCTTACTGGACCTTAGGTGGCAGCAAGCAGCCCTTGGAGTGTCAGTACGTAACAGAGGTCAGTTGGAATAGGAACTTTGAGCCTGATCAGCAACAGAAAGAACCTAGTTCCATCATTGGAAGGCTTCGACCACTATACTGACCGGGCAGTACAGCGTTGAAATAGCTGGAGTTTAAAGAGTGAACTACGCTTTATGCTGGTTGGACTCACCCTGATTGGAAAGTCAAGGAGGCCCCTAACTTGCTCAGCCGTTGCCTCAAAACTCATCCTCCATCAACCCCATCAGCCTCCCTGGGACCTGCCTGAACAACTTGAAGTAAAAGGTATGGAAAGACGCTGATGTGTGAGACTGTGTTATTCAATTGCACCCCTGCACAACCCCACCATAAACTATCGACCTGAGGGAAGAGTCCCACCTGTAGGGGACCCGACATCTAGCTGCCTCACCATCCCCTCAGAGCTCTACAGCAGCGCTGGTACAAATTACCAGAGACTACAGGTGGCGTCACGAACTGTATATATACCTATCCCCTGTAAATATACCCCCCAACATACGCCTGACTGCCAGGGCCACAGACCGAGCCACCGCTACCTGTGACAACCCCATAGACTTCTACGGGCTCGGCTCTGAGTATCCCATTGCCCTGGTAACCCACAATTGTGGTGCGTGGTCGAGACAACAACTTGGCGTCACGAACAGGATGCGAAACTCGCAAAATTGCGAGCCCTGTGTGCCTGTGGAATCGTTTTTGTGAAAAAGGACTGTCTGTGCTTTTGGCGCCAAATACCGCCATATTTGTCGCCATATTCGCGCCCTGAGGCGCTGGAGAAGAAGGTGGGCGTACCTGAAAGAGCGCGCAGAGTCTTGGACACGCCCCCGGTTCTGACTCATCGGCAGGTCCTGCGACAGGAAGTGAACGCTCTGACATCAGAGCGCCTGCGACGAAGGTCCTGTTCCCACTGCGGTGCCTGTGAAATAGCAGCGTCTGAAACCGGTAGGCTCCGTTTAACCAAGGGGGCGCTAAGATGTCACAGCAACCAGCCGACAGTGCAGCCCCAGCCGGAGGCCCCAATCCCGCACCGCCTGGCATTGTAGCGCCAGATGAGGGCGCAGGTCCAGCACCCAGTCCGGTAGTCCCGATCATGCCACTAACGCTCCCCTATATGCCAGGGGCGAAATGGCTTCCCCAGTACAGCGGTGAGCCAGGCACATTAGCAGGCTTCAAGCGGAAGTTATGCAGCATCCTAGAAATGTACTCCATGCCGGAGAGGCAAAAAGCTGCTGTGCTGGTAGGGCAGCTAACTGGCGCTGCTGAGAGGGAAGTGGAGACTTGGGATACCGTTAATCAGGAGTCGGTACCTGTGATCTTCCTTAAGCTGCATGCCATATTTGAGGACCGCACAGAAACGGATCTCCGGATGGCCTTCTACCACTGTACACAACAGCCAGGTGACAGCATCAGGGACTACGCTTGCCGACTACAGGGAGCCCTGAGAGCCCTCAAGCAGATTAACAATTTAAATGCTATCGACGAGAATAAGATGCTGAAAGAGCAATTTATACAGGGATTGAGATCCCAAGAGGAACGCAGAACTGTAAACTGGTGGTCCTTAGACCATCCAGATGCTACCTTTGATGCCCTAAAGGACATGGCAATAAAAGGGCTGCGGCCCCTGGGCAAACCCGAGGTGGCAACCCAACATCATCAGGCTGAAGTCACTCTGGAACCGGCAGTAACCCCCTTTTCCCCGCTAGTGGCCGAAGCCAAAGCGCAGGTGACACCTCCCAGTGAATTGGATTGTCTGCGCTCAGAGGTGCGCCAGCTGACTAAAAATCTGGCTGCTGTGATGAGTGCCCTGCAACTGCGGAAAGAGGAAGAAGGGAAAATCTTGTTAGCTGACTGCCCGGAAGACGTCCCGTGGATGCACCGGAGAAGAAGGAAGACGTCGCCCCCCGGAGGAGGACAACGCTACCCCCAGGAGCGACCTCTGATCAACACCCTCCTCGTCGAGAGATCACCTGTTACCGTTGCAACCGGAAAGGTCATATGTCTCCACAGTGTCCTTTAAACGGGCAGAACCTGGGTCCAAGGGCCAACACCCAGGAGAATACCCGTCAGGCCCCCTAGACTGGAACCGCAGGTATGTGGGCGGACGACCCTACCTGTCTATCATTCTAGATGGTATTGCTGTTCCGGCATTGTTAGACACTGGGTCCCAGGTGACCCTAATACCTGATGCCCTATATACTAAGTACTGGTCAATGGACAGTCTTAAACCCCCGAGCCCTGACTTTACCGTGTATGCTTCTAATGGTCTTCCTGTAGAAGTACTCGGGACAAAATGTGTAGATGTAAAGGTGGGCAGAGAGGAGTTGAAAGACCAGGGGCTTCTGGTAGTAAAGACTGTAAATGAGGAGAACGGTTTAAATATAATTTTGGGCACTAACATTATCGGTAATTGTTTGGGAGAAGTTGTGTTCTTGCTCCAACAGCTCGCTGAGATTGCCCGACCAAGGCAGAAGGAGTAATCCAAGAGAGATCCGGGCCCTGGTGTGTCAGCAGCAAGCGAAGCTTACAGACGGCGAAATTGGTAATGTACGGGTCACTGACTCGGATCCTATTGTGATACCCCCAATGAGTGAAATGATCATCTGGTGCAGGGCAGCCATAGGTCTGAGAGGACAGAATTACCAAGCTGTAGTAGAACCCCACCATTCAGAACTTAGACCTACACTTATGACTGCTAGGGGAGTAGTGGAAGTGGTGAATGGAAGAGTACCGGTACGGCTTCTCAATTGGGGAGATGATGAGGTGAACTTACCCCGTTATGCAACCATTGCTAAACTACATGCTGTTGACAATAATTCTATTCTCCCGGCTGAGTCCTTAGACTCCTGTCAAATAGCGGAGGACAATGACCCGGCAACCCAGGTGGCGGAATGGTGTCAGCAACTCCATGTTGGGACGGACACCACTCCCGCTCACCAGAAGCAAGGGGTATTACGGGTGGTGCAAGAGTACGCCCAAGTGTTTAGTAAGAATCCACTTGATTTTGGGACAATTAAGGGAGTACAACATCATATCCCTACAGGCAGTCATCCTCCCATCAAAGAGCGATATAGGCCCATACCTCCAGCCCATTATCAGAAGGCTAAAGAAATGTTGCATGATATGAAGAAAGCTGGGGTGATAAGGGATAGTTGTAGCCCTGGGCAGCCCCTCTAGTTCTGGTTAAAAAGAAAGATGGTAGTATGAGAATGTGTGTGGATTACAGGCAGGTGAACCGCATAACACACAAGGATGCATACCCGTTACCACGTATAGAGGAATCATTAGCTGCTCTGAAAACGGCTAACTACTTTTCTACCCTCGATCTGACTAGTGGTTACTGGCAAGTGGCTGTGGCTGAGGAGGATCGTGAGAAAACGGCTTTCACCACCCCAATGGGGCTCTGTGAGTTCGACAGAATGCCGTTTGGGCTCAGCAGTGCCCCAGGAACATTTCAGAGAGTGATGGAGAACTGCCTGGGACATCTCAATTTTGAAACCGTGCTACTATACCTAGACGACGTTATCGTGTATTCCAAGACTTATGAGGATCATCTGAAGCACCTGGCAGAAGTATTCGAGTCCCTGTCTAGGTACGGGATGAAGTTGAAACCCTCAAAATGCCATCTACTCAAGCAGAAGGTACAATACTTGGGGCACATCGTCAGTTCGGAAGGAGTAGCGCCGGACCCAGAGAAAGTCACTGCCATCCAGAAGTGGCCGGAGCCGAAGAACCTTAAGGAAGTGCGACAGTTCCTGGGACTAACGGGTTACTACAGAAGGTTCGTGAAAGATTACACCAAGAAGGCAGCCCCTTTACAGGACCTCCTAGTAGGACAATCCCTAAAGAGCAGAAACCCTCCCTTTAATTGGGGTAAAGAACAGGCTGAAGCATTCCAAAAGATGAAAGAGATCCTTACAGGTGATGAGATCTTAACCTATCCTGATTACAGCCAACTGTTCCTGTTGTACACCGACGCCAGTAATGAAGGTTTGGGAGCAGTTCTCAGTCAGAAGCAGAATGGCCAAGAAAAAGTCATCGCTTATGCTAGCAGAAAACTCAGGCCAACTGAGAGGAATCCGGAAAATTATAGCAGCTTCAAGCTGGAGTTTCTGGCGCTGGTCTGGGCCATTACTGAAAGATTTAAGCACTATCTGGCCTCCAATCAGTTCACTGCGTTTACAGATAACAACCCGTTAACGCACTGGAAACTGCCAAGCTGGGTGCCATGGAGCAGCGATGGATGGCTCGGTTGTCCAATTACCAGTTTACTATCAAGTACCGGGCAGGTCGAAAGAATGCTAATGCTGACGCGTTGTCCCGAAGGCCGCATGACTCTGACACGGAAGAAGAATCGGACGACCTGGAAGAAATTGAGCTACCCGCGTTCCATCGAAATGGGGTAGTCCACGAGCATCGAGTCAACAGAAAGCAGTATGGTGCAACATTAAATCCTTTACCCATCACAGCTGGAAAGAGACTCAGGACAGTGATCCAGTGGTCAGCTGTATCAAGGAGTTGTTAAGACAGGAAGGTTCCTCCTTGGAAAAAGATGCACCTATGTCAGCAAAGCTCCTGTGGAACGAGAGAAGCAGGTTGTTCCTATACCGTGAGAAGTTGTGCAGGAGATACGTCAACCCCAGGACCCACGAGATGGTCTGGCAGATAGTGGTCCCCAAGGCAGACGTCCCAATGGTGTTGGAAGCATACCACGATCAAGCAGGACACTTTGGCTGGAGAAAGCTGGAGACCCTGTTGAGATGCCGGTTCTACTGGGTAGGGATGCGCAGCTCCATTGAGAGGTGGTGTCGGAACTGTGGACCCTGTGGTCTCAGAAGAAAGGACTACGGTAGTCAGAAGGCAACCCTGCAACCTATCCGGACGACTCGTCCCCTGGAGATTGTGGCCCTGGACCACGTCAAATTGTCGCCAAGTAGATCTGGATACTCATACGCCCTGACCATGGTGGACCATTACTCCAGATTTCTGGTGGTTGTTCCAGTTAAGGACCAGACCGCAGTGACGGCAGCGAAAACCTTTCAAGCAAGCTTCTGCAGACCGCATGGGTATCCGGAGCAAGTATTAACCGATCAAGGGCCTGCTTTCGAAGCCGATCTATTCAAGGAGTTCTGTCACATGTATGGGTGTAAGAAAATTAGAACAACACCATACCATCCTCAAACCAACGGTCTTTGCGAAAAAATGAACCATATTGTCCTTGATTTGTTGAGATCCATACCGTTGGAAGACAGGAATCGATGGCCGGATTTACTACCTGATTTGGTTGATTTGTATAACCATGTACCTGTAAGTTCCACTAACTGCACTCCAGCTATCTTATGAGAGCAAGGCCCGGAAGACTACCAATGGATTTAGAACTTGGAGTGGTAGAACCGGAGGCAGACGACGCCATTGAAAACTGGGACATCAATCGGCAAGAACAATACAGAAGAGTGCAAGTCTGCGTGGAAGAAAGTCTCAACAAGGCACGGGGAAAACAGGAAGATATTTACAACAGAAATGCTCCTGCCAAGCCTTTGATGCCTGGAGAAGTGGTATTGAAAAGGAAAAGGAAAATGCACAAATTGGATAACCAGTGGGAGCAAGAACCCTACGTCGTACAAGATTCCAAATATGACAACAGAAAAGTTTGTATCATCAGTAAGGACGGAGGAAGAACAATAACCACTGTGTCCAGAGACCATTTGAAATTGTGTCCAGAACCCTTAAAGCTTTGTGAAAAGAACCCTGTCATCAATCAAGAAGAAAGAAAAGAAGAGGTCATACACACGGATTTGGGAGATTTTCCTGCGGATTGGCCCAGACTGGGAGATGCTGTAATAATTCCGGTGTTGCAGTTTTATCAGCCACAAGAGGAAGTTCTACCTCCAGTTGTGCCCGTGGTGCCAGTTGAACCAGTTCAGGAGTTACCCCTTCCAGCAACACCTCAACCTACGGAATCTCAAGAAGGATCATCAGAAGCAGCGCCCCATGCTATGGGATCCCTGGTGAAGCTGACTCACACCGCCCAGCCATCAGTACGCTTGCCAGATCCATAGAAAGATTGAGGCAGTTCTATAGTTTGCCGTTACGCAGTGCAGACAGATCACAACTTAATATACCTGAAGCTACTCCACGTAGATCAGAGCGAACCACAAAAGGGAAGATACCCATTCGATACCAGCAGTAATTATAACAAACTAATGTGATCTAACCTAAAAAAAAAAAAAAAAGGGCTTACCTTAATGTGAATATTGTGATGTATATATATATGTGTCTTTTCCTTATTGTGTCTTATAATGGACTCAGAGGCTGAGGACTGAGCCAGCCCAAGAACTGATCTTGTATATAGTTGCACTTTGTGCATCATCTTGGTTTTACATGAAACCACTCCAACTACCTCTGAATACAAAACCCGTGTGGTGTGGCACTGAGTGAGGTCTGCATTCAGATGTCCTGCAGCCCACCCAGGACCCACGTTGAAGGTTTGGTGCGGGTCCTTCACAAGAATACTGTGTATTTATTGAATGTTTTGATGCCTTAATACTTTTTGTATTTTTCTATATTTAATGTTTTATCGCAACGTTCAAGAAATCCTTACCTCCCGGATGGGACGAGTTAATGTTTGTTGTTGATGCATAAACAAAATGTCCTTTTGTATTTCACAGCCCGGGAGTGCTGTCTTTTACCATGGGGGAATGTGTAGCCCTGGTATTTAAGGTACACAATACCAGGAGGATGAGTGGAGAGGTAACGGTTAAGGGCTCTACATGACATCACATACACTTAGACACACCCACGGGTAGTGTTCAGAGCCAGTCAGTGAGTCTAGCCTGGACCTGTGAGGAGGAAGGAGCAGAGTCTAGCTCGGGTGGCTCAGGACTGAGTCATCCCACTGTTGTGCAGTTCAGTAAGTGGAGGCCAGTAAAGGTGAGCCAGATTACCTCAGCCTGGTCAGAGCTGTGCCCCACTGGCAGACGGACTGAGACATCTATTGAGAGTGTGAGCAAGTCGAAGGGCACAGTGGAAGGAGTTGAGAAGTGCTTTAGGATTGGAGAAGTCCTGCACATTGTCACCGGTCACTGGGGACCGACGTGTCACTAGAGCTCCAGGCATAGTGATAAAAGAACCAGAGGCTTACTGGACCTTAGGTGGCAGCAAGCAGCCCTTGGAGTGTCAGTACGTAACAGAGGTCAGTTGGAATAGGAACTTTGAGCCTGATCAGCAACAGAAAGAACCTAGTTCCATCATTGGAAGGCTTCGACCACTATACTGACCGGGCAGTACAGCGTTGAAATAGCTGGAGTTTAAAGAGTGAACTACGCTTTATGCTGGTTGGACTCACCCTGATTGGAAAGTCAAGGAGGCCCCTAACTTGCTCAGCCGTTGCCTCAGAACTCATCCTCCATCAACCCCATCAGCCTCCCTGGGACCTGCCTGAACAACTTGAAGTAAAAGGTATGGAAAGACGCTGATGTGTGAGACTGTGTTATTCAATTGCACCCCTGCACAACCCCACCATAAACTATCGACCTGAGGGAAGAGTCCCACCTGTAGGGGACCCGACATCTAGCTGCCTCACCATCCCCTCAGAGCTCTACAGCAGCGCTGGTACAAATTACCAGAGACTACAGGTGGCGTCACGAACTGTATATATACCTATCCCCTGTAAATATACCCCCCAACATACGCCTGACCGCCAGGGCCACAGACCGAGCCACCGCTACCTGTGACAACCCCATAGACTTTTACGGGCTCGGCTCTGAGTATCCCATTGCCCTGGTAACCCACAATTGTGGTGCGTGGTCGAGACAGTCCTACCTAATGACACAACAATGTCCTATGAGCTATGGTTCTACCCAATGACACAACAATGTCCCACGAGCTATGGTCCTACCCAATGACACAATAAAGTCATGTGAGCTATGTTGCTACACAATGAAACAATGTCATGTGAGATATCGTCCTACCCAATGAAAGTCAACAGCATTGCCATACAATGATTGGTGGATGGCGCCCTACAATATATCACAAGTTTTCACCATTTGAACTCTGTATTCATCATTCAATATGTTAGTATTTAGTATCAAGGAACAGGAGACTAAGACTTGTTAATTATTTGTGCCTCGTCATTGTCGGTAGCCAAACTAGTGTGACCGACCGTCCCTGTGCTGTCGATGATGCAATCAATATGACTGAAGAACCCGAGGGTTCTAGAGAACCGACATAATATGAAGTAAACAATAATTGTGAGCGATATCCTACCACTAAGTTCTAATATGTGCTTTAAAATAATTTCAGCTTTCATTTTGTGATATCTAGTAATTACAAAGACATATTTAGTAGGAAGGAAAATGTAATTATAATAATTGGAATTAATTTGTAGTGTTGTGTAATAACTGCCGACTACTAAACATTCCTCTGCTGGTACTGATAATAGACCGCAGGAAATTAGACGTTCCAGGGTACACAAACCTTAAGAGCCACATAGAACAAGCTTCTGGCGGGAGGATATGATGACCATGTGTGCAAAAAGGGAAATTCTGTATAAAGTTCTATTAGGTATATTCCGGGGAAAAAAATGAGGCGTTGTTTTGGGTCAGTGTGGGGGGACTAGACATCAAATATCACAAGCTAGAAAATCCTAAGAACCATCTTTTTGGTCAATTCCAGTCAGGTTTGACTTCTGACACTGAATCTTTTGGCCAACTCTTCCATAGACGTTGTTAGGAACTTCCAGTACTCGTCATGCTTATCCCATAAATAAGGGTCTGGAGACCCTATAGAGTGCAGTATTTGAGAAATCAGATTCCAGTGTCGTCTTCCAATTTCTGGAATACTTGACAACTTTTTACACCAGGCATGAAAGGAGATACTTCAATCTGATGCCTTGAATGCACGATTGGATGGCAGGGCTTTGTCTAATGATGGAGACTCCTAGTGTCATGCTCAGAAAACTTTACAGAAGCGCTGGTTTCCAGGAGGTTTCTGCACCAGTTCTTTTCTCCCATGAGATGGTCCAACCTCATTAAATCCCTATTCCAACTGGTGTCAAATGCAGCCACCTTAAATGAAGTCTGTTAGCCCAAATTGATGGTATAACTAAACACAAAGCAGCTTTAG
The DNA here is from genome assembly GCA_033576555.1 of Oophaga sylvatica. Classification (NCBI taxonomy): domain Eukaryota; kingdom Metazoa; phylum Chordata; class Amphibia; order Anura; family Dendrobatidae; genus Oophaga; species Oophaga sylvatica. Next base: position 38,722,277 of record JARQOD010000010.1, on the reverse strand, counting down.
TGATCTAATCGCTTCTTCCGTTCTGCAAAAACTAAAGTTTAATCAAATACGCCAATACTAATTAGAGTGTTCAGCGCACCCTGTGTGAGGCCAATGGCTCAGCACACCATTCTACCCATTTTTTTTGCATATCACATCCTCACTCGCTTATGATAATGAAAGCACTGGCCTGCGCAGAGTGATCAGTGTCTGGAGAGAAAACTCAGAAAAGCCAGCGCTATCAATCATCAGTGAGGTAGGCAAGGTCATGCAAAACTAGAGGGGGGGAGTTGGCAGACTAAGCTTCGTGGTCATACCCAGGGTGCACCAAACACTCTAACTAGCATCTTTGATTAAACTTTGGTTTATGCAGAATGGAGCCACCAATTAGAAGACTAAAGGTGAGATTTTTATAATGGCAATATCCCCCATTAGCATTAGCTTGTGCTTAGCTTATACTGTCCCTTTGGGCTGACAGACTCCCTTTAACATGGCAATGACTGAAGGTGAAATTTCTAGTTAATGCTGTACAGCCCAGGGTGACACCTTAAAAACGGGTCAACATAGGCCAGTCACCAAAGGCAGCCATTTTGAAAAGTTGAATAAACCTTCATAACAAAAAATCCTATACATTTAGTAGAATGGCATGACTAATTGTAAATATCTCTTTTTTTTGCCAGGTGTAAATATGGCTGTTTTCCTGAATCCGGCATTGTTTTTCCTTTTTTCCAGTGCCTCTCTATTCTTGAGATATGGCCCCCTGTTCCCTATATACAGTGAAGGAAATAAGTATTTGATTCCTTGCTGATTTTGTAAGTTTGTCCACTGACACAGACATGAACAGTCTATAATTTTAAGGGTAGCTTAATTTTAACATTGAGAGATAGAATATCAAAAATAAAATCCAGAAAATCACATTGTATAAATTATATAAATTAATTTGCATTTTGCAGTGAGAAATAAATATTTGATCCCTCTGGCAAACAAGACTTAATACTTGGTGGCAAAACCCTTGTTGGCAGCACAGCAGTCATGCGGTTTCTGTAGTTGATGATGAGGTTTGCGCACATGTCAGGAGGAATTTTGCTCCACTCCTCTTTGCAGATCATCTCTAAATCATTAAGATTTTGAGGCTGTCGCTTTTGGCAAATCGGAGCTTCAACTCCCTCTGTAAGTTTTCTATGGGATGAAGGTCTGGAGACTGGCTAGGCCACATGACCATAATGTGCTTCTTTTTGAGCCACTCCTTGTTGTCTTGGCTGTATGTTTTGGGTCATTGTCTTGCTGGAAGACCCAGTAACGACCCATTTTTAATGTCCTGGCAGAGGGAAGGAGGTTGTCACTCAGGATTTTACAGTACATGGATCCATCCATTCTCCCAATGATGCAGTGAAGTAGTCCTGTGCCCTTAGCAGAGAAACACCCCCAAAACATATTTCCACCTCCATGCTTAACAGTGGGGATGGTGTTCTTTGGGTCATAGGCAGCATTTCTCTTCCTCCAAACACAGCGAGTTGAATTTATGCCAAAGAGCTACATTTTTGTCTCATCTGACCTCAGCACCTTCTCCCAATCACTCACAGAATCATCCAGGTGTTCACTGGCAAACTTCAGACGGGCCTGCACATGAGCCTTCTTGAGCAGGGGGACCTTTTGTTACCATTGGTTTTCTTGGTGACTGTTGTCCCAGCTGCCTTGGGATCATTAACAATTTCCCCCTCCCTGTGTAGTTTTTGGCTGATCTCTCTCTTTCCTCATGATCAAGGATACCACACAAGGTGAGATTTTGCATGGTGCCACTGATTGATGTCGATTGACAGTCATTTTGTATTTCTTCCATTTTCTTACTATTGCACCAACAGTTGTCGCCTTCTCACCCAGCATCTTACGTATGGTTTTGTCGCCCATTCCAGCTTTGTGCAGGTCTATGATCTTGTCCCTGACATCCTTATAAAGCTCTTTGTCTTGCCCATGTTGTAGAGGTTAGAGTCTGACTGATTGAATCTGTGGACAGGAGTCTTTTATTAAGGTGACTATGTAAGACAGCTGTCTTTAATGCAGGTAACGAGTTGATTAGGAGCGTCTACCTGGTCTGTAGGAGCCAGAACTCTTAATGGTTGGTAGGGGATCAAATACTTATTTCTCACTACAAAATGCAAATAAATATATATAATTTATACAATGTGATTTTCTGTATTTTTTTTTAATATTCTATCTCTCAATGTTAAAATCAACCTACCTTTAAAATTATACACTGTTCATGTCTTTGTCAGTGGGCAAACTTACAAAATCAGCAAGGGATCAAATATTTACTTCACTGTATATAAATCTAGTCTTTTTACCCAGCTGGGTGTGGTCATGAAAGATACCTACACACAAGTGTTGGTTGACCACGCCTACTTGGCTATATTTACATTCAGAGAACGGAGAAACAGCCGTGAGACATGCAGGTGCGGGGACTCGGACATATTTTTTGAGCACGCCGAAGATACTCGGTTAGCACATGGGCATAGTCAGATAACACCTTATCAGAGCACGATCACTCATCACTAATCTCTAACAATAAATGGAAAATCCAGGCAAAACTGATAAACTGTTTCCCGTCTGGTGCACGGCCGAGAGAGTGGAGCATCAACAGGAAACACACAAATGAGTCAAGCTCCGCCCCTGGACTCTGCACTAACTCGTAATACACTGTAGAAATGTTGCAGTGTTTTTCCTTTAAGAAATATAAAAAAATGCTAAGTCTAGTTACCTAGGGGCATCTTTTAAGAAAGGGTTACGCAATTTCAATAGTGAATGAGCAGCCGCCACAGACACCATATGCTGTATAGGAAAAATAATTATGTACCACGTAGCTCTGTTATCACGGCCAATGTAATTTGCAGGTTACACAGTGAATATCCGTACACAGGATGATGGCACAATGCAGGAAACTGCTGACAAACGGTATAATGCAGCCCCCAAAATACCCCCTATATTGGGGTAGAGGCGACCGAGCTGTTCAATTAATAATCTATATTTTAAGAGAAGGGTTAAGCCTGGGAAAAAAAAAAAGAATAAGAGGACTCAATATCCTGCTGACTTGGAGTTACATTGGCCAACACTTCTGAGGTCTCCAACGTATCAAGGGGCAGAGATGTACAGCTGGTTCATGAATAGTGCCAAATCATTGCTTAGCTCCACAATGCCGCATTGTGCGCTGTGAAAACATGAACTATATTTAGAGATCGGGCTAAGTAGGTACGACCAAAAAGATGAATGTGTGAAGGTCAGGCAGGAGGAAATATTTTAATAACTTCAATTGGGGACCTGGAAGGCTGAAATATACATGTTGGATTTTTTTATTATTATTTATTTATATTTTAAACATAAAATAAATTCAATTTCAACCCATGAATGAACCAGAAGTAACAAAAATCATAAATATTAAATGTTGCATTATTCTTATTTTAATATGATAAATATTACAGTCCACCTACGTAAGGGAACACATATTGTTTTGCAATATATTAATAGATCTACTGTATGTGGTTAGGGTCTATATTTCCTATTTGTATGTAACATGAGAAAATATAACATTGATTTTTTTTTTTTACTTTATGTAGAAACGGTAGATGACAAAAGAAGAGCGATAAATATATATGGGAAACAGATACGAGAAAAAAATGAAATATCAGACAGATAGAAATAGTTATGATGTGTATAATTAGCCAAAAAAGATTAATAGGTGATTAATGGGTAGGAGGGCGAAAGATACTTGATGGATAGAGAAGAGATAGAAAGGAGTTAAAGAAGTTGTCCACTAATTTAACATAGTTGGATAGGTCATCAACGTCTTATCGGCGGGGATACGACACCCAGCACCGTCCACCGATCAGCAGTTCCCGGTGTCAACGGCGTCCAGAACTACTCAGTTACGGAGCTGCATAGCTCTGTTGACAGAATAATGTCCGTGGCCGAGTATT
>JARQOD010000010.1:38688627-38718230 GCA_033576555.1 Oophaga sylvatica | reverse complement strand
CCTCCACCCTACCAGAACACTGCTGCTCCTCTGCCCTACCAGACCACTGCTGCTCCTCTGCCCTACCAGACCACTTCTGCTCCACCGCCCTACCAGAACACTGCTGCTCCTCCGCCCTACCAGAACACTGCTGCTCCTCCGCCCTACCAGAACTCTGCTGCTCTTCCGCCCTACCAGAACACTGCTGCTCCTCTGCCCTACCAGACCACTGGTGCTCCTCCATCCTACCAGACCACTACTACTCCTCCGCATAACTACCTGCGTACCTTACTGTCCTGCTTGCTACCTCTTCCAGTAGGGGATGTCCCTTGACTGCAACCAGTCAATGGAAACTGATCTATTCCACTGGTGGAATTACATCTGAGGTGTAAAAGAAAAAGCAGGCCAGAGATGGACAAAGGCAGTCATTTAGGGAGAACGGCAGTATCTGTTCTTTTTTGTTTTCAGACCCCTAAAGCCCATTTTTTTTAAAATATTTAGTGGACAACCCATTTAAAGGTAAATCCACAGGGATCTCATCCACTGCAGACTTTTCTTAATGTAAAAAATGTGCCGCGGGAAAAACCGCTATGGATTTCCTTGTGTAATTAAAACATATTTCAACCTTATCATTAAGTGTCTCAGAAAAATGAATGATAAATTTTAAGGATTTCTCAGGAATAAGTCTTGAACTTCCCAATGACACCACATCCCCATGGTGGCTACAAATAAGGAAAGTGGCTCCCCGCTCTCCCCCAAGAGTAAGGTTTGCGCATGTACGTCTGTCCCACCATAGAATTGGTAGAAGTGTCGGACTGGGGTGCCAAAGGCCCACCAGTAACATTGACTCTGGCGGATCACTGTTCAAATACATGCAAATATCACATATAGGTGGAGTGGAGAACCCATTCTTGCATGGGGGCCCACCGGAGGATTCTCCTTTTCTCCTGTCAGCCAGTCCGAGTCTGGTTGGTAGAATTTGCTGCCAGTTAGTGGTGCAGTTTTGATTTTTTTGTATTGCTATATTGTTTTCTCATATCTTTAGGCCCCTGTGTTCATTTTACTTTTGATATTTACAAATCATTTATATTAACTTTATGCAAGGTAATATCATACTCCTTCTCATGTTCTACCCTTACGTCACAGTGAAGGTTGAACGGGCGCACTTAGATGCACTTCTTTCTGTAGCCATTTGTAGAAAAGGCTCTTCAGGAGCTTAAGAGAAAAAAAAATAAGTGTAAGATTAGAAATGTGAAACGGGGCCGAAGAGTTTACAAGTAGCATATTTACCAGAGAAATTTCATCCAAGCCTTCACAAATCCAGCCAAATGATGAGGATTCCTGCTCTCGTACCAAGTTGCAAAAATAAAAATCTGCTGAACAGATGTCAATATTACCTCTGCTCGGCATTAATATACATAAACAAATGAACTTGTTTTTCATTATAACATTTATATAGCGGCAATCAGTAACGTCAAGTACATTTCATCCAAATAACATGTGTAACAACAAAGAAAATTTTTTAAAAAAAAATCACAAAAATTACTTAAAATAAAAAAGAGGTGATGTGGGGATTTGAGGACACGGGGATGGTAACACTTGAGGTTCTATAATAAGAGATCTGTGCACCATGGCTGACGGACGTCTCGTTTAAGCAGTGTAATCTCGGAGATAGCTGCTCTTTTTTTTTTCGGCGGGGTTGGAGGAGGAGGCGTCTGTTGCGAGGAGCTGTTATGGTATTGATTTTGGTAAAGACTTCCATTAACTGACCAATCTAAATCTCATAAGTGATGTCAGGATAGTTATGCATTTTGTGAAGTTCAAACAGTTCGCCAATATTTTAGAATTCAGGCTGCGTCTCGGCACGGCTGCTAAATAATTTCTAAATAGAGAATCAGGGCAGCTTAGCGTATCAGCAATTCGAAGGCGGACGCAACCACAAAAGGGAAAAAAAAAAGAAAAAATGACAACGTGCCACCTCCGTGTTTTTAAAATATTAACGCTGTATTGGAATAGTATTTTTGGAGCAAAACCTGAGGCTCAAGAGGATAAGTGACATAAACAAAGGCAGCTGGTCTGCATGAAATAATGGAACAATAAGGCCCTCGCAGCCGTTCTCATCACTACTCCATGCTAATTAACATTCTGTTGTGGCCGCAACACTGAAAACATATAATCTGTATTGGTGTACTGTACAGCTGTAAACACGCTCCTTTTTGTCTCCTTTTCTTTTTTTTGCGAGCCTCTAGAGATGGCGGAGCCGCTGACACGTGTGTGTGGGCCAAAAGTCAAATCATCGCGACTAAAATAGATGGTGTGGATGGGAGCTGGGTGGAACCGGTGACTCTTAACATTTGGGTGGTCATGTTCATTTCTGTAAAAAAAAAATAATTGTCATTGTAAATCCTCCAGTTTCGAGGATTTCCAGCCAATGGGGCTCTACATACACTGTGGCTTGATATAACAAGCCTAGAGGAGCTCCGGAATGGGCGATCGAGTTTTGGAGCGTTTGATCTGAAATTTCCTCTAGATATAAATCAATTAAAGAAAAATGCTGAAGTGCTTAGAATTATTTTTATTATTATTATTTAACCGCCTTCGACTTGAGCCATGGCGACTTGATAGATGAACAATCTGTAGGAAGATAGATCTTGTACAAGCCTAGATAGGTCCACCAGGGTCTTCTCCGCCGTTATCTTGATTGTATCACGCCATCAGGTTGCTGGTCTTCCTCTTCGCTTTGTTCCTTCTATTCCTCTAGATATAAATCAATTAAAGAAAAATGCAGAAGTGCTTAGAATTATTATTATTATTATGTAACTGGCTTTTGGCTTACTCTTGAGCCATGGCGACTTCATTGATGAATGATCTGTAGGAAGATCGATCTTGTGTAAGCCTAGATATTTCCACCAGTGTCTTCACCGCCGTTATCTTGATTATATCAAGCCATCGGGTTGTTGGTCTTCCTCTTCACCTTGTTCCTTCTATTCTTCTGACCATGACGTCCTTCACTGATTGCTTAGAGTATACAGCGTCAAAGAGTGAACGCCATAAAGCATTCCAATATTTTCCAAAAATTAGATAACCTTACTTTGGTGGACACGGATTTCTTTTTTTTTTTTGGTTTATGATCTAAAAAAGTTTTTCAAAGTATTTTAACAGCAAGTTACAATTCACACAAAAAGGGCAATTTTGTTCCAACATCTCCATTCAACTCCTCGAAAGCTGATTTTCTTTTGGCAACTTTCAGATACCCAACATTCAGGGTCTGAGTAAGGACCACGATATCCAGAAAGGCCGTGGGTCTCTTGACCTGAGCTCAACGGCCTCAAAGACATATGAGACTTTTGAGGTTGGTCCGATGTGAGAAATAATTACAGATTATCAAGAGCTATGATGTCTCAGTTTAGTAGACCACCGTCTCACCTGGACTAGCAAAATTGGGAATATTTTGTCAAAATTTTATGTGAACAGAAAAATGAGTTTCTTTATCTATGACTATCTGAAAGCTGATGTCTTAGAGATATGTTTTTAGATGTGAGGAGAAAAGGGATGAATGGAAGAAGAAAAAATGGGAGTCCTTATTCTCTGTGGCTGAATAGTTAGTCTAACCTAAAAGATTTTGACTGGTGATTTAGATACTTTAGTGGGTTGTTCAAGAGTGGAAAAACATGGCTGCCAGCGCCACTTTGTCCATGGTATTACACTTGTTAAATTCATCTAAATGGAGCACAGCTGCAATGTGTGTTTGAAAAAAAAGAAGCAGCCATGTTTTTCCAATCTTTGCAAAAATTCACTATTAGGCAAGCTTATCAACCATTTGCCGACCGCCATACATCACACTTGTTACATATAGTTTTTCTGTGCTGCTTCCATACCGATTCCCCAACAAGTCTCAGTGTCTGGTTAAGGAAACTTTTTTCACAAAAAAAAAAGGAAAAACAAAAATAAGCAACGTGGGGCAGAAAAAAATAGCAAAATTGAGTTAATTGCTAATTTTGCACTTAAGGATTTACACATTAATTAAGGATTAGCATTTCTTAGTAAATAAAGCTTTGAGTGTCGCTTCTAAAAACTTCCATTCATTATTTATGAATCACTTGAACTGTTTTGTAAATCAGATGGGAAGATTTTATTGCAGCACAAGAGAGCACCTTTTCATTACGTATTTCCATATAGAAAAGTCCATATTTACATGTCTTTTAATGCCAGCGAGTCGTAGGGTGCCCTCTAGCCGCCATTCATCAAATGCCTTAAACTATTCTAGGGCTAATAAAAATTACTATCAGGAACCTAAAAGAAGTAGAGGATTTCCCAAAAATGTAATGCAGTTTTTTGTTATTGGTGAACCAGTGGGGGTGGAGGAACTTAAATGCTCCTCCCTGAAGAACCATTTAAAGCCAGACAGTAGTTTTCCGGCAGAATTATAGTTCCCTTTCTTTAATGAGATCTTTAGATGTTGACCCCTAGCCTTTATAGAAGGTAGACAATGATTACTGTGACTTGCTAAGATTAGGGATGGTGCTGTATAATATCAGCATCGGCTATGACCGTCCCATTTATACAAACCTGTGTGCCGTGCTTGATAGTTTTAAGGGTATGAAAGGACAATTTTGTTGTTGGTTTGGCCCCAATCTTCCTAGGTACACCTGTGTTTCTTGTAGTTTTTAATATGGATTTCATCCACCAAGAAGAATCTGCAACAAATCTGAGGTGTGTGGCCTAAAAATGGCAGATAAAAAAACATATCACCACCGTTCGAGGTCACGATACATAAAAAAGTTATAGTACATGATGTAAATCAGAGCATTTCTATTTGTCAGTTGTAAGCGCCACTTTAAACAGGGCACAATATTTTCCCATGATGCCTCATTTTTTTGGTTGACCCTTTCAGAATGTGGCCACCCCAGTGGATACCTGTTTGCCGTGGTTTGTGTTCTTCGTAGTGATTATTTGTTTGTCCAGGATCACGGACAGTGCCAGGGCATAGAAATATTTTCTCGGCAGTGGCCATGCGTGAAATGTAGCATGGCAGTCATTGAGATAAATGACCACCCGTATCATACAAGTCCTCCAGAATCAGAGATGCTCTGGCTCTTATAAAGGAGTCCTGAGCAATGGATTCCCTCTTTGATGTCCGGGGTCTAAGGGGTAACATTTCTCATTGTGAAGAGTGACAAGCCAGGTATGGCAAGTCAGAGTAAGGAGACTTATAAGCCATGCATGCTCCTCTGGGAAATTAAATATGCAAATTGTCTCCTCAGAGAGGAAGAGGACTAGAACTCTATTGGAAGCAGCGATCCTAAAAGTCAATATCGACTCTTTACCGAGCCTTGCAATTTCACTTAGGATAACAGCCAAACCAGAATCTCAATTTGCAGACACGGTGTATCGGGGTGTTGCCCCTCATCATTGCAAAGAGATCTGATTTGGCTAGGTGAGAGGCTCTGGACGGGTGTCTAAGGGGTAACGTTTCTCTTTGATGTCCATAACGGACAGGATATGACCGAATGTCATCAATACTTCTTTGAAAAGTTTTAGTAAAATGTCAAATCCTGGTAGTAAATTATAGGGTCATTTGTGGTATAGACGGCATATTGCCGACATAGCAATTTATCTATCCTGATCATCGGAATTTCTCCCTTTCCGAGCGGGAGCGGCCGAATAATAAACTGAAATATTCCTTAATGCTCGAGCCTGGACGTAACATTCCAGAACGTGCCCTTCTTTAAAGGGTCTCCTCTGTTTTGTTTTTAATGCATACGATGTGTGTGTTCCTGTTGTCAGGGCTCGGAGAGAAGTCTCTATAGTTAAATTAAATATACACACAATGTTTTAACAAAAAACAGTTCAGAAGTTCAGGAATTGGGAAGTTCTGGTGCAGAGGCCGACGGAAGGAGCAGAATAATGATTGATAAAGATGTTTACACAATCCGATCAGAAGAAACAGGAAAATTAGAATAAATCCGGGTGAAATATTTTGTAATTTAAGTTTCTGAATTATTTTTACCCACTCGGGCTTGATGATTGGCTCTGGGCTCTCTTTTCTTTTCTCTGAGTCCTTGGTTCAAGTACTTCCAGAGCAACATTCAGAGTTTTTAGATCAAATTTTTCACGTAATTTTCAAAAATACTTAGTTGCACCAAATTCCAAAATAGGCATGCAAATCTTTATGAATTTGGTGCATTTTTCAATTAACGTTCCTCAGTGAATAAAACATACTCCTCTCAGTGACTGGAGTACTTTCTGGTGTCATTTATGCCACATTTGTTGTCCGTGCTTGGCCTTGCCCCACTTGATCCTAGTTCCTCGGTCTGTTGAAAAGTTGTCTGAGCGACTGTTGTAAAGCATCAAAAGTCACAAACTTTTTGCGCAACTATAAGTTGCGCAAAACTTTTACAACATGTCAAAAAATTTGACAACCGAAATTGAAAAACTGTTGATTAATTGGGGCTAGGTTTTTTTTTATTTTTGCAAAAAACAACCTGCTGTTCTTTAAGAAACAATGTTTTTTTTCCTGAATACTGCTTAAAAAAACAGTAAAATGATCAACATAATGCATACTTTGTCAAAGTGAAATTCTCCCCTGCTTCCATTTGATAGATTTCTAGAGGATTTTACCCTCAGACCTTTGGAAGGATTATCGACCACTTATTTTATTAATAAACATACACACACAGATGATTTCCCAAGATGATCGTTGCCGTTGTGTTTTCTGATCTCTCTCAGAAGATCGGTGGGACATTTTCATAATCAGAGACATATTTTGTTATGGGACATATGGTAGCTAAATAGATTAAATGTGACCTTGTCTTTTGAAGCTCCAGTGGTTACATTAAATGGGTATATGACAAGTGCTATGAGTAAAAGCTGCTTAGAAATTAGAATTTTGTGCTATAACATTTTTTTATTATGCTCGGTTATATAGCGCCAACCTATTCAGAAGCGCTTTACAGACATCACGCACTGTCCCCATTGGGGCTCAGAATGTAAATGACCTTATCAGTGCATCTTTTGGAGCTTGGAAGGAAACCGAAGGAAAACAACAAAATGTCTTATCTCTGTTGTCATATCATGTGAAGTTTCTACATGAGCCCAAATGGTAATTTGGCCTTGACTTTGCCCACCAGCATCCTTGTAATTGTCTTACTAGTGCTATATTAGGGGGATCCATTCCTTGCAATACTTTGGCCGGTGCTAGAATAAGGGTAGTCACTTGGATTGGGTCATGATCAGCATGATTACTTTCTGTGTGGTCTGGTGTCCTCCTCTTGGCTTTTGCCGCTGTTCTCTTGGTTCACACCACTAGACCAAAGTCTTGAGTTTGTGTGAACTTCGGGTTCTTAAAAAGGTTTTCCAGGCTTAAGAAGTTGAAGACCTCACCTTAGGGTAGGTCATCGGTATCAGATCGGTAGGGGTCCGACACCTGGCACCTCTATTGATCAGCTGATTTCAGCTTCAGAGGTGGCCTGACTTAAACAGTGTCTAAATCTGGAACTATTGGCCATGCTCTGGTACTTGCATTCAGATTACATTCAATTCAGTAGGAACTAGGTTGCCTTACCCAGAAACTACCACTACGCAGTTGTGCTGTTCTTTCTCTGTTCAGTTCTAAAATCTGCTAATCTGTGAGGGTGTTGGACCTCCACCAATGTGATATTGATGACCTTTCCTAAGGATAACGTATAAAATCTAGAAATCCTCTTTAATAGGCCAGTGGTGTTAATTGGTGCTGTACTAAGTCAACATCTTGAAGACTTAGATTTTACAAGGGACCTTCCATGCCACTTCCAGCCGAAGGATAAAAGTCTATTTGGTACCAATACTCGGCCAACTTCAATTGAAGTTTCGAATCCACCTTAAGAAGTTGACATTCGATAAGGTATCATGGCCGTTAAGACAATCTACATGACCGTTGAAAACGCCTGAACTCTCAGTGTTCCTAGTCTAGAAGATACTAGCCCCAGAACATAAATAAATCACCTCAAGGAAAAGTGCAATAAAACATAAATCCACATAAAATATATAAAAATATTAAATTAATGCACTCATGGAAAAAATAAAGGACAAATCGGAAAAAAAATAGAATTAGGAACAACGAACACACTGAAAATATGTCCAATAATTAGAATTTTATTTGGTGAGTATACAAAAAAGGGGTAGGGAACCAATGCCAAAGAAAGGCACAACACAGGGCACTCAGAAATATCAATAAAACAATTACTAGACCATATTTAAAAATCAAACGTAGGCACACGTAATACGGTACATAGAGTACACAATGAACAAATTAATAAAGTGCCAGTGCAAGAAATATCATTATGCAAAATCATATGCAATAGGTGATAAGACCTCATAAAATAATAATAATAAAGTGCCAATGCATTTAGTAGAATACCAGTGCAACAATCAGGTTTGCGATACCTGGAGGAAGATCACAATGGATAAAGTGCAAACTATATATACAGTATATATCTCACACAGGAGCAAAGAGGTGAACTGTAGTGAATTGCTTAGTGCCATACCACATGTGCTGAAGGAGTCCCCCGCGATGCGCCCACCCCAACGTGCGTTTCGGCGTTGCCTTCATTGCCCCAGAACATGAAGTGAGCATCAGTGAAATATGGAAGCCCATCATTAGGCCAAGCTGCTCCAATTCTTTAGTTTTAAATCTAAGCCTGAGCTTTGTGTTGACTTCTGACATAGTCTTAAGTTTACATATCGATCTTGACCTGAGCACTACATAGCTTTGGACAGTGCCCAACGTGCCAGCAGTTTTATTAAAATAGAAACTCTGTAGAACGTCAATTTTGTGGCACAAAGTGCATGAACGTTCCATCAAAAGATCAGAACAAAAGCCTACCACCCTTCGAAATTTGGCAAAATCTGGTCTTTCTTTTATTTTCCAAATACCACCAGCAGAGATAATGAAACCAAGTAGTCCATCCCTGTCCCATGCCTTCAAATTGGGAATATTCTGCAGAAACATGACGCATACTGTAAACCTTAGGGTTGTAGCAATATTGGTTCCTCCATTGCCCGGACACTCAGGAGCCTTTATATCCAAAGTAACTGGGTAATTTTTCACTTAACCCAAGCCCCAAAAATGTCACCAAAATAGTATTTACTATTTCTCTCCCCATCTGAGATATTAATACCAGGCTGGTGTATTTAAAGCATTTATGTGCTATTCATTCATCCATTCACAGCTGTAGAAAGCCTCTGATTAATGCATCGTTCCACTTTATTATAGATTTTTAATACTAATGCACAGCGACTCTTTACAAATGCAAATTAAAGTAAGGTGATACGAGCAGAAAATATTGAGATCCCGATAATATATCTTTGCTTTCATAAATGTATATAATTATTAAGTCAGCTTTCGCTCCAGATGTAGCCACAATAAAAGCCTGGAAAGGCTAAAAAAGAATGAAAAATTGCTCGCAAACGGCTGGGATCAAGCTGAAGTGAGCACACCTGGATGTGACAAAGGTTGCATTTACTAACTGCTGCGCTATCGCATTACAGAGAAAGAGCAAGTCTTAGGGAGCAGCTGTAGAGAAAGGCCTGTGTAAATCTTCATGCAAATAACAGCGCATTGTTAACTTAATCACATGCCGAGAAAAAGACGTGTGCGTCCAGAGTGGTGATCTCTAAACAAGAGCGCGGTCCGCAGAGATTGGAGAGGGTTCGGCAGATTAAAAATTGCAAATAAGAAAAGGTGGGCCGCCAGGGTACTGCGCCTGGGTCAGTACCCCTGCAATAAGATTATTGTTCTTCCCAAAATTCCATTAGGTGCCATTGTGGCGTCGCCGTTAAATATCCTCTAATTTGCTCTTCTCGGAGGAAAGAGATGGGTGATTAGTTTCCCATATTCTGGGTGACATTTGGTTAATTGTGCTGTTAATGTCAGTGTTCCTTTCTCACAGGCTGTAGGATGAAAAGGACTAATCCCTTCCGGTTGGAGGGTCCTACAGAACATCTATATTGTCAGCGGTGGGTCAGCGGCAGGGCAGGGTTGGCAATCTTTGTCATTCCAATGGCAAGACCATCAAGTACTGATCTTTTAAAAGTCCTACAGAGCGGGTCTCGGTACCCCCCGTAGTGGTGATCAGCAATACGATCCTCTGGATAAGTGATGTTAATATTAACCCTAGTAAATTATCATATTCTGGCTACCTTTAGACACCACAAGGGGAGCTGAAGATTTCATTGGATGCAGTTTTACCATTGAGTTCAAGGCATAAACAGTCTACAAAAACTCATCAGATCCATCTATAGTGTTGGCTGCTGGCACAAACCATTATATGTTTCAAATGTATTTCTAATTATAAATGAACCAATATGAAATGTGCCCCCTTTCCATTGTGTTCCTCTTCCAGACTTTCCCACTATTCTTGCTTTGTTCTTACCTCCTTTCCTTTTTACAATACACTCATAATTCCTGCATTTCTGAATCCTTGCAAACAAGTATGTGTAAGGTATACTAGTACTAGCTATGTACCGCTATACCACATATATCATGATATTTATTTTTACACAGGTACTATGGTAAAGACACCCGATAGCGTGGATGTGTTACCATTAAGCCAGTATAAGATATGGTCCAATTTAGGGGAAGATTAAGTAAATTTCTTGGCTTGTGTACACTGGGGCCATGCTGAATCTTTTGCCCCTCATGAAAGAAAGCCTAGAAAATCTCTATATGGTGACACTACTTCTAGAAGGTAGGGCATCTATGATAGCGCCCCCTGTTTCACTCTATAGGTAATTATTGACTGATAACTTGTGAAGTCACTCATTACCCATCTAAACTACATCAACTTTCTAAATCAGCACACTTTCTGGTGATGAGAGCATGTTGGCATTGGCCATCAGTATTTTTGGGCTCTCTGTCTATGGCACCATAGAGCCAGATTACCGTGGGTCTACCAAGCCCAGCGGGCCATTGGCATAGGATTTGCTGAGCCTTGCGCGGATGCCAGCCACTAATCTATGGACATTTAATTTCCAGTTCTAAGAATTCTGGGATATATACCTAATAAGGGTCTTTTTATTGCATTTTATGTACTCTGCAAAAATTCTGGTTGCTGTAAATAACAAAATCTGTTTTGCACAGTTATCGGCATAACAGCGCCCATTGTGAGTCTCAAAATTGGAGAGGAGACAGCAGAGAATGGCTCGGTGATTTACATCCACTCATTGTGTCGCTTACTTACATATTACAAGTCAACTCTCAGAATTCTGACACATGGAACGGCAGAAAGTTTTCTTCCGATTTATGGCCGATTTCGCGATGCAGAAGAAAGGACTGAGAATTGGCTATGTCCCATTATAGTAGCTGGAGTACGACTCATAAGTCATTTTTCTCTCCCGTTATCTTTAAATCTCAGGCTCGGATCTGCAGATGAAGTGAAGGCATTGCAGCATGTAAAGAAATCATTGCTTTACATTACTTCTACAGCAAAAATAAAATGACAAATGTCCCGAAAATGTTAGATTTGTGCGAGCGGCGACATTAATTCCATCATCTCTAATCACCTTCATCTACGTGGAGGCAGCCCTATGTTGTGCCGTCCTTCTCTGTAACCAAACTAAATCATTTTTATGCCACCTGCTTTACTGAGAGTGTTCTGTAATCTCACATTAGTATATTGTCTCAGCGTTAGAGGAACAGACAGATTTCTGGGGATACATTGGGCATACAGATGACCATGTGGGAGAAAAATGGTAATTTGACATGTCTGGGGCTATCCACCTTGTCCCTTCAAGTCTCAATGTGTCATTATCCTGTACCCCAAGTATCATTATTTTGTACCCTACGTTTCATCGTCATTATTTGATACTCTGTAGCGCGGCGCGGGACGTGAGTCTCTGGCGAGGCACTGGTCTTCTCCTGTCATGCCTGGCATGCTACATGAAAGAGTGCGTCTTGACAGGATGTTATTGTTATACTCTATAGATTACACAGGCAAACCCCACAATGCAATGCAATTAACATGACACAATATATACAAAGACGCATGACATAATACACAATGCGATTGGTGTCTCCAGGAGCAGGAACGTGACAGCACAGTCCACCACACTTACATTCCTCCCCTTTTTGACAATGTCATCCTTGGCCATCTGGACGTGGAAGACACCAATGCAAGGCACAATACCACAAATATAAAAATATTAGTTGGTGCCATACTTCCTCCTGCATGTCACTTAGAATTTACAGTTTTCGCTTGTCAAGACCAGTAAGCACTGAAGTCAGTGCACAACACTTAGGTTACTGAACATCTCTTTCCACTCAATATTAGCTGGTCCACTTAGGACCATAGAACTGATGTCCATCCGAGTCGATGTTCCAATTTTTAACAAGAGGCCCTCCGGCTAACACAACAGTGGCCCAAAAGTCCATAGGCCCAGTCCAACTATCTTAAACTCGGTTGGGACTTTAGGCCGTCCATCGCCCTTTTCCCTCCCCCAAACAGTGGTCTTCGTGAGTAGGACACAGTCCTTTTTGGGGAAAAGTCCATCTACCCGCATCAGTCCGCAGGACGTGGATACAGTCCCTTGAATGTTTCCTCCCCTGCTGGCTGGAATCCAGTCCTTGGCTGAGGGTGTAGGACCCTCCAGTGGTTGCAGCATCTCTGCAATCCAGCAGGAAAATGCACAACGATCACAATAGAAACTGGAAGGGGAAAACAATAACTTCTTGGCTGTCCATGGCCATCAACATGGAGGAGTCCCGGTTTCATAGGCCCTCAGGAACCTTGAGCAGCTCCTCTTGTCAGGTTCAGCTAGCACAACTGGGGCTTGTTTCCAGCTCCCGACTCCATTTTTCTTCACTGGCCTTCCTTTGGCCAGGTTGGGGTTCACCTCCGGACTACATGGGGGACACAGCGGTGTCTTGGCCCACAAGACTTCCAGACGTTTGGCCCGTCTGCCAGCAAGAAACCAGTCATCCATGGCCCTGGCTCCTGCCTGACATTGATCTTCGCCAGAAGGCCGCCCGGCCTCACCTCCTTGCTCACCATTTCCATGAGCTGGCGCAACCTTCCTCTGCCACCTTCCTTCTTGGACGACTTGTTCTGCGTCAGCATAATCTGCCACTCTACCATCATATCTTCACACTGCTGTTCTTTCTCCGACTTACAACCCTTGAATGGCTTCATCTCTTCCGCCTCCTGAAGCCCATCACGGCCCTGCCTTTCACTGGGTGGAGTCCACCCTGACTCATCATCCCATTTCTCAAATGTCCCTGCCCCTTTCCTCAGACCACACCTTACTGGGCGGATCTTCTCATTCCACTTCACTCTGCAATGACAGTCACTCCCTGCTGTGTTCGGGTGCTTTTGGTTGCGGTATTCCCCTCAGTAAGTGTGCCTGATGAAGGCTTGGACTCCACTTTTTGCCTCTGGCATGTCCTGATGGGCGGATCTGTCTTGCCACTTCCCACCATTTTGCAGTCTTTACTCATCGCCATCCTATCCATCACCAGAGTCTTCTTTGCACTGCACGGTCCTCACAGAAGCAAGACTCAACCCTGCTGACTACGGCAAGTGAAGCACAACATGGGGTGGATGCCACAGGCGAGGCACTGGTCTTCTCCTGTCAGCCCTGGCGCACTACATGAAACAGTGGGTCCTGGCTGGGTGTTGATGTTGTGTTAGTGTTGTGTGGGCCCTACACCCGTGCAGGCCACCTTTAGCCTATGGTGTTGGCTGGCCAGGATCACAAATTGCACAGATTAATTAAGGAGACTTCCGTTCAAACATGAGGACTTTATTGAACTTGATATGGGTTGTGCTCAAGTGGTAGCGGATATATAGTCTTAAGCATGTTTCGTTCACAGTAAGAGACCTTTTTATTCCCACTGTATTCTTCCTCTGTAGGCTAATATAGGGCTCTGCAGCTTATCTGTTTCTTCTCTACGTCAAATCAACCCAGCCAGGGCGTTCTATCACTACGGATGCCCTGGCTCTACCTCTCAGGATGCCCACTAGTCCCACATTCTCAATCCTCTTAAGGTCCATTACTTTCAGCACTAGCAAGCTCTCGGGTTTCTTGTGACTCGCCTTATCTGATATTGCCTTCTAGAAGGTCTGTCAATCTTGTCAGCAACTCTTTTTTAATCTCTCTATTCCTCTGTCCAGTCTCTTCTAGCTGTGGATCACCCCTTGGCATCACTGTACACTTGTTACTCTCCAAACTCTATTTAACTCTATCCAGGAAGCAAAGTCCTATCCCCACCACTAAGCTCTCACCCTGTGGGCTAGTCCCAACACTTAACTACTTTTGACCCTGCTGTCTGTTGCTGGGCAGAATTTCCTTACATTACACACTATGAACTACACACTATGCACTACATTACTTATCTTACACTACAGATTCCCTATAACATCGTTACACACTATACATATTATTTTATCAGTACTTATGACATTATCACACTCTATGCATTACACAGGCAAACACCACAATACAATACAATTCACATGACACAATACACATAGTGTGATTGGTGTCTTCAGGAGGAAGAACACGATAACACTGTGCACTACCCTTACAATCCCAAGTGTCAACGGGTTATTATCCTGTACCCGAAGTATCATTATTCTGTACCCTACGTGTCATTGTCATTATTTGATACCGCAAGTGTCAACAGGTTATTACCCTGTACCAAAAGTGTCAGCATTCTGGGATCTAACATAGGATATTCCACACTTTATAATGTATATTTAACAGCTGCGATTTAAATCCATTCATATTCCTGGTGTTGGTTAGATATTTTTGTGCTCCGCAAGAACAGCGTTTGGTGCTTTCACACTCCTGTCAAAATGACAATTTTGGGCAAGTGAACAAAATATATTCATTTTTTTCTGTCTTGAGCATCACAATAAAAAACCAAAGGTTTGGGGATCACCTTCCTTGTTGTGTAAAAGCCTTTACCAGCTGAAGAGTTGAGCGGCCATCATGGCGTGTGACACAGATGATGTTCCCAGTCATGTAGATGGAAGGAAACCATTCACATAGCGCGCACTTCTCTGCCAGAGGGTTAATTGAGTGGCGTTGCTGTTGGCACAAAACTGTGCTCTGCGTGTGATATAGCTGAACGGGAACAGAGAATGAGCAATGTATTTCTCCGGTGCGAAGATAGCATGTATCCTGCAACTAAACTACAGCCTTCGGCATTCGGACTGTCCACAGTGACAGAACATCTGTAATATCATATTGGCACTGATATCTCTGGTCCTAAAATTTAGACAGATGTATTCACATCCACTCTACAGTACAGTGGCCTCAGTTTGTCCAAGCATGCTAGTATTTTTAGAGAGAAGGAAGTAAGCCACTGACGGCCCCCTCTGTCTCCTCCTCCAGACCCCCATATCTCCACCTCCTGACCACTTTGTGAGCTTCTCACCCTTGTCCTCCTCCAGACCACCTGTCCATACGTAGACTTCTATGACATCTCCTCTAGGCTCCTCTCTCTCCCAAATTTCTCTATCCTCCTTTAGGCACCTTGGCCACCTCTTCCATGCCCCTTTGTCCCCTCCATTCCTTTCTGTCCTTTCCAGTCATTCAGTCATTTTTTGCCCTATTCTAACCTTTTCTGCCTTTCTTCAGACTACTTTGTGAGCTTCTCACCATTGTCCTCCTCCAGACCACCTGCAGACTCCCCTGTCATCTCCTCTAGACTCCTCTCACTTCCCCTCTAGGCTCCTCTGCCCTTTTTCAGACTCCATGGTCACCTCTTCCATGCCCCTCTATCTCCTCCATTCCCCTCTGTCCCTTCCAGTCTCTTCCACCCTCCTCTAGACTTCTCTGCCTTCCTCCAAACCCCTCAATCCTTCTCCAGAATCCTCTAACCCTTCCAACCTCCTCTTTTTCCCTCAAATCTCCTCTGTCTCCTCCAGACACAAAAGGCAAGGGCTTATCTCCTCTGAAAAGAAACGGATGAGGCAGTGAAATTCAATATGCCCTATCCTTCTTTCCCAAAGCATCATCTGTTGGGAGAGAGTGGAGATGCCTCCATGATACAATTGTCTGGTTCTGTCAAATTCAGTACATTGTGGTTAATTTTGCTCTTATTTATTTGGTGATCTTAACCTTTTATTAAACATCTTCCATACACAGTGTCTAAGACTCTCCGATCAGATCTATTGGGTCATTTTTAATTAAAATTCACTATTTTCTGATGGTAAATTATATTAAAAATCTGTCCAGACAATGCCACCGTAACATTCGGCACATTTATTTTTGTACCTTCCCTATTAATAAATATATATATTATACATACATACCAGTCTCCCCACATTTGCATTTTATAACTATAGACCTTTTTTCCTAGCATCATATGTTTTGTATTATTGTTCCTCCAGACTCCTTCTATTATAGGTTGTAGATAAGCGTCTATAGGAGGAGACCGGCTGAACAGGCAGATAAATCCAACGCATTTGCATGGAAGGGTTAATTAACAAAAGCGTCTGAAGCCATAAAGCATCATCATGCGATTCCCTCCTGCAAGAAGCCTATACATTAATGCTATCTGCTCAGCAGTAAAACTTGCAAAACAAAACAATAAGCGGAAGGTATTTTATTCTGTTTACTAAATCCCATGACACATAAACATTCAAATGCAAATTCTTCAAAGCAGAAAGCTGCCGATTCAGGGAGTGCTGCGCTTAAAAAAACGCTACCAGTAACAGCAGTTTGGGAATAGCTCACTCTGAATGCCAGTTTATTTAAAGCAGACCTCCTTCTTCCAGGACCTTTTTACTGCCTCTCAGAGAAATTTCACTTCTGAAGAGAATAATTCATGTCAGAGCGTCTCAACTCAGAGATTTCTGCATTCATTCAAATTGATGCAAATATACAAGAAAAAAAAAAGATAAATTCAGTGATGTCCCCATAAGCCAAGACATCCCAGACTGGCAGATGCTCAGCGTGACCTTCAGGTCCTGGTCAAAGGTGCAAGATAAGACAAATTCCCTGATAATTTAATGGGATGTTGGGAATTTATATAGTAAAGGAAGCTTCTATAGAGTAGTATACCACGCCTGGGTACTGTGCAAAGGCGATATCCCCTCTAATTACCAGTATGGAGGGTAATGATGAAGGTGCCAGGAAGAGCAGTCATGGGAAATGTATACATGCACCAGACGGTTCCCAGGTTATACAAGAATGGTGCATATTACTATATACAAGATGATGTACATGTTATATCATTACATGCAGAAGATACCCAGGTTATACCAGTTGTACATATATGATTATATACAGAAGATACCCAGGTTATACCGGCTGTACATATATAATTATGTCAAATGCATTTGACAAAGTATCTCACACAATCCTTATTGAAAAAATGACTAAGTATGGAATGGACAAGGCAACTCTTAGGTGGATTCATAACTGGCTTAGTGATCGGTCCCAAAGGGTGGTCGTAAATGGCTGCACATCCAGTTGGAAGAATGTCTCAAGTGGGGTACCACAGGGCTCTGTCCTGGGCCCTGTATTGTTCAACATCTTTATCAATTATTTAGATGAAGGAATTGAGGGTAAACTGATGAAATTTGCTGATGACACAAAGCTAGGAGGGATAGCTAATACTAGAGAAGAGAGAGAGATTCAAAAAATATAAATAAACTGGAGCAGTGGGCAGCAACTAACAGAATGGATTTTAACAGGGAAAAATGCAAAGTACTACATCTGGGCAATAAAAATGAAAAAAGCATATACAGAATGGGAGGAATAGGGCTAAGCAACAGCACATGTGAAAAAGACTTGGGTATACTAAGAGATCACAGACTGCACATGAGTCAACAGTGTGATGCAGCAGCAAAAAAGGCAAATACAATTCTAGGATGTATTAACAGAAGCATACAGTCTAGATCACGTGAGGTCATTATTGCCCTCTCCTCCTCTTTGGTCAGACCTCATCTGGAATACTGTGTCCAGTTTTGGGCACCACATTTTTAAAAAAGACATCAACAAACTGGAGCAAGTTCAGAGAAGAGCCACCAGAATGGTGACCGGTCTGCAAACCATGTCCTATGAGGAACGGTTACAGAATTTGGGAATGTTTAGCTTGCAAAAAAGAAGACTGAGAGGAGACTTAATAGCTGTCTACAAATATCTCAAGGGCTGTCACATTGTAGAAGGATCATCTTTATTCTCATTTGCACAAGGAAAAACTAGAAGCAATGGGATGAAACTGAATGGGAGGAGACACCGATTAGATATTAGAAAAAACTTTTTGACAGTTAGGGTGATAAGTGAGTGGAACAGGCTGCCACAAGAGGTGGTGAGTTCTCCTTCAATGGAAGTCTTCAAACAGAGGCTGGACCGATATCTGTCTGGGATGATTTAGTGAATCCTAGGGTTGGACCAGATGACCCAGGAGGTCCCTTCCAACTCTACTATTCTATGATTCTATGATTCTAATTATATACAGAAGATACCCAGGTTATACCGGCTGTACATATATGATTATATACAGAAGATACCCAGGTTACACCGGCTGTACATATATAATTATATACAGATGTCCAGGTTATACCGTATGTACATATATAATTATATACAGGAGATGCCCAGGTTATACCGGCTGTACATATATAATTATATACAGGAGATGCCCAGGTTATACCAGCTGTACATATATAATTAAATACAGGAGATGCCTAGGTTATACCAGCTGTACATATATAATTATATACAGGAGATGCCCAGGTTATACCGGCTGTAGATATATAATTCTATACAGGAGATGTCCAGGTTATACCAGCTGTACATATATAATTATATACAGGAGATGCCCAGGTTATACCAGCTGTACATATATAATTATATACAGGAGATACCCAGATTATACCAGCTGTACATATATAATTATATACAGGAGATGCCCAGGTTATACCAGCTGTACATATATAATTATATACAGGAGATGCCCAGGTTATACTAGCTGTATATATATCATTATATACAGGAGATGCCCAGGTTATACCAGCTGTACATATATAATTATATACAGGAGAGACCCAGATTATACCAGCTGTACATATATCATTATATACAGGAGATGCCCAGGTTATACCGGCTGTACATATATAATTATATACAGGAGATACCCAGATTATACCAACTGTACATATATAATTATATACAGGAGATGCCCAGGTTATACCAGCTGTACATGTATAATTATATACAGGAGATGCTCAGGTTATACCACTGTATATATATGATTATATACAGAAGATACCCAGGTTATACCGGATGTACATATATGATGATATCTAAGAGATGCCTAGGGTATACCAGCATGGTGGATATGACCATAGAAGATGATGCCTTGATTTCCTAGGTCTTTCACTATATAATTTAGTTTGTGTGTATTGGACATTAGATGTAGATGATTAGAGGACAGCGGAGAATGTCTTGTGTAGCGTACTTCCTTATGTAGAGTGCTTCCTTATGCAGAGTGCTTCCTTATGTAGAGTGCTTCATTATGTAGCGCGCTTCCGTATATAGTGGGCTTCCTTATGTAACATGCTTCCTTATGTAGCGGGCTTCCTTACATAGTGGGCTTCCTTATGTAGCTGGCTTCCTTATGTAACATGCTTCCTTATGTAGCGGACTTCCTTATGTAGTGTGCTTCCTTATGTAGAGTGCTTCCTTATGTAGAGTGCTTCCTTACATAGCGGGCTTCCTTATGTAGCGCGCTTCCTTGTATAGCGGGCTTCCTTATCTAGCGGGCTTCCTTATGTAGAGTGCTTCCTTATGTAGCGGGCTTCCTTATGTAGCGGGCTTCCTTGTGTAGCGGGCTTCCTTATCTAGCGGGCTTCCTTATGTAGAGTGCTTCCTTATGTAGTGGGCTTCCTTATGTAGCGCGCTTCCTTGTGAGGCGGGCTTCCTTATGTAGCGGGCTTCCTTATGTAGCGGGCTTCCTTATGTAGAGTGCTTCCTTATGTAACGTGCTTCCTTATGTAACGTGCTTC
The DNA here is from genome assembly GCA_033576555.1 of Oophaga sylvatica. Classification (NCBI taxonomy): domain Eukaryota; kingdom Metazoa; phylum Chordata; class Amphibia; order Anura; family Dendrobatidae; genus Oophaga; species Oophaga sylvatica. The sequence goes on along the minus strand of JARQOD010000010.1, from coordinate 38,698,254 downwards.
CTTATATAGCGGGTTTCCTTACGTAGAGTGCTTCCTTATGTAGCTCGCTTCCTTATGTACACTGCTTCCTTATGTAGTGGGCTTCCTTATGTAGCGGGCTTCCTTATCTAGCGGGCTTCCTTATGTAGAGTGCTTCCTTATGTAGCGGGCTTTCTTATGTAGCGGGCTTCCTTGTGTAGCGGGCTTCCTTATCTAGCGAGCTTCCTTATGTAGAATGCTTCCTTATGTAGCGGGCTTCCTTATGTAGCGGGCTTCCTTATCTAGCGGGCTTCCTTATGTAGAGTGCTTCCTTATGTAGCGGGCTTCCTTATGTAGAGTGCTTCCTTATGTAGCGGGCTTCCTTATGTAGAGTGCTTCCTTATGTAGCGCGCTTCCTTGTGTAGCGGGCTTCCTTATGTAGCGGGCTTCCTTATGTAGAGTGCTTCCTTATGTAGCGCGCTTCCTTATGTAGAGTGCTTCCTTATGTAGCGGACTTCCTTATGTAACGTGCTTCCTTATGTAGCGGGCTTCCTTATGTAACGTGCTTCCTTATGTAGCGCGCTTCCTTGTGTAGCGGACTTCCTTATGTAGCGGGCTTCCTTATGTAGCGGGCTTCCTTATGTAACATGCTTCCTTATGTAGCGCGCTTCCTTGTGTAGCGGGCTTCCTTATGTAGCGGGCTTCCTTATGTAGCGGGCTTCCTTATGTAACGTGCTTCCTTATGTAACAGGCTTCCTTATGTAGCGTGCTTCCTTATGTAGCGGGCTTCCTTATGTAACGTGCTTCCTTATGTAGCGGGCTTCCTTATGTAACGTGCTTCCTTATGTAACGTGCTTCCTTATGTAGAGTGCTTCCTTATGTAGCGGGCTTCCTTATGTAACGTGCTTCCTTATGTAGAGTGCTTCCTTATGTAGCGGGCTTCCTTATGTAACGTGCTTCATTATGTAGCGGGCTTCCTTATGTAACGTGCTTCCTTATGTAGCGGGCTTCCTTATGTAACGTGCTTCCTTATGTAGGGGGCTTCCTTATGTAGCGGACTTCCTTATGTAGCGGGCTTCCTTATGTAACGTGCTTCCTTATGTAGCGGGCTTCCTTATGTAGCGGGCTTCCTTATGTAGAGTGCTTCCTTATGTAGCGGGCTTCCTTATGTAACGTGCTTCCTTATGTAGCACGCTTCCTTGTGTAGCGGGCTTCCTTATGTAGCGGGCTTCCTTATGTAGCGTGCTTCCTTATGTAGCGTGCTTCCTTATGTAGCGGGCTTCCTTATGTAACGTGCTTCCTTATGTAACGTGCTTCCTTATGTAGCGGGCTTCCTTATGTAGCGGGCTTCCTTATGTAACGGGCTTCCTTATGTAACGGGCTTCCTTATGTAGTGGGCTTCCTTATGTAGCGGGCTTCCTTATGTAACGTGCTTCCTTATGTAGCGGGCTTCCTTATGTAACATGCTTCCTTATGTAACGTGCTTCCTTATGTAGAGTGCTTCCTTATGTAGCGGGCTTCCTTATGTAGAGTGCTTCTGAGTCGCACTTAGTACCAGGGCAATGGGGTACTCGGCACCGAGCCCATGAAAGTCTATGGGGTTTGTCACTGGCAGCAGGACTCGGTCCGTGGCCCTGGGCGCTCATACAATGGGGGAATATTTACAGGGGATTTTAAGGATAGATAGTTCGTGACGCCACCTGTGGTATCTGGTTAATTGGACCAGCGCTGCTGTAAGGGTCTTCTCAGGGGATGTTATGGGGGCAGCTGGGTGGTAAGTCTCCCACAGGTGAGACTGGTCCCTGGAAGTCTATGGTGATGATGCAGGGTGTAGTAAGAATTCAGTCACACACAATGCAGCTTCTTTTCATACCTTTTACTGGTAGATGGTTCAAGAAGATCCCGGGGAGCTGCTCGGGGTGGAGAATGCACATTTGGGTAACCGCTGAGCAGGTTAGAGGCCTCCTTTACTTCGTATATCTCAGAGTCCAAACTTGCATGAAGCGAAGTTAACCCTACAATCTCCAGCTTTCTCAATAGCTGACAAGCCCGGCCGACTTTGTGGTGGAGACTTCTATGTGGTGAGAACTAAGTCTATATTTGCTGATCAGGTTAGACTCCTGTTTTCCCTGTCTCCGATTACGTATCAGCGCTTGGGCTGCTCTCTGCGACCTGTAGTCCAGATAGCCTCCGAGTATCTTGTTACTATGCTTGAAACTCTAGCAACGCTTCGGACCCCGGTGTCCGGTTATTTAGTGCAGGCAATCCAATACCTAAAGCACTTCTCTATCTTCTCCACTGTGCCCTTCGCCCTGCTTCACGCTCTTAACATAAGCACTTGTGGCAGTTGTGGAAAATGTCAGCTTCCTCCAGAGTTCGCTGCACAGCTCTCAGTTTCCTCCAAAGTCCCAACTGGACCGAGACTGAATGGCTGCTCTGTCCTTAGACAGAAGCTAACAGACTGAAGTACCACTGAACACTACTTCCTCAAGATCTGACTGACTGACTGACACGTGTCACTCCCCTTATAACTCAGATGGGTGTGTCTGAAAGTGTGAGTGACAGTGAATGAATATCAAGCGTTGCTGTTACCTTCCTGTGCACTCTCCTGGACTTTATGTGTGCCTGCGTAGCTGGGCTACACATCCCCCCTTGGTAAAACACAGCACTCCCGGGCTGTAAAAGACAAAAAGAAAACATTTTTGTTTTGCATTAAACAACATTATTTTAACTCATCCCATCCGGGAGGTAAGACTTCTTTAACGTTACAATTTGTACAATGAAGAATACAAAAGTATCAAAATATCAAGACATTCTCATAAATATTCACAGTATAAAACAATATTCTTGTGGAGGACCCGCACCAAAAACCTCCCACGTGGGTCCTGGGTGGGCTGCAGGACTTCTGACTGCAGACCTCACTCTAGGCCCACCATACGGGTTTTTCTTCAGAGGTAGATATTGTAATGGTTTCATGTAAAACCAAGATAATGCACCGTAGCGCAACTATTTACAAAGACAAGTTCTTGGGCTGGCGCAGTCCACAGCCTCTCAGTCCATGAAGGGTTAAATCACATATATACATTTTAGAAATCCACATTATAATTTAACTTTCACTTTAACTTTTACTTTACCCAACCAGGGTATTCTATGTAACTATGCAATCAACATATTACTTTTTAACTTTTCAAATTCTCTTCCTTGTACCCAGCCGGGTATTCTATTTTAAATATGTAAACTATGTAACATTCTCGTACATAAAGGACCATAAAGTGCAATTGGCAATTTTCTCTTATTAAACTTTATACATTTCTTGGTTGCGGTAAACCCCTGTCTGGGTCCTACCGGTCTTCACCTTTACAAACTTTCAATGACGTCTTCCACTCCTGGGGCTGGAACGACGCGATGTTCTTTGGATCTCATAACAAATAAGTCATGGCCCGATATCAGTGTTTGAGTGGCCACAGTCCTTGTGCGAACCACTTGGGACGCAACGGGTGTCTCAGGCAAATATTGACTTTTCATCAAAGATGCAGGCTTAGGCTGCGATTTAACTGTGGTCGCACCCTCCAGTTGCGATACAAAATGAGTCGCAGGTTGCGTTGCGGGATACTTTGCTGAAGGTGATGCCGAATAGGTCGCTGATTGCGATGTAGAGCAGGTCGCTGTTTGCGATGCAGAGTAGGTCGCCGATTGCGATGAGTATGCAGGGGCGATGCAGAATAGGACGCACAATGCTGGTGTGATGCAGAGCAGGAAGCAGGTGTGCGCAATGGCTCAGTTGGGGACGCACTAACCTGCTGCTGTCGCTGCTCCATCACAGACAGCTGGGCTTCCTCCGGCGTCCCTACCGGGGGACTGTGCTCCGCTGTGGCCTCCTGGCCTGACTGGCGCTCCGGACCGGGCAGGACCTCCTCAGCCTCCTTCTCCTCCACATCGGTGGGATCAGGTACAGCACTTTTGGGGGCAGCCTCCGGTCTTTTCATAGCCTTCTTCAGCAGGGAACTTGGGAAATCAGGAGACGGCATTAGGCTTGTGGGAGAGAACACTGCTTCCCACAGCAGCCGCTGTGTCTGGGCGCGCCAGCGTCTCTCCGTCTCCTGTAGATCAGCACGACTCTGGAGCTTCCTTTTAGCTCCTCATTCTCCTTCCGCAGCTCCATCATGGCGGGGTCGGTGTCCCTATCTGGGGACAGCTCCGGCACAGGTAGGAAATCTTCCGGTCCTCGGCACAGATTCTCCTGTCCTTCCGCCATCTCGTCCCAGGCCAGAGTGTAGTTTCCATCAGGAACAATCTGGTCTCTTCCGTGGAGGCGGGATTTGCGTCTCCTCCTCTTCGCATAGAGGATGAAGAGGAGGCGGATTTCTTTAGCAGTGGGGCAGGACCGCACATTATAGTAGCATTTGGAGAGGGCGACCATAACTTTCGCGCCTCAGGGGGGGGTACACGCCCACAGATGCACGCCCACCTTCTTCACCAGCGCCTCAGGGCGCCAACATGGCGGCAAAATGGCGGTATTTGGCGCCAAAAGTGACAAACAGTCTTTTTCACCAAACCGTTCAATATAGGCACACAGGACTCACAATTGCAAGTTTCGCATCCTGTTCGTGACGCCAAAGATGAGTCGCACTTAGTACCAGGGCAATGGGGTACTCGGCACCGAGCCCATGAAAGTCTATGGGGTTTGTCACTGGCAGCAGGACTCGGTCCGTGGCCCTGGGCGCTCATACAATGGGGGAATATTTACAGGGGATTTTAAGGATAGGTAGTTTGTGACGCCACCTGTGGTATCTGGTTAATTGGACCAGCGCTGCTGTAAGGGTGTTCTCAGGGGATGTTATGGGGGCAGCTGGGTGGTAAGTCTCCCACAGGTGAGACTGGTCCCTGGAAGTCTATGGTGATGATGCAGGGTGTAGTAAGAATTCAGTCACACACAATGCAGCTTCTTTTCATACCTTTTACTGGTAGATGGTTCAAGAAGATCCCGGGGAGCTGCTCGGGGTGGAGAATGCACATTTGGGTAACCGCTGAGCAGGTTAGAGGCCTCCTTTACTTCGTATATCTCAGAGTCCAAACTTGCATGAAGCGAAGTTAACCCTACAATCTCCAGCTTTCTCAATAGCTGACAAGCCCGGCCGACTTTGTGGTGGAGACTTCTATGTGGTGAGAACTAAGTCTATATTTGCTGATCAGGCTAGACTCCTGTTTTCCCTGTCTCCGATTACGTATCAGCGCTTGGGCTGCTCTCTGCGACCTGTAGTCCAGATAGCCTCCGAGTATCTTGTTACTATGCTTGAAACTCTAGCAACGCTTCGGACCCCGGTGTCCGGTTATTTAGTGCAGGCAATCCAATACCTAAAGCACTTCTCTATCTTCTCCACTGTGCCCTTCGCCCTGCTTCACGCTCTTAACATAAGCACTTGTGGCAGTTGTGGAAAATGTCAGCTTCCTCCAGAGTTCGCTGCACAGCTCTCAGTTTCCTCCAAAGTCCCAACTGGACCGAGACTGAATGGCTGCTCTGTCCTTAGACAGAAGCTCACAGACTGAAGTACCACTGAACACTACTTCCTCAAGATCTGACTGACTGACTGCCACGTGTCACTCCCCCTTATAACTCAGATGGGTGTGTCTGAAAGTGTGAGTGACAGTGAATGAATATCAAGCGTTGCTGTTACCTTCCTGTGCACGCTCCTGGACTTTATGTGTGCCTGCGTAGCTGGGCTACACACTTCCTTATGTAACGGGCTTCCTTATGTAGTGGGCTTCCTTATGTAGCGGGCTTCCTTATGTAACGTGCTTCCTTATGTAACGTGCTTCCTTATGTAGAGTGCTTCCTTATGTAGCGGGCTTCCTTATGTAACGTGCTTCCTTATGTAGAGTGCTTCCTTATGTAGCGGGCTTCCTTATGTAACGTGCTTCCTTATGTAGCGGGCTTCCTTATGTAACGTGCTTCCTTATGTAGCGGGCTTCCTTATGTAACGTGCTTCCTTATGTAACGTGCTTCTTTATGTAGAGTGCTTCCTTATGTAGCGGGCTTCCTTATGTAGCGGGCTTCCTTATGTAACGTGCTTCCTTATGTAGGGGGCTTCCTTATGTAGCGGGCTTCCTTATGTAGCGGGCTTCCTTATGTAACGTGCTTCCTTATGTAGCGGGCTTCCTTATGTAGCGGGCTTCCTTATGTGTAGTGCTTCCTTATGTAGCGGGCTTCCTTATGTAACGTGCTTCCTTATGTAGCGCGCTTCCTTGTGTAGCGGGCTTCCTTATGTAGCGGGCTTCCTTATGTAGCGTGCTTCCTTATGTAGCGTGCTTCCTTATGTAGCGGGCTTCCTTATGTAACATGCTTCCTTATGTAACGGGCTTCCTTATGTAGTGGGCTTCCTTATGTAGCGGGCTTCCTTATGTAACGTGCTTCCTTATGTAGCGGGCTTCCTTATGTAACGTGCTTCCTTATGTAACGTGCTTCCTTATGTAGAGTGCTTCCTTATGTAGCGGGCTTCCTTATGTAGAGTGCTTCCTTATGTAACAGGCTTCCTTATGTAGTGGGCTTCCTTATGTAGCGGGCTTCCTTATGTAACGTGCTTCCTTATGTAGCGGGCTTCCTTATGTAACGTGCTTCCTTATGTAACGTGCTTCCTTATGTAGAGTGCTTCCTTATGTAGCGGGCTTCCTTATGTAACGTGCTTCCTTATGTAGAGTGCTTCCTTATGTAGCGGGCTTCCTTATGTAACGTGCTTCCTTATGTAGCGGGCTTCCTTATGTAACGTGCTTCCTTATGTAGCGGGCTTCCTTATGTAACGTGCTTCCTTATGTAACGTGCTTCCTTATGTAGAGTGCTTCCTTATGTAGCGGGCTTCCTTATGTAGCGAGCTTCCTTATGTAACATACTTCCTTATGTAGCGGGCTTCCTTATGTAACGTGCTTCCTTATGTAACGTGCTTCCTTATGTAGCGTGCTTCCTTATGTAGCGGGCTTCCTTATGTAACGTGCTTCCTTATGTAACGTGCTTCCTTATGTAGCGTGCTTCCTTATGTAGCGGGCTTCCTTATGTAACGTGCTTCCTTATGTAACGGGCTTCCTTATGTAGTGGGCTTCCTTATGTAGCGGGCTTCCTTATGTAACGTGCTTCCTTATGTAGCGGGCTTCCTTATGTAACGTGCTTCCTTATGTAACGTGCTTCCTTATGAAGAGTGCTTCCTTATGTAGCGGGCTTCCTTATGTAGAGTGCTTCCTTATGTAACGGGCTTCCTTATGTAGTGGGCTTCCTTATGTAGCGGGCTTCCTTATGTAGTGGGCTTCCTTATGTAGCGGGCTTCCTTATGTAACGTGCTTCCTTATGTAGCGGGCTTCCTTATGTAACGTGCTTCCTTATGTAACGTGCTTCCTTATGTAGCGGGCTTCCTTATGTAACGTGCTTCCTTATGTAGAGTGCTTCCTTATGTAGCGGGCTTCCTTATGTAACGTGCTTCCTTATGTAACGGGCTTCCTTATGTAGTGGGCTTCCTTATGTAGCGGGCTTCCTTATGTAACGTGCTTCCTTATGTAGCGGGCTTCCTTATGTAACGTGCTTCCTTATGTAACGTGCTTCCTTATGAAGAGTGCTTCCTTATGTAGCGGGCTTCCTTATGTAGAGTGCTTCCTTATGTAACGGGCTTCCTTATGTAGTGGGCTTCCTTATGTAGCGGGCTTCCTTATGTAAGTGCTTCCTTATGTAGCGGGCTTCCTTATGTAACGTGCTTCCTTATGTAACGTGCTTCCTTATGTAGCGGGCTTCCTTATGTAACGTGCTTCCTTATGTAGGTGCTTCCTTATGTAAACGGGCTTCCTTATGTAACGTGCTTCCTTATGTAGTGGGCTTCCTTATGTAGCGGGCTTCCTTCTGTAACGTGCTTCCTTATGTAGCGGGCTTCCTTATGTAACGTGCTTCCTTATGTAACGTGGGTTCCTTATGTAGTGGGCTTCCTTATGTAACGTGCTTCCTTATGTAGTGGGCTTCCTTAAGTAGCGGGCTTCCTTATGTAGCGGGCTTCCTCATGTAGCGGGCTTCCTTATGTAACGTGCTTCCTTATGTAGCGGCTTCCTTATGTAACGTGCTTCCTTATGTAGCGGGCTTCCTTATGTAACGTGCTTCCTTATGTAACGTGCTTCCTTATGAGAGTGCTTCCTTATGTAGCGGGCTTCCTTATGTAGAGTGCTTCCTTATGTAACGGGCTTCCTTATGTAGTGGGCTTCCTTATGTAGCGGGCTTCCTTATGTAACGGGCTTCCTTATGTAACGTGCTTCCTTATGTAACGTGCTTCCTTATGTAGCGGGCTTCCTTATGTAACGTGCTTCCTTATGTAGAGTGCTTCCTTATGTAGCGGCTTCCTTATGTAACGTGCTTCCTTATGTAGTGGGCTTCCTTATGTAGCGGGCTTCCTTCTGTAACGTGCTTCCTTATGTAGCGGGCTTCCTTTATGTAACGTGCTTCCTTATGTAACGTGCTTCCTTATGTAGAGTGCTTCCTTATGTAGCGGGCTTCCTTATGTAACGTGCTTCCTTATGTAGTGGGCTTCCTTATGTAGCGGGCTTCCTTCTGTAACGTGCTTCCTTATGTAGCGGGCTTCCTTATGTAACGTGCTTCCTTATGTAACGTGCTTCCTTATGTAGTGGGCTTCCTTATGTAACGTGCTTCCTTATGTAATGGGCTTCCTTATGTAGCGGGCTTCCTTATGTAGCGGGCTTCCTTATGTAACGGCTTCCTTATGTAGCGGTGCTTCCTTATGTACGGCTTCCTTATGTAGCGTGCTTCCTTATGTAGCGGGCTTCTCTATGTAAGCGGGCTTCCCAATTACTAAGCTTACATAAGCACCAAACCAGAGGTCTTGAGAAATCTTTGACTCTGCCCTAACCTCACTTTTTTGTGCGCAGAGTGTCCGGTTTATACGTTTTGATCACTTCCTGAAGGAAGCCGCTCGGTAAGTCAACAGACAGAACATTAGAGTGAAGATAAATACTTATCAAATAGTTCTCCGGTTTTGATTCAAGACATGGAGAGAGAACTTGAGAGATGAAGCGAGGAGGATTCCTTCTTTTTATTCATAACGGGTCTTACCGTCGACTAAAGACTTCAAGGGAGAAGAATAAGTGGAAGGCAGCGCGATCGCCTCGTTCCGTCTTCATTCCGTGACATGTGTTTTGTTTTTTGTGTCTTTTTTTTCGTACTTAAGGAATTTTTTTCCGTATTCTTCCGATGGTTAGGGGCATCATTAAATAAAGACTGTGAAATTGTGCATAGTGGCTTATTATTTAAATGTTAATTGGGTCCATCGAAACTTCAATTAGCTCTATATTTGTTAGCAAAAGTTTTACAAATTCCAATTGTGAAATGCGTCGATTTGCTATGGTGAGGATGTTGCAGCCTGAGCTATGATTTTTTTTTTCTATACTTCTCAGCCCTTGAAGGCACAATTTAATTTTTCATGTATGCATACTAGCTGCGGTAAACACTTGGTAGTGTAAAGGCTACTTTAATTAGCGGCACAACATTAAAGGATTCACAACTAAATTGAACCTGTCTCTATGCTTACTAGCTGAATTCTACCCCCTGTCACAACGCACTTTATTCAATCTGTTAGCAAATCATTATGGCAGTGTAACTGAAGGAAAATACATAGAGAAAACAGCAATTAT
>JARQOD010000010.1:38620992-38688527 GCA_033576555.1 Oophaga sylvatica | reverse complement strand
AGGAGAAGCGGCTACGGATCTTACTTATACTAGAAAGTTACAGACATCTAGGAAGTGTATCGGTGGCGTTCCTCCCACGACAGCAGGCTGCAGCCGCCTTCACAGACGTCATGTCTCCCCTGAAATACCTGACGAGGAGAGATAGACGAGGGGAAATTTGTTCTCACGGCTGCTCTTTTGACTTTGCCGCTGATCCCTGCCAAATCTACCTAACTTCTGACCTGTTAAAAGCACCATCTGCAACTCAAGGCGCTGCAGATAATGGTGTCATGATAAATACGGGGCTGTAATTGTAGTGGCCTTGAATATATTCACATTTCATGGAGATGTGTATCAGGCCGGGGCCGAGACGCTGCACAAATGCTCCTATTCTATACACGCGTCGCACGGAGCGTGTGCAGGGAAACTTCTCAACAATGGGGGTCGAGGCCAAGAGGCTTTCAGCGCAGAAGTTTCTCTGCAGCACTTCTAGAGTTATAAGTCACATAGTATTAGATTGCAAAAATAAAAAAATGGCATTGAAGCACCAAGTGGGCATTACAGGGGTATAGGTGATGCCCGAAGGGCGATGATATCTGCGTTCTTTGTCCGAGGCGTGACTCTATCATGAATTATTGCTCTTTTGCTTACAAACCATTCCAGCTCTTTGTTAAAGGTTTGGTTATAAAATACCCCATATTTGTCAACTCACCTGGAGCCCACCAGACACGGGGGAGACTTCCCACACCCTTTTGAACAGTCCCGGTCCTCCCTCCCCGCTGAAATCACTCAAAATTTCTCAGAAACCAGTTTTCTGCAACCCAGCATCAACCGTCAGGAGGACTGGACCATGCAGTGCTTCATTTCCCCAGTGGTGGTGCTGTAGAGGAATTAGACACTTGTAGCCATGCTCCTCAACACTGATCGCTAAGGATCCAGTTTTGGAGAAACCAGCGACAAGATTATTTTCAGGACACTCTTCTAACAAAACAGGATGTAAAAACCAGACTATCCCAGGAACACGGGCCATCATGATTGCAGGTACGATGGCCATGCAGCTTACATATCAGTATTAAGATTGTGGACCATCAGGCAGTTCTGTGCTGGATTATTGGTCTTGCAAAAGCTATTAGATGCAGTTTTAAAGGGATGAGCAATTCAACTGGATGCTATACTGCCTATTAAGGGTAAACCCTTAGGTCCTTACAGACCACCAGACGAGCGGCCTCAGGTACGAGTCTGTCGGTGGAGCGGCGTCTCCTTATTTACAGATTTCCTTACAACCATAGACTGTTTTGAATGCTAATGTGCGCGCTCCAATTAAGGAATGAAGAAAGCGCTATTTACCATGCTGAGATTTTCTAGCGAAACAGCAAAGACCTAAAGAGCCTGAAGCTTTTCAGGGAAGACCAGAGATTAAACAAACGTGGGCCGGTGAAGATCTGAGTGAGCGACACTCTCACAGGGAGGACGGGAAACAAAGGTGCAGTCAAGTTACATTACAAGACGATTCAGTGATACCGAAGCGCCGGCGCAAAAGGTTTCACGACTGACTCTAGGGAAAACAGCTAGGAAAGGACCTGTCACCTTCTTGTTTTCAGGCCCCGAAATTCTGCATATTTCATAAGATATTTCAAGGAGCGCCAGAACTCAAGAAATGAGAGCGGGCATCCTCTCCTCCCAATCCCTAATTATGTGGTTTTGCAAAAAAAGATTTCAAACAGATCTGTGTGATTTTCCAGCCTGTAATACCTAGCAGTGCACTAGAGAAGAGGCCATTTCAAAATGTGATCTCTCATTCAGAGGAATGGCTAGGTACAAGAGCCACAATTATAGAGCAGGTCTCCGTTCTGACTCATGGTCCTGAGTGATTGCAACATCTCTGATATCTAGGCACTCTCTGAGAGCAGTGGTGGTCTTTAAGAGGCAATCCCATCAAGAGCCCTTCTTACTATGGCTACTATTCCAAGGTGCCAACCTGGACAGCCCCTTCTAGGAATGAGGACACAGTGCACGGTCCCCCAGTATACTTCCTGAGTCATCAAATGATTTTTAAGCAGCCCATTAATTGGCCAAAAGCAAAAATAGTTGGGGGGGGAGTCCCAAAAAAAGGACCTCCACTATGTCGTCCTTATGCCCCAACAGTACAATAATGAGTGCAACAATGATAAGCAATGTGGTAGTGTATGGAAGGGAGGTCATCAGTACTGATCATGTAGGATAAATACTCATGTTGAATGGTCCCTCCCCATCAGAAAATTGGGGTCACTATTTTTTTTTCCATTAATATCACATAAACCATATAGCCCAGATTGGAAAGTTCCATAAACTCAGGCCAGCTCCATTCTCTCCTTCAGAACTAGAACATCACAGATAGAAATTAGGAGCCAGCCCAGAGTGCCTTCACACCAACAATGGATGGAAAAACAGTAGCGTGTTCACCTCCTTTCCTAAAAACATGGCAATATGGCAATGGCAATTAAAGCTTGGAGCGTCAAAATGAGCAATGTATTTTCTTCTTGGTCCAAGTTTATATAACGGCTGTAGATGTGACCCGAAGAAAGGACCAAGCAACCATACACCTCCTTAAATTTGATGATCCAAGCGTTTATCGCAACTGGAGGTGAAAGATTGTGCCATGTTTCCTTCACAGTTGTTTTTGTGGTCCACTGCCTGGAAGCATGAATTGAAACAAGTAGGGGCTTTAGACTGAATTCTCACTCCCTTATACCAAGTCTTTGTAGTAACATATGGAAGCGAAACCTGGATGACAGAGAACCAAGACAAAACAAGAATCAACGCCTTCGAAATGTGGTGCTGGAGAAGAATCTTATCAATACCTTGGCTGGCATGTAGAACAAACAAATCAATTTTGGAACAAATCAAGCCAAACATGTCACTTGAACCAAGGATCTTGCCTACTTTGGACACATCGCATGAAGACAGCAATCACTGGAGAAGGACATCATGGCCGGAAAAATAGAAAAAACAAAGTGAAGAGGAAAGTCAGCAATCACAGGACAAGGTGTTCAAATCGTGGAATATTTCACTGGCGATTGAGACACAGTTTGTACATAGTTTTGTCTTTTCTGTGGTAACAAACGGATGCGAAATCTGGACGATAAAGAAACAAGACAGAAGAAGAATCAACGACTTCAAAATGTAGTGCTGGAGAAGGTGGTCATTAGTACCATGGATGGCAAGAAGAACAAATCAGGTCAGACATGCCACTTGAAGCAAGGATCACCAAGCTTCAACGCCTTCAAAATGTAGTGCTGGAGAAGGTGGTCATCAGTACCATGAATGGCAAGAAGAACAAATCAAGTCAGATATGCCACTTGAAGCAAGGATCACCAAGCTACGACTTCCCTACTTTGGATTCATCATACAAAGAGAGCAATCACTGGAGAAGGAGATCAAGGTTGGAAGAATAGAAAGAACAAGGCGAAGCGGAAGACCAGCAATCTGATAGCTTGATACTATCAAGATAATGGCAGAAAAGACCCTGGTGGACCTATTTAGGCTTTCACAAGACTCATCATCCTACAGATCATATATCCATCAAGTCGCCATGGCTCGAGATCGATCTGAAGGCCATTAACAACAATAATAATACAGTAAGCCCCCCCCCCTAAAGTTACAACTATAAATCTGTGGTTATGTCCTAAAACATCTAAAAAAAGAAAACCCATGGCGTTAACCATTCAGCGGGACCATACTCCCCCCGCTTTTCCTGCAGTATAAAGCAGGAGCATTAACTTTCAACTCGCGAGTGTGGGGCGACAAACGGAGCTTCCTAGTGTTTTAAGTCGCTTCAAAGAGATAGCATTTATTTGTTGTTGATTTTAGAAGATGTTTTTGAGTGAATGCAAAACAGATAATTAATTATGTTGATTGCCGAATGCTGAATCACGTTCTAACATTACCTGAGAGAGGAAAACATCTTCTAGAGCCTAATATGTTTTCACCCTCAAGTACGAATCACGACAAGAAAAACCAAATTCTTTCCCAAACCCTGATTGATTTCCAAACAGGAATTAATAAAACAAAAACAAAAAAAATACTAAAAATAATAATAATTGGGAAATGGAAGTTGTGGCAAGGCTCCTGTAATTGTACGTTGGGTGAAGCCGGGATTACGTCTTATTGTTAATGTGCTTTGTGCTCCTTCCAGAAGGTATCCTGCATTGGTTGTTATGTTCTAATCCCGTAACTATGATGTATAATATTTACATTTCTGTCTTCCTCCTATCAGGGAAGGATGACCTACATATGTCACTTGAAGGAGAACGAGCGCTTTCTGAAAGCTATAATCAGCGTGCATTTAAGACAATAGCAAGACCGCAATAACAAACAGGGAGCCTTCATTTCCCATCTAAATGAGGGGTTCTCGACCCGAGCAGGTGAAGGGAAGCGGGGCCATTTTGTTTGTGGTACCGTGATGTCACCTTTAGGTTGCATTCAATTTTTGCTCTGACAGATGAGTTACTAGGACACGATCTAGCTGTAAGTGAGACGGGCGACGTCAGGGATTAGTGCAGAATATGATGGATACATTAACTGTTCCTGACTGATAGCAGCTGTTGGCTTCTTTAAGCTTCTTTGTCATGATATATTGTTTGTGTGCATCTTACATCGCCCGGATATCTCTTACAGGCAATGTTCAGCTGCGAGCAAATAAGTCCTGGGTCACCAACTAAATATGGCAGATGTCAAACATTGCTGACACCTGCCAAACCTAAACATCTCCTACATGTATCCATACAGAGGTGCCACAACCTTTAGGGGTGATGTCACAATGATATCACACTCCATATCAATTATGTCATGCAGAGAAGGCCATCGTTCAGGTTGGGCTTCCAATCTGGTGACCATGGTCCATGATGAAAGCCATACTCCTTTTATAGCTTCAACCCAACACTTGCTTGGCCAACAGCTGTTACCCTCGCCCACCCATACACATCGGTGCTTGGTTCTGCCACGTGTTCTCAGTTGGGAAAAGAAATAAAATTGCTGCCAGACACCTCTAGTAGCATATTTTCTCACCTGAGATGCCCAATCTTTCATTCCCTCAATTGTCAACAGACCGTAATGCAAGGGTTGAGCGAAAACATTTGCAGAACCCTGGTCCACATTGGTAGTCCAAGGTGGCTGCCCAGACCAGAGCCATGTGAACCTCCACCTACCTGCCATCATCCCCTCTGCTTCTTCTGATTAGTAGGTGTGGTGTGATGTCATTGTGATGAACCTACTAATCATAAAATTTACCAGAGATGCTGGCAGGCATGATAAGATTCACAAGGCTCTGGTCCATTGGCCATATAGTACCAATGTGGCCACTGGACCAGGGTCCTGAGAATCATTTTGCTCAACTTTAGTCAAAAAACATAAATATGGAGGGTTTTGATGACTTTTTCCTAATGATTGTGGAGTCCTCGTAAAAGGATTCTAATATGGATGGTCCTGAAATTGTCAAATTTATTATGGGAAGATTTAATCCAAGACGAAGAGTCCAAGAAAATGATGATGATGGAGGTTAGAGGGTAAACAGTAGACTAAACTGGTGGTCAACTATATTCTGGGACTTACTGGCACCATAACACTTTGTTAAGACTTAGACCAGTAATAGAAGTAGAGATAATATACTAAAAATGATGGAGCTGGAGTAGGTCAGGGCTGCAATCTTTCCCCCCCGATACAATATATTTCAGTTTATGTTGCTCTGTAATAGCAAGATTGCTCACTTGGCTCTACACATGTTGACTTTGGAGACCTTTGCATCTCACCCAAATTGCAATTGTGTCAAGGGGGTTATTCACAAAAGTGTGACAGTCATTAGCATTCTAAGCGACATTCATTTAAATGTCCATTAACCATCACTCACATCGTCCTCGGTGTGGAGGGTATCCCCCAGAGTGGCATGGCAGCCTCCCAAAGTGATCATAAATTCTCAGCTGACTTCGGTAAATCTTTCGTCTATATTTGGCAAGGTTTTGGATGTATGTCTGCAGAGAATTTAGAATGCATCTCACTCTTCTTTGGTCTCTAAGTGACACTCGCCTGTGCATGGGCTGCCAGCATCCATTAACCAACGTGATGCCAAACCTTCTGGTATGAGAAGCTATTTGTACAGAGAGTCATGAGAATGTGCCCTACACAACTCAGGTGCCTCTATTTCCAAGACATATGCTATTCTTTATATTATGCATTAAATGCCAAAGCTCCTTGAAATAAACTCTTTCAGGGGTGCTATATAGTCAAATTGGCTACATCTTTGGTTCTTTACCCTCTTTCTGGGTCTAAAAACAAGAAACTATATAAGAAACCTATGGGTATTCACAGCTCATTCACTTCTAGTTGCACAGATATGTTTTTGACATTCCTTCTACATTGGAATCAGCCCACCTTTCGAATTCTCGTTGCCTATCTTCCACCTTTGACAAAATGTATGACATCATTATTGTTCGTGTCCCTCAAACCAGGTCCTCTTATGTTCCTGACCTCCTCCTGGTTCAAAGATGTCCATACATCTTCACTAGTTGTTGGATATTCCTGCCAATCCTCATGCATGCTCAATTTGGCCAAGAGTGACTTCAATGAGAGTCACATAAATCCTGCAAGACGACTCATTTCAAAATTCAACCTATCAAATCTTTATTTTACCTGACATTGTTTGTTGGGTAGAGACGTGAGGTCCCCATACAAACAAGAGAGTTGACATGTCCTACCCAAATTAATCGTTTTGGCCAATGTGCATTGGTGACTCTAATACTAAAATCACTCTACCTCCCTCCGATCAACTTTTTTTTTCAATATGGCAGCAACACAAGGAGAAAACCATGACAAAAAGCCCACTGAACACAATATCCATCCTTGGTTCATATTCTTCACAAAAGACGGATCCTGGTCCTCCAGTCCTGAGAGCTAATGATATTGCCCCAATGCGATAACCACAGGGTCCACACTGTAATCTTTAAACAGTGAGAGGGACGCAAAAATCATAATAGCGGCCTAGTGAGCAGGTTCAAAATGGCCGACTGTGAAGTGGAGATCACATAAAAAGAACTCAACAATAACATCATATTGTTCAACGTATCATCGCAATCTCAGTATATTTGCTTCTTCTTTAAGAAATGATTACCTCTTGTGTTAATCGCCTTTTTTTTTTTTTCCGCTCGTCTCCATGCATATCCTCACCTTGAAATTAATCAAGTCCGGACATCGTCAATATCTGTTCCAATGCACAGGCTATGCAGGCAATATTTATAGCTGAGGCAAAAAATAATAAAATATATACTTGAGGTTAATAGATAAATTGATATGCGCATAGGAGACCATAAACAAAAGATACTAATATACGACAGAAAGCTCAATACCAGCTCAATCAGAACATAAATATGGATTTGGAGATACAAATGGACTATGGAAACTAAATTCTAATCATGTCAGCTCTGTAATTTTAAAAATAAGAAATCGAAGAGGAGGACAAAATAGGCTTCATATGAATGCAGATTATTAAGAAAGGGGGGATGGGTGCTGCTAGATCGCCAGTACTGCTGGAAATTTACACTTAAATATGCTAAAATTTGGTGGATGTAAGTTTGCATCCATCATTGGACTGTCACCCAACAAACTTTGGTAATGAATCGATTAGAAAATTAATTTGTAAACAAAAAAGAATGGACGCCTTTGAAATGTGGTGCTGGAGAAGGATGTCATCAATACCATGGATAGCAAGAAGAACAAATAAATCAAATTTGAAACAAATCAAGCCAGATATGTGACTCGAAACAAGGATCACCAAGCTACAACTTGCCTACTTTGGACACATCAAAGGAAGAGAGAAATAACTGGAGAAGGACATTATGGTCGGAAGAATAGAAGGAACAAGACGAAGAGGAAGACCAGCAACCTGATGTCTTGATATCATCACGAAAACTATGGAAAAGACCCTGGTAGACCTATTTAGGCTTGCAGAAGATCGATCTTCCTATATACAGTAGTGTTCATCCATCAAGTCACCATGGCTCGAGACCAAGCCGAAGGACGTTAAATATATAAAAAGTTGCTATAATAGATAGCTATTGGTAATCTGGAGATCCAATCCATAACTTTAAGCTCCTAGATTAGTGTTCGTGTACAGGAAGACCAGCAACCCGATAACTTGATACTATCGAGGTGACAACAGAGAAAACCCTTGTACAAGATCGATCTTCCTACAGATGGTTCTTCCATCAAGCCACTATGGCTCAAGATCAAGCCTAAGGAGGTTAAAAAAAAGAAAAAAGGAGTAGAGCAAAGACACTTGTTGGCATGGTTTTCGAGAAAAGAACTAAGCATACTGTTGAGTTTGTGGTTATCTTTACAATTCACATGACAGGAGAGGACATTTTGGGAAGAATTTAGAATTCAAAAAGTTTTTAGCTGACCCCTAAGGGATCGAGAACAAGATAATTTTGGACCAATCTTCTACAGAGAGTTTACCATAGGAAACACCTGGAAACCTACAAGTGCCCTCTTTCATGGAGTACTGTAATCAACATTTCAGTGGAGAAAGGCTGAAAGTATGTGGACACCACCTGTCCAGTGAGGGTCCGAAAATGAACTTGCCCATTCTTCAGCAGAGGGATGATCACATATATGTGGTTTATTGTTATGGAAACATACAAGTACACTCCCTCATAGGGTACTGCAAATAACATTCATTTTAATAGAGACTGGTCAATTTCCTCCGAGGGTGCAGAATAGTGTTGGTCCAATCTTTCCTGAAGAGGTGACCGCTTATGTCTGGCTTTTATTAATGAGAGTCATACGAGATTATAAATTCTCTCCTTTATAAGATACTACAACTAACATTACATTCGGGGAAAAATGACTACATGGTCATGATGGTCACCTAAAATTGAGAGATGACCACATATTTAAGGATACCATTAAATAATTAGAAGTAAGCAGAACCTACAGTGCTCACTACAACTAATATTAATATCAGTGGAGATTGGCTGCAATTATGTGGCGACCACCTCTCCACTAATGGATTAGACTAGGGCTTGCCCCATCTGCAGCAGAGACTTGACCACACACACAAGGTTTCTATTGAATGAATGAGAGTTATGGGAACCTGCATGTGCCCTTCCTCAGTCATTAATTTTAATGGAGAATGGCTACAATCATCTGCTCCCCCACTGAGGGTCTGGACTTGGGTTTGCCCACTCATTGGTGAAGCAATGACCACATTTACATGACTTCCATTCAATTAATGGGAGTTATAGGAACCAGAAAATGTCCTCCTTCATAGGAGACCTCAATAATATTAATATCAATGGAAAATTTCTGCAAACATTTGACACTCTCTTCAGAACAGTGTTAGCCCAATCTTCAGTGGAAAGTTGATCACATGTATGTGGGTTCCATTGAATAAATGAGACTCACATGAATCTACAAATGCAAATGAGATAATGGCTCTGAATATATGGTAGCCCACTCTCCACTGGGTGCCAAGGCCAGGACTGGCTTGATCTCAGGACCAGTGCGAGTTCCACAGAATTGGTTGCCCCTTTTGGGCACACGTCCCACCATCCCCTATAACTATACATATTGGTCAATCTGCTTGCTATTAATAAAGTCATCCTTAAATTCCACTTTCATAACAACTTCCTTGGTATTTTTATAGTCAATTACTGTATCCCAAGCTACAATCTCGTCAGCCGAATCACCAGCTCTTCTTTCCTTCCGACCACCTTAAGTGTATATTGTCACTACAAGACTAAGAAAATATTACATTTGTGAATGGGGGGGTCTAAAAATTATGTCCACTGATGGCCGAATTCAGCAGCCAAAGATGATTCACCATCATCCTGCATCATATCTGTACCCTGGGTATCAGCAGTGGGTCAGGCCATGATGGCAGGGGATTAAGAATGCCCTACTGTTTATAGTTTTGCACATCAGCTGATGTACAATACTTTATTTATTTGCCCCCCAACCTTCAACATAAATCTCTTTATTTCGAATCAATAAATTGCGCCCTCCTGCAATGCCGCCCTAGGCAATAGCCTACCACCAACCCTGACTCTGGCCTCCATTAATACTATTTTTCATCATTCCATCTATACAGTTTTAGAGAATACAGCGGATAAATTAAAATAAAAGACAACTTGTATAGGTTTTAATATGTAATTACATATAAACCCCCTTACATAACAGTCAGGTGTCTGGGTTAATATACTGATCCGTAGCAATGCAGACCTTACTGTTGAGATTACCCCCTCCGATGCTGGCAGCGAGGGCTGGCAATAGTAAATTTCATTACGTTTGAGTAGCAAGGATGGGGGGGAGAACCGCAAAACAGTAATCCTGTCTTTCAGCACAAATGTTATAGGAAGCTATGAATTCGGGAGATGTGAATGGGATGTTAGTACATGTTTTACTAAGGTATTATAATGGCAGCCTATTATTAGATCACATTAATCATTACTGTGCCAAAGGCACTGACAGGCTCGCTGAATACGATTGAAAGGGTTGTAATGGATATAAATTACCTATTGTGTGATAAAAGGATTTTTACTAAGAAGGTAAGAATAAAACAGCAAATTCAAGTCTGACTGCCGGAGAGGGAAAAAAAAAAGCCAAAAATAAAAGTAAGTCAGACTCAGGGAAATTCTCATCTTCGGGAGGTAAGCAGTTTTTTAAACAAGGTGGCCCATAAGACACATAAATTGTATACGATGCAAAATTAATTTCTTGATGCATAATGCTATCAGGTTGGAGCAGCAGCGGCTTCTATCCAGGAAGTGATTTTCTAGACGGCAAAATCTCTTTAGCGCGGTGACATTCTGTGAAGTGACAGCACAAAACGCTCTCCCCGTTTCTGCCACCTACTCTGAAATCATTCCCGTGCTGGAGAGGGTATACATACGGCTCCCTCCCCGAAAGCCTTGATGGCAATCGTCTACAGGCTCGCTCCTTCTACGTTTCATGGCTCGACAGAAATGTCTCGGCAGCGCTGACGTCTTTGGCTGGACATGTTAACTAGAGGACCCCAAGTAATGAGTCTGCAGATTGCGGCTTAACCTCATGTCAGGTGCACGGTGGTTGTCAGCTACAAGAGAGACTTCACCGCGTGTTACAAAGGACTGGATATGAGCGCTTCACACTGCTCCTGAGCTAAGTACACCCTATAAAAACTAACGACATGAAAGTACCCAAGTGGTTACATACTAAATGCACAGCAAATACGGTACTTATCTCTCAACTGTCCCAGATCCAGTGGGACATTCATATATTTGGCAAGCTGTCCTGTGAGGTAGGGTATGTTCCTGCTTCAAATTTATCTGTACCCTTGGGATGCAGATACAGTTGAAAACAACGATGGAGCAGTGAGCCATCAGCTCCCCGCTCCACCATGCCGCCTGTACAAGGCCCTCTGCAGCTCGGTGTAGTAGGTGAGATGACATCACTAGAGATTCACACAGGATAGAAAGGCAGAGGTCTCCTCCAATCATCATGGGAATGGGACCAGATGAATATCTGTTTTCTTAGTTCTGGGTGGGCCTGTCAATGTGGGGCATCATAATGTATAAGGGGCACTTTGGGGGTATCTCACTGTTAGGTGCACTGTGGAGGCTTCATAATGTATAAGGGGACTTTGGAGGCATCCTACTGTGCGAGGGACACTGTGAAGACATCATAATGTATAAGGCAAACTGTGGAGCATAATAAGGTATGACAGATACTGTAGGGGCATCATAATGTATAAGGGGCACTTTTTGGGAAGGATACCAAGTGATGGACACTGTGGGGATATCCTACTGTGTGTGAGGCATCATACTGATAGGGGCACTGTGTGGGCAATATACCTTGTGAGGAGCATCATACTGAGAGGGGCACTGTGTGGGCAATATACCTTGTGAGGGGCATCATACTGAGACGGCCACTGTGTGGGCAATATACCTTGCGAGGGGCACTGTGTGGGCAACATACCTTGTGAGGGGCATTATACTCTGAGAGGGTCACTGGGTAGGCATCATTTTGTAAAGGGTAATGTAGAGCATCATACCAGAAGACAGCACTGTAGAGGAATCATACTGTATGTGGGGCACTATAGGGGCATCATAAAGTGTGGGTCCACAAGGGGAGATCATACTGTAAGATGGACACTGTGATGGCATCATAAAGTGTGGTGGGGCACAGGGGAGGCATTATACTGTAAATTGGGCACAGTGTAGGCATCTAATATATGTAGGAGGAAGCACTATGATGACATCCTTATGTGTTGAGGGACATAACAAAAGGAGTATTGTAGTTGGCGTGAATACTAAGGGGCTTTGCTAGGGGCACTATTTCAATGTTTGGGAACACAAAAAGAACTGGGCAAGGTTAGGTGTGTGGCTTAGTGAACAAGAAATGCCCAAGTATGTGTTCATCTTTCCTGTC
This sequence comes from Oophaga sylvatica, assembly GCA_033576555.1. NCBI lineage: Eukaryota > Metazoa > Chordata > Amphibia > Anura > Dendrobatidae > Oophaga > Oophaga sylvatica. Next base: position 38,676,113 of record JARQOD010000010.1, on the reverse strand, counting down.
TTCCAATGTTGTGAGGTATGCATCATGTATACAGTGCTAACATCCCCCACAACCCAAAAAACATGGCACCTCCTATAGACAAATATTGCAGCTGTACATGATAGGAGTTTTGTCCAATTGGTGCAAAGGCTCCTCGGTAATAGGAATTTCCTGTCACTCCCACTGAGAGGAAAACAGGGAGCAGTGACGTCCCCTGGGGAGTAAAACGGGATTTCTTTGTAAGGTCACTGGTGGAGCTCTCCCGATGGAAGTAATCGCTGTAATATATTATTGAGGACTGACTTGCTCCTCTGACTTGTCTCTTGTAATAATTATTTGGAAGAATATTTTCTAATAACTTGATTGTGTATGGTTCTCTAAATTTCTGCCTGTTATTCCTCCTGGAAATGTGTGAGCATGTATATATATCTATATACACACACAGCCCATAAGGTCTTGGAGACCTTTTAGTTTTACACATACATGCAACTTTCTGAGAAATATGCAGAACTTTTGAGAACAGAAGGCTTTGCACATCACCAAAGTTTTCATTAGCCCTGCCCAAGGAGTAGCTCATTCCCTGTTCTTGCTTTATGAATGTGCGTCTGGTCATCTGGTCACCAGGAGGCTACTGAGATGCCAGGGAGATCTGACAATTCTTCCAAGACTCTAGAAAGTATCCTCTTGTTCCAGGAACCTCCTGGACATTTCTGAAGAAACCCAATAGTTGTTACAAGGAAACCTAAATTCTGGCAGATTTTGTGAGTGAAAAAGATTTTAATATCTTTGGATGTATGAATTGTATTCATGATTCTGGAAAGTTTCTCATCTGGAATCATTCTTTTCAAGAAGATTATAGTCTGTGTCCATACTTACAATAGTTTTACTACACTGATTGTCCTCATATTATAAATGGTAATATGCATGATATCCTAGAAGGAAAAACAAGATGACGCTACTACGGGAGAGACCTAAAGGACCAGGAGATGGACGATTTCGAGCCATACAATGAGAAGAGTGCTGAGGTGGCAGTGCTAACTGTGGATCAAGGGATGCCACCAGTAGAACGATCTCTTACGTGCTGATAGGTGGGCAACTTATTTGACGAGAAAGTTAGGTGCAGGGAATAAAGGGAAGACTTAGCCAGGAAATAAAGTATCATTTGTAAGCAGAATATTGCTGACTACTTTCCGGGGTCAGCATGAGGCAATAAGTGACATAGTAGTTGTCATGTCGATATTGGGAAAAAACAATATAATCAGACTTACCCGGCCTGTAAACTCAAACATTCAGATCCGTCTGTACGGGGAAGTGCTAAATGCAGAGACGGTGCAGACAATCATTACTGGAGGAGAGATGGAGAAACGGAGCTATTATCCGTCATCCACTAGTAAGAATACTTATCAATATAATTATTAAGAAGCAACAATTATTCACAAACCCATCCTAAAAAGGAACACACTAAATACTAGACGGTGAGAGTTGGAGGAGGGGGATGCAGCTGCAGAAGGCTCTCTCTTAGTGTCTGTAAGAGACTTATGCTGTGAGAGGGATGGAGAGATCATGTTACAGTCTCTCCTCCTCCACAGGTCTACTGTGAGATTATATTGGCGTTGACTAAAAGGGAGGCATTAGGAGATTTCTGATTGGCTCAGAGCACATATCGCAACTCTGACATCACTCTAAGATACATAAAGAGTAGAAAAGACTCTGAATATAAAGGTGAACACATCATGTATGACACTGAATAGCGAGGAGGGCTTACAAGTCACATATGATATTGGGGACCCACCTGTGGGATCTTGCACTCAGAGGTCAGTTTGATGGAGGTACACACCGGACTGGAACTTGTTCTGTAAAATAAAACACACGGGGATTGTTATAATGTACAAATATAGGTAAGAATGTACCCAAGGCCAGCTTCACACGTCCGACAGGTTGAGTACTGACCACCATGTCCGGATCGGTCACAGATCTTGACCTAAACTCAACAGCCTGATATCTGCGGATCCCTACCGACTCCATGAATGTGGGACGTGTAGCTTAACAAAAATACTGTGGATCATTTTTATATCCTTTCATCGATGTATTTCTTATTTATTTACGTAACTAATTTCATATGTATCTGACTCATCTCTGTCTGTTTCCTGAAATAGGAGGTATTAAGTGCCTCATACATCAGTAACAAACCTTGGGCTTTACTAATAGATACCCTGCCTGTCCATGTGTGTGCTCGCTTATAGATTAAAGCCCGGGTCACAGTCTTGTTCTAGAACATTCTTTCAAATTTGATCTGATAGCTATGACTACATATCGTCACCAGCTCATATTTCTGGGGCACAGAGGGTCACCTGGGTGAATATTTTCTCCAGAAATACATGCCAGTCTTATAGTTGGCACTAAAAAAAATAAAGCCCATCAGCCGCGGGCCCCCGGTGACCTCCAGTTCTTCTCCTCTGGCCCCGTCTGGTGTGGTCAGGATGGAGAGTCCATTCTTCATTAGATGTAACCAGCTCTTGAAGCTATTTTAATTGACTTATAAAACATTCATAAAAGATCCATCGTTTCCAGGCATCATCTGTGACTGGCGAATATCACTATTTATATATCAGGATTATTTCAGCCTCCACCAATTACTTAATCATCAAAACAGGCAGAATAGCCGTAGATCCGAGGATCCAAACGTCTCTATCACACATAAATAATCAAATATTATCACCCAAAGCTACATAAAAAGCCATGAATGACTACGCAAAGTAGTACAAAAGGTCAACCAATCACCAATGTACCGGACACAGGACCATAATGCCTTATTAAACCCCAGAAGAAGCAGTTGGCGAAACACGTTTTGGGTGTGTGTTGGTGGGTGAAAGCATGTACAACTTTTGGTTTCTTTACTTGATCTAATGTGCTGCTTAACTTTACAAGGTTTATATGCCTTTCTATTTGACATTTTCAGCCAGGTCCCGGTTTTCTATTATATACATTTTAAATACATTATGCCAGCAACCATACTTGCACTTTAGTGTTACCTGCATTTATTATTCATGGATGTACCTGCCTCTTATATTGGAGTCATTTACTGCAGCATAATTGCTCCACCCGCCACTTGTTGTTGTCTTTGTGGATGTGGATTAGTTTTGTGTCTTCTACTATTTTTAAATAAATAAATAAAAATTATCCTTTTTTATTTTTATCCTAATAAAGAATTAGGGTTTTATACTTTCTTTATAGCCATTTCCAATGTATTAATCCATCAACAAATCAGTGTCTATCTACTATGTATCTCATATTTATCTTTTTGTCTATATATCTCACACCCACTAATCAATCAATGAATTAAACACATTGAGAGACATATATATTCATCCAGCTATCTATATATACAACTATCAAACAGCCATAGCTATTATCTATTCCATATCTATCTAATATCTACAGTGGCATGTAAAAGTTTTTGCACCCTTAGTCAGAATTACTGTTATTGTGAACAGTTAAGCAAGTTGAGGATGAAATGATTTCTAAAATGCCTAAAGTTACAGGTGACACATTTACTTTGTATTTTACGCAAAAAATATATAGATATATTTTCATCTTTTACATTTTAAAAATTACAAATGGAAAATGTGGCAATGCAAAAGTTTGGGCACCCTGCATGGTTAGTTCCTAGTAGCACCCCCTTTTGAAAGTATCACAGCTTGTAAACACTTTCTGTAGTCAAACGAGGGTCTTCCAATTCTTGTATGAGGGATTTTCATCCATTCTTCCTTGGAGAATTCCTCCTGTTCTGGGAGATTCCTGAGGCGTCTTGCATCCTCTGCTAATTTGAGGTATAGCCACAGATTTTCAGTTATGTTCAGATCAGGGGACTGTGAGGACCATTGTAAAACCTTCACCTTGTGCCTTTTGTGGTCATTTTCCATTTGTAGAAGCCATCCTCTTCCTCTTTTCACCTTCAGCTTTTTTACAGATGGTGTTACGCTTGCATCAAGAATTTGTTGAAATGGCACTGAATCCATTCTTCCCTCTACCTGGGAAATGTTCCCCGTGCCATTGGCTGCAACACAACCCCAAAGCATGATTAATCCACCCCCATGCTTAATGGTTGGCAAGATGTTCTCTTCATGAAATTCTGTGCCCTTTTTTCTCCTTTGATCATTGTGGCCAAAGAGTTCTATTTTATCTCATCGGTCCACAGTACTTGTTTATAAAATGCATCAGGATTGTTTAGATGTTATTTTGCATAGTTCCAATGCTGAATTTTATGGTGAAGATGCAGGAGGGGTTTTCTTCTGATGACTCTTCCATGAAGACCATATTTGTGTAGGTGTCTCTGAACAGTAGAACAATGTACCACAACTCCAGAGTCTGCTAAATCTTTCTGAAGATCTTTTGCAGTCAATCAGGGGTTCTGATTTTCCTGTCTAGCAGTCCTATGAGCAGCTCTCACAGAAATTTTGCTTGGTCTTCCAGACCTTACCTTGACCTCCACTGTTCCTGTTAATTGCCATTTCTTAATTACATCTCAAACCGAGGAAAGAGAAACCTGAAAATACTTTGCTATCTTTTATAGCCTTCTCCTGCTTTGTGGGCCTCCAACATTTTCATTTTCAGAGCACTAGGCAGCTGCTTAGAAGAACCAATGGCTGCTGTTTTTTGGCACAATGTTAGAGAGGCTGGGTTTTTATAAAGCTGGGAAATTTGCGTCAACTGGCCTTTCCTAAAGATGATAGTGAACAAGCCATAACCCTAACAGGCTAATTAAGGTCTGAAAACCTTGGTTAAAGTTACGAGCACACAAATCTCCAAGGGTGCCCAAGTTTTTGCATTGTCCAATTTTCCTTTTTGTAATTTTTAAAATTTAAAATATATATATTTCTTGCCTAAAATACAAAGGAAATGTGTCATATTTAATTTTAGTCTTTTTAAATATCATTTCATCTTCAACTTGCTTAACTCTTCACAATAACAGTAATTTTGACCAGGGGTACACAAACTTTTACATGCCACTGTATCTTTGAAATTTATCATATCTATCTGTCCTTGAGAAAGATTCACACTATGAACCAAACTGTCGCCACATGGGCCTTTAAAGTCCTATAATTTGCACTATTTTTGGAATGCTGCTTCCATTTCTTTTTTAGTTTCTGCAAAGCTTTGCACCCCCATTTGCTCTCTTTTATATATATAAATATGCTGTTTTTTTCACATATCTATCCTATCTCCTATCTATTTTATCCATCTCCCATTCATCCATCCCATTATATCTGTATCTCTCCATCCATAGCAAACATCATTTTTCTGGACATCTGCATAAGATCTGGGGGAAATATTAAGAAATGATGGCGAATTAATGAACTGTGTGCAAATATTCAGCACAAATTCTGACAACCATCATGCTACGGGCGGCACAGGTTGTGACTCCAGCGCCTGGGAGCCATTGTAATTACAAGCCTCCGTGCTAACGATAGAGAGAATCCATTTTCTAACCCAAAATCAAGAGTGAAACACTAGAGCAATCACTGGCTACAAAGACTGTGAACCCTTCTCCGCTGTCTGATTATGCAAAACTAAATAGACCTAAATAGACCCCAGCCTTCTGCAAATTATGTACAGTGTTCACTAAATTATGATGAAGCCTGTAATTTCACAGCAATGAGGAGGTTATTAATCCTCATCCGCGTGGACAATGATGTGAGGAATTCACTAGATTGTACAATTGGATCCATTAAAAAAAATAATAAAAAAAAATCCCCCAAAAAATCTGCAGGTCTTGTGGCAGCCGCGGCCAATTGACACAATTATAGGGATTCTTGTCCCGATGCATAATGTGCGCAGAATTCCCATGATTCCTTGCAGCTCGTGCTTGGGCAGGGAATTGCCGGTTAATGGGTTGGTGCAGGGAGGAAGCTTCTCTGGGCTGCGAAAGACGTCTCTGCCTTTTGTCTCATCTGATCACTTGCTAAAGAAATACCCAGATGGGCACTTCATGCCCAGTCATGCTAATTTGCAGCTTCTTAAAGTACCATGTTAAATAACTCAATCCCCTAATTATGACAGCATGCTACTTTGGTTATGGGTCTCAGATCACTCACTACTAGTTCAACTCAGCCTTGGAATAAATCCACAGCTAAGTGTAACTTTTTACGGAACGTCAAGGACTTGTGTCCCGGGAAAGATTTCATGCCACCCCAGCAGAGATGCTTATGCCAAGAGGAGAGAACAGACCAAAAAGTCCACCTACTTCGAAGGATCTGGGTTGACATTGAAGATGAACCACATGTGGTCCTTTAAGTGCCATATTACTGGCCCTTCATTAGACAATTTCTACTTATATATCCTATCCATGTTCCTTCTGGTCAACATAATCTAAAATTTCAAAGGTCGATGGATGACACCGATTCCAAAATCAAGTCACAGCGTAACTTGAAGCTCATGGGTCCCAATGCAAAACCTCCAACAGGAACCCCAACAATCATGGGTCTGTAATAGTATTGGTCTTCTCATACAAGCCAGAGAGACCCTTTAGTCTCCAATCTATGCCCTCTCTAATTACGCGTTCGATTAAGATCAATATGGACACCAGCAGGGCTCCCATAGAGTTGGCCGAAACATCTACTAGTCTGATGGACTTTTTGCATAGGCCAGCCTCACTTTTACCATATTGCTTTATAACTCTCAAAAATTGCCATCCATGAGTCAGAAAATAGGGAGACACCCCAGCAAACTTATCTTACTTGCCCAGAAAAAGTCCTTTCTATTGAAACTCAGGCAGGTCGGTCAGTTAGCGGACATCTGTGCCAACTTATGGCCCTTCAAATGTTATTGAGCTATTTCCTAATTTGTGAGTTAGTACTCTTTTGGCCGGTCAGGTGAAGAGTGAAGATGGTTCTACTATCCACATAGAAGAGAAAAAACCTAGGTCAGACGCAAATGGACATCATCAATGAATCAGATTGGTCATGACAAAGTCAGTCCCACCTTCTCAGAGGGTTGTGGTGCTATTCATGGTTGTAGATAAAAAAAAGGTATAAAAGGTATGTCGATGACAATTTTAGCCATCAAACACAAAATTACAGAATTGGTACAGTCTCTTTTTTAATCCAAAATCTATTACCCATAAATTAACATTAACTTGGCAGTTATCATAAAGTTCATGATGGGCCCCAGAACTTTCATGCATTGGATGACCATGGAACACATTCACCATCCAGAAAACCCACTATTTTGGGACTTTGTCAGTCTCGAGAGTCCTCGTATTAACTCAAAGTCTCGAGGCAATGAAATTAATGTCTCTTGTAAATTTGACATTTTCCAATTGTCATTTTTGACTCATCCTTGACTTCGCTTTGGAAAATTGCCTAAAATGAATCTGGGTTCAATTAAAGAAATGTTTTACATCAGTTAATTAACTGGGCTCAGGGTGATTGAGGACAAACAGATGGGGTCCAAGTCTGGAAGGAGGTGGAAATTAATGTGTACGTTAGAGCCATTGGACCTCCATGAATGTGGCTATAGGATCTGACCTTATGGAGATAAATGCTTTGGTCACTGGTGTGGTCTTCTATACCCTCAAAGGGAATATACTGGTATACTGAGTAGCATACAGTTAGGTCCATAAATATTTGGACAGAGACAACATTTATCTAATTTTGGTTCTAGACATTACCACAATGAATTTGAAACAAAACAAATCAGATGCAGTTGAAGTTCAGACTTTCAGCTTTCATTTGAGGGTATCCACATTAAAATTGGATGAAGGGTTTAGGAGTTTCAGCTCCTTAACATGTGCCACCCTGTTTTTAAAGGGACCAAAAGTAATTGGACAATTGACTCCAAGGCTATTTCATGGACAGGTGTGGGCAATCCCTTCATTATATCATTCTCAATTAAGCAGATAAAAGGGCTGGTGTTGATTTGAGGTGTGGTGTTTGCATTTGGAAGGTTTAGCTGTGAAGGAAACATGCAGTCAAAGGAGCTCTCCATGCAGGTGAAACAAGCTATCCTTAAGCTGCAAAAAACAGAAAAAACCCATCCGAGAAATTGCTACAACTTTAGGAGTGGCAAAATCTACAGTTTGGTACATTCTGAGAAAAGAAAGCACTGGTGAACTCATCAATGCAAAAAGACCTGGGCGCCCACGGAAGACAACAGTGGTGGATGATCGCAGAATACTCTCCATGGTGAAGAGAAACCCCTTCACAACAGCCAACCAAGTGAACAACACTCTCCAGGAGGTAGGCGTATCAATATCCAAATCTACCATAAAGAGAAGACTGCATGAAATTAAATACAGAGGGTTCACTGCACGGTGCAAGCCACTCATAAGAATCAAGAATAAAAAGGCTAGGCTGGACTTTGCTAAAAAACATCTAAAAAAGCCAGCACAGTTCTGGAAGAACATTCTTTGGACAGATGAAACCAAGATCAACCTCTACCAGAATGATGGAAAGAGAAAAGTATGGCGAAGGAGTGGTACAGCTCATGATCCAAAGCATACCACATCATCTGTAAAACATGGCGGAAGCAGTGTGATGGCTTGGGCATGCATGGCTGCCAGTGGCACTGGGTCACTAGTGTTTATTGATGATGTGACACAGGACAGAAGCAGCTGAATGAATTCTGAGGTATTCAGAGCCATACTGTGTGCTCAGATCCAGCCAAATGCAGCCAAACTGATTGGTCTTCATTTCATACTACAGATGGACAATGACCCAAAACATAAAGCCAAAGCAACCCAGGAGTTTATTAAAGCAAAGAAGTGGAATATTCTTGAATGGCCAAGCCAGTCACCTGATCTCAACCCAATTGAGCGTGCATTTCACTGGTTAAAGACTAAACTTCAGACAGAAAGGCCACAAACAAACCGCAACTGGAAACCACCGCAGTGAAGGCCTGGCAGAGCATCAAAAAGAAGGAAACACAGTGTCTGGTGATGTCCATGAGTTCAAGACTTCAGGCAGTCATTGCTAACAAAGGGTTTTCAACCAAGTACTAGAAATGATCATTTTATTTACAATTATTTAATCTGTCCAATTACTTTTGGTCCCTTTAAAAACAGGGTGGCACATGTTAAGGAGCTGAAACTCCTAAACCCTTCATCCAATTTTAATGTGGATACCCTCAAATGAAAGCTGAAAGTCTGAACTTCAACTGCATCTGAATTGTTTTGTTTAAAATTCATTGTGGTAATGTCTAGAACCAAAATTAGATAAATGTTGTCTCTGTCCAAATATTTATGGACCTAACTGTATGTCGGCATTAATTTTCAGCCACCGTTAGATTAAAGTAAACTATTGGACTCCTAAATTTTACTGGTGAAGGGGCTTCTACAAGGTACCCAAACAGGAGACATATTTGTCATTTTTTCATACATTACAAAATTGCCAATAATCTGACAGGGCAACACCATGAACCACACCTAAAGTGGGCATTTTGAGAACCGCCTCAGCGGTCATAAGAGGGTGGGACTTAAAGGGATTGTATAGGTGATAACTTATAGACCATGAGGGGTTGACCGCTGTGACTGCATGCCAGATCACAGCACTTTTATCTCCGTAAGGGCTCATTTAGAAGTCCGTGCATGGATTGACCTATCTCTCCCGACCCGAGTGTGACAACCTCATAGAAATACACAAAGCTGTCATGCTCTGGTTGTGAGACCTGCGGTCAGTCCATGTATTGCGGTCCAATCTCGTACTGATTTGCATCGAAGTATAAATGAGCTCATAGATTGGGGGTGCTCAACCACCCCTCTATTCACCTTCTATAGGGAATGCCGAAAAGAGCACAGGAGTTCCATAAAAAAGAATGGAGAGAAGATAGCATGTGCGCACTGTTGCACCATTCAAGCGGGGATAAAAGTCCCCCATTCTGACGATCGGTGCAGGTCCCTGTGGTCAGACCCCCATGATCTTTATCTAGGAGATAGGTGATAACATCTGTTCCCCAGGCAACCCCCTTTAAATATCCCAAATTTGCAATTGAAAATTGTAAAGGTAGTTCAGCATGCTATTACAAAGACAGCACAAACCTATATATATCTGGAGAGATTACCTGCAATAGCACCAATGTGTATTATGATCTGACCAATGGCAACATGTCAATAAAAATGTAATAGATTGCAAATTAACGGGGACTTTTTTTTACTTAAATGCAAAATTACCTTTAAAAAAATTTTTTGGCTTAAAAAAATGTTTGGGAGGAGCTCAGAAAAAGACAGATAAAAAAGTTACAAACTCCCCATCAGACCAGGCTCACTGATAGATTCTTGGTTAACTCGTTCTGCAGCCAGCGATGGACAGTGCAACAAAAAAGCAAAAATGATTGGTAACAAAAAAAAGGACAACACCTTTAATAAGTCCATTGGAAAGAAAGAGGTATGAGGCAGAAGTCATTTTGTCCTCATTTTTTGCGTCAAGAAACCAAATGTATATAGTAAACCTGATACCCAGGTAGGAAGAAAAAAAAAAGAAAAAACAGTCAACAGCATGGGGAAGCTTTGTCCTGTCTCTTTAATAAGATGATCCTCGCGCACATTAACAGTGTTGAAAATTCAATTGCAAAACTCTTTGTCTGTTGTCTGCTTACTCTAAAGATGGTCTTTCTTAAACAACAGAGCACCAAGGAGTCGTTAGGGCTCTCTCTTCATTACTTCAAAAAACCAATCATTAGACACCAGAGTATATACGTAATTAGAAAATCACTTCCTTTGCAATCCAAGCTAAGTAGTTTACATACTGTAATTACAGGGACAAAATCAATTTTTAATCATTTCACTGATTGGGCTCATCAGCACTGTGGGAACGTTGTAACCTGCTTGTTGTGCATAAGCAACATCTGGGCTAAAACAATTACCCTTTGTTTGCTACAATATTCCTTAAATCTTTTCGGCAAAAAAATACAACGAAAAAAATGTAAAAAAAGGGTAAAATATTGAATAGGTTCATCCTTGAGCTACAGATCGCCCCAAGTATAACATACTGCGTTGCTCATCCGATACGCAATTTAATGGCACGGCTGCTTCTAGATTTTTTTTTCTTTATTGTTATTTTTTTTTCTTCCATCTCTTCAGTAAAATAAAAAAAAAAGTATCTGATTGTTTTAAAGATGCATTCAGCTGGCTAATTGTTCCATAGCTAACACATGGTGTTCAAACAGCCCACACATTACAAAACGCTCATCTGGAATATAATGCCCAACTATTACAGAGCCGGGAGGTTTATACTGGCGCTAATATAAATGAATGGATTTTATCAAAATTAGAAAGGGAAAAAAAAAATAAAAAAAAAAATCTGAGAGGCTGAGGATGTGTGAAAAATAGATGGTATGAATTGGCAAGGCGAGCCTAACCATTTTGTTCTCTTAATAGGAAGTGACCTCATTTACACTGGGGTAATAATTAGTAGCGCTTCAGTGACAGTTAAGAAAAAAAAAAGTTTTCAGCATAATAAGGCAAAATCGCTTTTGTTAAAGATTCAGCGTTCTGTATTAACCCTTGCCAAGCAAAGAAAAAATAAATATATGCTAGACTAATTGCAAAAGTATTTGCAAATGTGTCAAGTCTTTATTTTTTATTCAGAACTGTCAACATTCAATTGTTTTCGGATTTAAAGTGGGAGCAAAAAAAAAAAAATTGAAATGAAGGACTTATTACAGAGTGTCAAGATGGAAAGCTCGAGCATGGGACTGCTACTCAACTCAGAGATGACAAAAGATATTGACTACTGCCAGGTACGACCGGGACACATTTGAGATGGACGGCGATGAGCTGGAAGTTGTAAAGAACTTCAGTCTGCTCGGATTGACGATTACTCAAGATGCAGCGAGGACTCCGGAAGTCAATAGGAGAAGAGGTATGGGAAAATCAACAATGAAGTCACTGGACAAGGTCTTCAAAACGTGGAATATTTCACTGGCGATTGAGATTGAGACACGGTTTGTACATGGTCTGGTCTTTTCTGTGGTAACATACGGATGCCAAACCTAGACGATGAAGAAACAAGACAGAGAAAGAATCGACGCCTTCGAAATGTGGTGCTGGAGAAGGATGTTATCAATATCATGGATGGCAAGAAGAACAAATCAAGCCAGACATGTCACTCGAAGTAAGCATCACCAAGCTTGGACTCATGATACACAAGGAGAGATAACTGGAGAAGGACATCATGGTTGGAAGAATAGAAGGAACAAGGCAAAGAGGAAGATCAGCAACCTAATGGCTGAATACTATCAATATAATGAAGAAGAAGAGCCTGGTGGAGCTTTCTAGGCTTGCACAAGAAATATCTTCCTATAGAGGGTTTATCCATCAAGTCGTCATGGCTCCGAGACCGAGCTGTAGGCTGTTAAATAAGAAAAATGTTTCTATGATAAATGTTGTTAGTCTGGAGATCCAGTCCCTAACTTTAGGCTCCTAGATTGGTGTTCACATATTGCTCTACATTACTGGAATCTTTGTTTAGGGATGGAGATGACTCCATCACTGACTGAACCTACTTCAAGACAGCAGTGCCAGCCAAACTTCAGTTCTGTATAAAAGTGAGACCTTTTCTTCTTCAGTTATCGTTGCCAGAACAGTAGACGCAATGTTTGTTTGACTGGAAATGTCCAGACTGAATCCATCTTAATTCGCTAATTCCAAGTAAGTAGAGACCTGTTCTGTTAATCTCATCTTTGACGATGTCAAGTTTGCCGTGGTTGAACACAAGACAGAAGAAGAATCAAAGCCTTCGAAATGAGGTGCTGTAGAAGGATGCTATCAATACCATGGATGGAAAGAACAAACAAATTAATTTTGGAGTAAATCAAGCCAGACATGTCACTCAAAACAAGGATCACAACCCTACGATTTGCCTATTTTGGACACATCATACAAAGAGAGCAATCACTGGAGAATGACATCATGTTAGAATAGAAGGAACAAGGTGACGAGGAAGACCAGCAACCCAAAAGCTTGATACCATCAAGATAACAGTGGAGAAGACCCTGGTGGAGTCAATCTAGGCTTGCCCAAGTTTGATCTTACTCCATCCATCAAGTTGCCATGACTTGAAACCAAGCTGAAGGCCGATAAATAATAAAAATGTTTGGGGATCCACTAATTTAGAAAAGTTGTATGAATGTGAAAACAATTTCGCCTACCCTATTAGAGAGTTCAAAGCTAATAAAGGGGAACCTCAGCTTAGGATCTCCTGGGAGAGGTAAAGCAGTGTGACTCTCGCTCTGGAATACCTGTCATATCCTGCATTAAACAGTCAACACATGGATGTGACTAGACATGGTGTAGTATGTCACTTCTCCTGTGGTGGCACTGCAGAGAAATGTACAGCTTAATATTAGATTCATCCACAGATCACAGCTGATCGCTGTGATTCGTCTTCAGTTTACAGTCAAGGGACTTGAAGCAAGTGGAGGACCCTACATCACTGAACCATCGACCAGACATTGGATCATTATAGGGGTCCATTATGGAGGGTCTTTGGGCAGGCAAATCTCCATTAGTATCTGTTAGTTCTTCTTGAAGTGTTATTTATCCTCATAACCAGGACCAAGTTTTTGAATGTGGAAAGGGTAAAATTTGGTCAGGTACAGGACAGATCAAGTTGACCAACACCAATAGACTGAAACTTAAAAGAGAGAAGATACAGATTAGATATTAGAAAAAACTTTTAGACAGTGAAGGTGATCAATGAGTGGAACAGGCTGCCACGAGGGGTGATGAGTTCTTCTTCAATGGAAGTCTTTACACAGGCTGGACAGACATTTGTCTGAGATGGTTAATTGAATCCTGAATTGAGCAGGGGGGTGGACACGATGTCGCTTGAGGTCCCTTCCAACTCTAACACTCTAGGATTCTATGATTTTATGATTCTAGACCCTTAAAGAAGTTTTTTTATCTTGCAAATGGATAGGGATGATAATATGGCTGTTTCTTTGGCTATCTATAGTGAAGTAGAGGTCCATCCTCCTCCACTAATGATTGTACAAAGCCCTGCAGGCATCTCCTCACAATTTACCAGACGCCATATTATTTTCAAGAAGTGAATGGGGACCTCATATGGGCTGTTTGGTCTTCCATCCAAGAGCTTGGCCATACTATGATGTCTAGAAAATGTGTGGAGCCATGCATCACTGGACGGGAGCCCCATTTTGAGTTTTACTAGGGTCCCTTTTCCTCTATGCAAAATTGCAAATTTGGAAGGAAACAGGAAATCCTCCCTTTAATCTTGATAAATGAACACATCTCAGTGGTCTTACCAACCCAAAGACGACTTATCAAGACCAAATAGGTTGATTTATGGACACAAAAAATTATACTTTAGTCCTAAAATGCTGGGGAAACCCTATTTGCATGCATTGGATGCAGATTTTGGCACAGAATCGGTTTGTCAAATCTACAACATGGATGAAATCATCACCAACATATGGAAGCTGCAAATACTTTTCCACTAAGGAGGTGCCAGGAGCCTTTCCATTGGCGTTTATTTAGCTCTTTATTGAGAATGTATTGTTCTCCTCCATCAATTTTCCCATGTAAAATCTACTCGCAGAAGGAAGCACATCCATCGCTCCCAGTAATGGACTTGCATTGAGGGCCAAGTTGCTTAATCAATGCTATTGTTTAGAACAGGAACCCACAGCTTGCGTTAAGGAGGCTGGTCAATTGTACAACCTCACTATTGATATTCTCTACATGCAAAGCATTCCCAGCCTCTCAGGTTAATTGATATATCACTACATTATGCAACCCAATCAAGAACCAGCACTACCTTTTATAATGGCTGCTTTCAGAAGGTCTGGATGCTTGCATCTCCCACAGCTGGTCTGGAAGCAAACTGTGAAACTCCCAGTGTTTACTACTCAGAAGGGACGCGGACACGTAAACCCTGCACACATTCAGGAGGCTCGTAATTGGTCTCACATAGTATAGGCAGCGTGTGTCCATGGGCCCAAGCTGTAGACACTGTTGCACGTCTATCCCGGGAAAGCTATCAACGAATATATCAAGGAATTCAAATGAGGAACGGTTGGCAATTTCTGCCCTTCGTTGGCTTCTGTTTGCCTTGCACATCGCTGCTCTTCAATGGCACTATGTGCAAATGAAATGCAAACGACTGAATGTACCATCAGTTTAGAACTGGGACCAGTACGGATTTTTTGTTGAAAGGAATTGGAGCAAAAGAACAAGGCTGACCGTGCAATGAAAATTCATACTGATGTAAAAAAAAAAATTATGGCAACTGAAACCAAAAAACATCAGTGCCCCTTAGTCTTCTGTAGAGGGGATACTGCAATGTTTCTGTACATCATGACACATGAAGGCCTCTGGTAAGCATCCAAAGAGTCCTCCACTACCAAGGCCGGTTTCAACTTTGGTCCCTACACATGGTTCCCAAGAGGAGAACGAGGTGGCCTCATATTAGACCAATATGCCTAACAGTGCATTACTAAAATAGTTATCAATTCCCATTGAATCGACCGGCTTCAGCATCAGATAATGAGAACCCCTATGTGCGTTATGATAAATTGGGTGTTTGCAAACCATTACCATTTCCAAATTTTGTTAAGC
Organism: Oophaga sylvatica; assembly: GCA_033576555.1. Taxonomy (NCBI): domain Eukaryota; kingdom Metazoa; phylum Chordata; class Amphibia; order Anura; family Dendrobatidae; genus Oophaga; species Oophaga sylvatica. Next base: position 38,660,563 of record JARQOD010000010.1, on the reverse strand, counting down.
ACCCAGGGAGTTTTTCTATAACAATGAACCAGTTTTCCAGAGGAGAAAAAAAATCAAGATATAAATCGCATTAAACATAAGTAATACAAGTATTTACAGGACGTGATACTAAGATATTTCCAGTTCAGGATTTGCATTTTATAACTGTTTGGTTTAGCCGGTAATCCTATTTTTTCTACCTAGGATTTTCTATTGTTTGCACGGCCTAAATAATATTAGTAATAATTGAGAGATGAAAACATGCAATGACGGCTATAATAGGGAATTGGAAATATAATCATTGTGGACGAGGACGAGAATGAACCAGGAGTATCCATAATACATTTGTTTTTTTGCCCACAGATGAAGAAGTGTTTGCTAATATTGGCTGGCTTCCCGCAGCAGCAACAAAATGGTACTCCACAAAAAAAAGCACAAAGAAGGATTCATAGAGTGCACACAATGCATCTGTCTATTTGTATTCACCAATCCTTCATTATTCAGATTTTTATCATTACCTGCCAGCATTTCTCTTAAACAAAACTTTATTCAGCAAATGAGCAGTGCAAAATGACGGGTTGGAGCCATTTCAGGACAACCCTTCAAAAAATTATTTCTCATGGTTGATAAAACTCAAACTTGGGCATCTGGGTCCCTCCTAGTAGGATGGATACAGCTCTGTTTACACCATGGCAGTTGAGTACAAAATTTGGAAATTCAAGCCCAACCCAAAGAACACCTGATGAGATGTCCACATAACAATCCTTTAGAGGTCCGATTGGTGGGATGGTCCCATCCAAATTGGGAGCGCTGTATATTGAAATCTTCACGGATCCCCTTGAATTCCTAATAAGGTTTCTTCACATTGGATAAAAATTCTGTAAATTTTCTATCTGGATTTGCAGATGGAAAGTCGGCAGCAGGGTAAAGTAACAGCAACTCTGTTGAACAAATCTCATCCACATGTTCCGAAAAAGTTCTTTCCAGAGACTAGCCAAATTTTGCAAAATGTCCAATTTAAGCAACAAAAAACAAAAGGATTTTTCAGGAAGTTTCTCTGTTGACTTCAATGGTGACAGTGATCTACAATCAAATCCAAGTATCGAGAATTTTGCTTTTTGCTGCGGACAACTTGTGGATGTACGGCAGATGCAGATAATGGTTTATAATCAACGACAAAGTTTTCACAACTTTCGAATGATTCTTCTTACTTCCATGGTGATTCTTTAGCCTTGGTTTGTCAACTAAAATCTACATAGACCAACACAGAGAAAAGTCATCCAAAATCGCCATTATCATATGTACATGGGGGACCATTCGGTTCTCCAGGAATAAATGATGGCGAAAGAAGGATTGGACATGATGAATTTCCTTTTGTTTTCACTGGAGATAAGCCAACCATATAAAATCAAATGGTCAACACAAGTTGGGTTGTATGGTGGCAACAATATTGAATGTTGGTAAAAGTAAATCAATAGTCCACCATGGTTTATACTGAAATCATTTACGAGCAATATCAAAGGCAGAACTGAAAATACAACCTCGAGGTGATGGGGCTTAGACGCCTGTACTAGAGGTCTCCACCACCTCTGAAGTGTCTAAACATTACCTCAAAAGGTGGTTTCAATGGGTTGAAGAACTTTTGGGAGAACAGATCTTAACATATGAACAACCATAAGAAATTCGAAGGAGCAGATAAATCTTTTTCTCCTCTGCTCCCTCTGATGGCCGACAAGAAGGTGCCAAAGAATCTACTGACAGAACATCTGCTCTGTCAAGACCCAAGAAAAGAAGGTTCCTCGGTGTAATGCTTTTTATGGAAATTGTCAAACACGTCTTGTGGAGCCCCGCACATACAAATGAGCTCAAATGATCAGAAATTAACTGAATAAAAGCCATTAACATATTAATCCATCAATGACAAGTCATGGGCGGGGTGGTGAGTCATTGGAGATGTGTGACAGCTCTGTGAGTGACAGCGGGACAGACAGAATGCCGCCTGAGTAGACAACAAACTGGCAAGTTGGTTAAAGGGTTAATCCAAAAGCAAGCCAGGTGGGCACCGTGCTTTCCATTTGTTGTCAAGCCCAGTATATTCCAAGCATGCAGAGCATTGTGCAAGTGGTCTGCATCCGATTTCTATGCCACGCAGAGCCTTCCATCCTGCAGCGCGACTGCGATAAACAACAGGAGCAATAATTGTCTAATCAGAGTCACTATTAGAAACACCTGGCATGTTTCACAACTGCACGATCAGAACAAAAGAGCAAGGATTAAAAAGAGACAAGTGAGAGACAAGCTGGCATTATTAGCTAAGCCAAGTCAGAGTGGCAATGTTGTATGGTGGCAAGATGTGACATATCCGGCTCCCAACCACCGCTGGACACCAGGAGATGTGCCACAGAAGATAACACAGCCATCTAATGCACAAGTATACAACAGCCAAGATGTAACAAGAAGAATGGACATTAATATCTGCTATGCAACACCCAACTGTCAGGAGCAAGTGGTAACCCATAAAGAATAGTAATATAGCATTCATATTCTTACACATAAAGAGCAGTATTACAGTAGTTACAATCATGTCCATAGGGGCAGTATTATAGTGTTATATCTTGTAATAGGGCAGTATTATAGTAGTTATATTCTTCTACTTAGGGGGCAGTATTATAGTAGTTATATTCTTGCACATAGGAGCAGTATTATAGTAGTTATATTCTTGTAGATAGGGGACAGTATTATAGTAGTTATATTCTTGTACATAGAAGTATAGTACATAGGAGTATTATAGTAGTTATATTCTTGTAGATAGGGGGCAGTATTATAGTAATTATATTCTTGTACATAGGAGCAGTATAGTACATAGGAGGAGTATTATAGTAGTTATATTCTTGTAGATAGGGGACAGTATTATAGTAGTTATATTCTTGTACATAGAAGTATAGTACATAGGAGTATTATAGTAGTTATATTCTTGTACATAGGATCAGTATTATAGTAGTTATATTCTTGTACATAGGAGCAGTATTATAGTAGTTATATTCTTATACATAGGAGCAGTATTATAGTAGTTATATTCTTGTACATAGGAGCAGTATTATAGTAGTTATATTCTTGTACATAGGAGCAGTATTATAGTAGTTATATTCTTGTACATAGGAGCAGTATTATAGTAGTTATATTCTTGTACGTAGGGGCAGTATTATAGTAGTTATATTCTTGTACATAGGGAGCAGTATTATAGTAGTTATATTCTTGTACATAGGGGCAGTATTATAGTAGTTATATTCTTGTACATAGGAGCAGTATTATAGTAGTTATATTCTTGTACATAGGGAGCAGTATTATAGTAGTTATATTCTTATACATAGGAGCAGTATTATAGTAGTTATATTCTTGTACATAGGGAGCAGTATTATATTAGTTATATTCTTGTACATAGGAGCAGTATTATAGTAGTTATATTCTTGTACATAGGGGCAGTATTATAGTAGTTATATTCTTGTACATAGGAGCCAGTATTATAGTAGTTATATTCTTGTACATAGGGGCAGTATTATAGTAGTTATATTCTTGTACACAGGGAGCAGTATTATAGTAGTTATATTCTTGTACATAGGGACAGTATTATAGTAGTTATATTCTTGTACATAGGAGCAGTATTATAGTAGTTATATTCTTGTACATAGGGGGCAGTATTATAGTAGTTATATTCTTGTACATAGGAGCCAGTATTATAGTAGTTATATTCTTGTATATAGGGGCAGTATTATAGTAGTTATATTCTTGTACATATGAAGCAGTATTATAGTAGTTATATTCTTGTACATAGGGGCAGTATTATAGTAGTTATATTCTTGTACATAGGTGCAGTATTATAGTAGTTATATTCTTGTACATAGGGAGCAGTATTATAGTAGTTATATTCTTGTACATAGGGGGCAGTATTATAGTAGTTATATTCTTGTACATAGGGGCAGTATTATAGTAGTTATATTCTTATACATAGGAGCAGTATTATAGTAGTTATATTCTTGTACATAGGGGGCAGTATTATAGTAGTTATATCCTTGTACATAGGAGAGGATAGACGTGTGTTTGTGAGCTCCCAGCAGGGAGGAGGCATGGCTTCTGACCCAGGTGGAGGGGAGGGAAGCTGGGCTGATGATCCAGGGAAAGCCCTCAGCCTGGAGTGTGGCTTGCAGCATGGACCTGGTGGTGATGGAAAGCTGGAAATGGTGGCTGGTGAGTCTTCTAAACCTGCTTGTTATGTTGCTGGATTGAGTGGTAAAGTTACAAGGCAAAGTATTTTTAAGCTGGAAATGCAAATCAGCAAATTGCAAGATGAAATTAACAAAGAGACTGATCCGACGATAAAACTGATGAAAAGTGAGAGCCTGGATGATTGCAGGCGAGAGCTGGGCATTCGGAAAGAAAACTTGGACAAAGATGTAAACTCTGTGCCCAGAAAGGAAACTTGGGCTATGGAGAAAAAGAGGGGAACCAGAGCCCAGATGAATAGAAAGCAAGTAATGGGTAATAAAGACATTAAATATAAAGCTGTGCACGGTGCGGAGCAAGGAAGTCTGGAAAGAAATGTATCACTGATATCAGCCGCACAATGTGAGGGGTCTGAGGCAGCAGACAATGCTCCAGCAAACGTGGGGTTAACTGCAGTGCCCTCTGTATGCAGCAATGTAGTGAGCACAGCTCCCATGAGTGATAAAGTAAGTGCCCCCTGTACTGATACTGTGTGTGAGACCCCGCTCACTGATGCTGTATGTGAGACCCCGCTCACTGGTGCTGTATGTGAGACCCCGCTCACTGGTGCCGTATGTGAGACCCCGCACAGTGCTGTATGTGAGACCCCGCACAGTGCTGTATGTGAGACCCCGCTCACTGGTGTTGTATGTGAGACCCCGCACAGTGCTGTATGTGAGACCCCGCTCACTGGTGCTAGCAACTGTCTGTCTGTAACAGATAATAAGAACATTATAATGGACTCTGAACCCTCCATGTCAGTGAATGGAGACCACACTGAAATAATGGACTTTGAATCCTCCATGTCAGTGGATGGAGACCACATTGTGAAACAATCAGTAGTGGATCTGGGCATGTCTGCAGCTCAAACAGGTGTCAGTAATCATGGGGCTGGAGAGAGCTCCAGCACTGATCCTTCAGCAGCGGTGGAGATTTCCAGCACTGATCCTCCTGTGGCTGGGAAAGGTCCAGCACTGATCCTCCTGTGGCTGGGGAAAGCTCCAGCACTGACCCATCTGCTGACCAACATCAGGTCAGGAGACTGTTCTCCATTGTCACGAGACTAGTGAACCCTCCACCTCAGAGGAGGAACGCAGTCAGGATAAAGTACATGGGACCAGAGGAGAAAATCCCATCCAGGATCTATATTGGAAAAGTTCTTCTGAAAGAGTTTATGAAGTTTAAGGCGTCTGAGGTCTACGCTCTGATCCATGTCCCATCCAGCAGGATCTATGACATCAGCTTTAAGCTCCAGTGTGATCTGGATCTGTTCTGGAACATCTATAATGACACTAGAGAAGATGAGATCTGGGATCCTCTCCAGTGTATCCAGCTGTCTAAGCCGCAGGAAATAATGGCCACTGTCCTGTTCCAGTCTGAGGTGGTGGCGCTGGCGGATCTGCAGCACTGGCTGAGCCGGCAGTGCATGGTGAGAAGTCATCCTGAGAAGATCTATGATGAGGAGCAAATATGGAACGGAGAATATTCTGTGAAAATCCAGCTTCTACAAGAGAATGGTGTAACCAGACATCTGCCGCACTCCTTCTACCTGGGCTCAGAGAGGGGGATATGCTACTACCCCGGTCAGCCACGTCTGTGCCATAGATGTGGGGGCAGGCACCTTGCCATGAACTGCTCTCGTATCACATGCTCATTGTGTGGACAGTTCGGACATACAAAGGACAAATGCACAGGACCCGTCATCTGTAACCTGTGCTCAGGATCCGGGCATACGTTCCGGAATTGCCCTCATGCAGAACATAATAAATATAATGACCAGACTTTCCTGGAAATGATTAAAAAAGATGTCACCAGAGGTGCAGATGTTGTCCAAGAAGCCGGCACTGATGAGGTGATGAGTCATAGTAGCAGTCAAACTGCTCCAAAATCTGATGTGTTACTAACAGATGCTGCACTACTAGGACCACCAGCCACTGAAGAAAAACCTAAAGTACCACCAGTCTCTAAAGAAAGAGTTAAACCACCATCCTCCACTAAAGTGAGATCTAAGCAATGTTCAGCTGCTAAAGTAGGCCCTAAAAAATCAGTCACTAAAGAGAGACCTAAGGTGTCCAGAAAACTTGTCACTAAACTGTCCAAGCATCAGCCCAGTACATCTATAGAGGCAGATGAACTGTCCGCAGTGTCCAGTGTGGATGAGGAAGGTTTTGTGACCATAAAAAGGAAAAATGTCTTTGTGGATTCCTCTAGAAAAGTCACAACAGCACAGAAAACCTCTGAGCCTCCAGAGCTGGCGATAAGTTCGGGACGTTACATTGTACAGTCATGGCCAAAAGTTTTGAGAATGACACAAATATTATATTTTCACATGATCTGCTGCCCTCTGGTTTTTACGTGTGTTTGACAGATGTTTTTATCACAGACAGAAATATAATAATTGCAAACATATGAGTAACAAAAGCTTATATTGACAGTTAGAATGCGTTAATGCAGCAAGTCAATATTTGCAGTGTTGACCCTTCTTCTTCAGGACCTCTGCAATTCTCCCTGGCATGCTCTCAATCAACTTCTGGACCAAATCCTGACTGATAGCAGTCCATTCTTGCACAATCAATGCTTTCATTTTGTCAGAATTTTTAGGTTTTTGTTTGTCCACCCGTCTCTTGATGATTGACCACAAGTTCTCAATGGGATTAAGATCTGGGGAGTTTCCAGGCCATGGACCCAAAATCTCTATGTTTTGTTCCCTGAGCCATTTAGTTATCACCTTTGCTTTATGGCAAGGTGCTCCATCATGCTGGAAAAGGCATTGTTGATCGCCAAACTGCTCTTGGAGGGTTGGGAGAAGTTGCTCTTGGAGGACATTCTGGTACCATTCTTTATTCATGGCTGTGTTTTTAGGCAAGACTGTGAGAGAGCCGATTCCCTTGGCTGAGAAGCAACCCCACACATGAATGGTTTCAGGATGCTGAACTGTTGGCATGAGACAAGACTGGTGGTAGCGCTCACCTTGTCTTCTCCGAATGAGGCGTTTTCCTGATGTTCCAAACAATCGAAAAGGGGATTCATCAGAGAAAATAACTTTACCCCAGTCCTCAGCAGTCCACTGCCTGTACCTTTTGCAGAATATCAGTCTGTCCATGATGTTTTTTCTGGAGAGAAGTGGCTTCTTTGCTGCCCTCCTTGAGACCAGGCCTTGCTCCAAGAGTCTCCGCATCACAGTGCGTGCAGATGCACTCACACCTGCCTGCTGCCATTCCTGAGCAAGCTCTGCACTGCTGGTAGCCCGATCCCGCAGCTGAAACACTTTTAAGAGACGGTCCTGGCGCTTGCTGGTCTTTCTTGGGCGCCCTGAAGCCTTTTTGGCAACAATGGAACCTCTCTCCTTGAAGTTCTTGATGATGCGATAGATTGTTGACTGAGGTGCAATCTTTCTAGCTGCGATACTCTTCCCTGTTAGGCCATTTTTGTGCATTGCAATGATGACGGCACGTGTTTCTTTAGAGATAACCATGGTTAACAGAAGAGAAACAATGATGCCAAGCACCAGCCTCCTTTTAAAGTGTCCAGTGGTGTCATTCTTACTTAATCATGACAGATTGATCTCCAGCCATGTCCTCATCAACACCCACACCTGTGTTAATGGAGCAATCACTGAAAAGAGGTTGGCTGGTCCTTTTAAGGCAGGGCTGCAATGATGTTGAAATGTGTTTTGGGGGATAAAGTTAATTTTCTAGCCAAATATTGACTTTGCAAGTAATTGCTGTTAAGCTGATCACTCTTTATAACATTCTGGAGTATATGCAAATTGCCATTAGAAAAAGTGAAGCAGTAGACTTTGTAAAAATTAATATTTGTGTCATTCTCAAAACTTTTGGCCATGACTGTACTGGGAGAAGAAGACCAAGAAGAGGCACAAATGGAGCAAAGTCTTTCATGCGCCATAAAAAATGTCCCTGATGAGGTGGATCCTGACCCTCCGGTGTCCACAAAGAGATGGGGCACTGCAGGTGACAGCAGTGGAAGGAGGAAGAAGACCAGAAAGTCTAAGTGATCAGGATTCCGCAGAGAATAAACTCTATTAATGTGAACAGTGAGACGTATCGAAGGGCAATGCAATGTGAATACGACCAAGAGAGACTGGAGACCGGGTTCGTCATTCTGGTCCTTCAGTCTGGAGAGAAATGACGGTGTGGGGATTCTTTGTAATAACATGGATGGCAAGGTGGACGGAGTCCTGGAGATCTGTCTGATGCTGGACTCCATCCATTATAGAGAGATAAACATTTATGTTCTGTAGATCAGGAAAGAGCGGAGGGAACTGTTGGGATCTATTAATGTGTTCTGCTATTATTGTGTCTGTGATGTAACAATGTAATATTTATTTTCCTTATGTATTATTTTGTGATTTTTATGTAAATATTCTGTATATATGTTTGTGAGTTTTTCAAATAAAAAGATCATTATAGTAGTTATATTCTTGTACATAGGGGCAGTATTATAGTAGTTATATTCTTCTACTTAGGGGGCAGTATTATAGTAGTTATATTCTTGCACATAGGAGCAGTATTATAGTAGTTATATTCTTGTAGATAGGGGCAGTATTATAGTAGTTATATTCTTGTACATAGAAGTATAGTACATAGGAGTATTATAGTAGTTATATTCTTGTACATAGGGGCAGCATTATAGTAGTTATATTCTTGTAGATAGGGGGCAGTATTATAGTAGTTATATTCTTGTACATAGGAGCAGTATAGTACATAGGAGGAGTATTATAGTAGTTATATTCTTGTACATAGGGGCAGTATTATAGTAGTTATATTCTTGTACATAGGATCAGTATTATAGTAGTTATATTCTTGTACATAGGGGCAGTATTATAGTAGTTATATTCTTGTACATAGGATCAGTATTATAGTAGTTATATTCTTATACATAGGAGCAGTATTATAGTAGTTATATTCTTGTACATAGGAGCAGTATTATAGTAGTTATATTCTTGTACATAGGAGCAGTATTATAGTAGTTATATTCTTGTACATAGGAGCAGTATTATAGTAGTTATATTCTTGTACGTAGGGGCAGTATTATAGTAGTTATATTCTTGTACATAGGGAGCAGTATTATAGTAGTTATATTCTTGTACATAGGGGCAGTATTATAGTAGTTATATTCTTGTACATAGGAGCAGTATTATAGTAGTTATATTCTTGTACATAGGGAGCAGTATTATAGTAGTTATATTCTTATACATAGGAGCAGTATTATAGTAGTTATATTCTTGTACATAGGGGGCAGTATTATAGTAGTTATATTCTTGTACATAGGGGCAGTATTATAGTAGTTATATTCTTGTACATAGGAGCCAGTATTATAGTAGTTATATTCTTGTATATAGGGGCAGTATTATAGTAGTTATATTCTTGTATATAGGGGCAGTATTATAGTAGTTATATTCTTGTACATATGGAGCAGTATTATAGTAGTTATATTCTTGTACATAGGGCAGCATTATAGTAGTTATATTCTTGTAGATAGGGGCAGTATTATAGTAGTTATATTCTTGTACATAGGAGCAGTATAGTACATAGGAGGAGTATTATAGTAGTTATATTCTTGTACATAGGGGCAGTATTATAGTAGTTATATTCTTGTACATAGGATCAGTATTATAGTAGTTATATTCTTGTACATAGGGGCAGTATTATAGTAGTTATATTCTTGTACATAGGATCAGTATTATAGTAGTTATATTCTTATACATAGGAGCAGTATTATAGTAGTTATATTCTTGTACATAGGAGCAGTATTATAGTAGTTATATTCTTGTACATAGGAGCAGTATTATAGTAGTTATATTCTTGTACATAGGAGCAGTATTATAGTAGTTATATTCTTGTACGTAGGGCAGTATTATAGTAGTTATATTCTTGTACATAGGGAGCAGTATTATAGTAGTTATATTCTTGTACATAGGGCAGTATTATAGTAGTTATATTCTTGTACATAGGAGCAGTATTATAGTAGTTATATTCTTGTACATAGGGAGCAGTATTATAGTAGTTATATTCTTATACATAGGAGCAGTATTATAGTAGTTATATTCTTGTACATAGGGGGCAGTATTATAGTAGTTATATTCTTGTACATAGGGGGCAGTATTATAGTAGTTATATTCTTGTACATAGGAGCCAGTATTATAGTAGTTATATTCTTGTATATAGGGGCAGTATTATAGTAGTTATATTCTTGTATATAGGGGCAGTATTATAGTAGTTATATTCTTGTACATAGGGGCAGTATTATAGTAGTTATATTCTTGTACATAGGAGCAGTATTATAGTAGTTATATTCTTGTACATAGGGAGCAGTATTATAGTATATTCTTATACATAGGAGCAGTATTATAGTAGTTATATTCTTGTACATAGGGGGCAGTATTATAGTAGTTATATTCTTGTACATAGGGCAGTATTATAGTAGTTATATTCTTATACATAGGAGCAGTATTATAGTAGTTATATTCTTGTACATAGGGGGCAGTATTATAGTAGTTATATTCTTGTACATAGGAGCCAGTATTATAGTAGTTATATTCTTTTGTATAGAGGCAGGGTAATTGTAGTTATATTCTTATACATGGGGTGGGGGCTTTATTATAGTAGTTAACCTTGTCGATAAAATTGGGTACCAAGTGCTTTGTGGTATCTAATATGCATTCCAAAAGAAGGATCGTCCTTAGTTTACAGAAGCTATTAGATGGCAATTCCACTCTACTAAACCCTCTAATACAGTAATGGATTCCACCACAGACCACTTTCCCGTGTCATATATTATAATATATACCATATACTCCCTTCCAGACAGCTGCTGGGTTTTTAGACCTTTCAGAAAAGCTGCACACTCTAAAAACAACCAAATGTGAATGCATGCATTAATAGAGCGCGCCTGATAAACAGGTCCTTAAGTGATCAACTAAGTTTATATTCTCTCTATTCCGGCATGTAAATTATGAGATGCGCCTGTGACTTCATTTACTCATCTTAATTTCAATCACATTTTGCAAGATTCAAATCAGCTGTAATTATTTTACATTTTACAGTACACCCTATACTCATGTCGTGCATACGTATCGAGGTAATTACGGGGCAGGAAACACAGCTATAGATTCACTTAAAAAGACGCAGATTGGATTAACCATGGGTGTACTTTACTCCAATTCATACACAAATTAAAGCACTAATGAATGTACGTCGTGGTTTGAACCTGGACATTTGCCTCACCAGAGGTGGCTAAAGGTATTTTTAGGTCCTAAGAATCATTATTCTTTATTAGAAACTGCAAAATTGCTCAAAATTTCACTCCATGTACCTAAACAGGGCCGGACTGGCCATACAGTTAGGTCCATAAATATTTGGACAGAGACAACATTTATCTAATTTTGGTTCTAGACATTACCACAATGAATTTGAAACAAAACAAATCAGATGCAGTTCAAGTTCAGACTTTCAGCTTTCATTTGAGGGTATCCACATTAAAATTGGATGAAGGGTTTAGGAGTTTCAGCTCCTTAACATGTGCCACCCTGTTTTTAAAGGGACCAAAAGTAATTGGACAAATGACTCCAAGGCTATTACATGGACACGTGTGGGCAATCCCTTTGTTATGTCATTCTCAATTAAGCAGATGAAAGGGCCGGAGTTGATTTGAGGTGTGGTGTTTGCATTTGGAAGGTTTTGCTGTGAAGGAAACATGTGGTCACAGGAGCTCTCCATGCAGGTGAAACAAGCCATCCTTAAGCTGCAAGAACAGAAAAAAACCCATCCAAGAAATTGCTACAACATTAGAAGTGGCAAAATCTACAATTTGGTACATCCTGAGAAAGAAAGAAAGCACTGGTGAACTCATCAATCCAAAAAGACCTGGGAGCCCACGGAAGACAACAGTGGTGGATGATCGCCGCATACTTTCTTTGGTGAAGAAGAACCCGTTCACAACATCAACTGAAGTCCAGAACACTCTCAGTGAAGTAGGTGTATCTGTCTCTAAGTCAACAGTAAAGAGAAGACTCCATGAAAGTAAATACAAAGGGTTCACATCTAGATGCAAACCATTCATCAATTCCAAAAATAGACAGGCCAGAGTTAAATTTGCTGAAAAACACCTCCAGAAGCCAGCTCAGTTCTGGAAAAGTATTCTATGGACAGATGAGACAAAGATCAACCTGTACCAGAATGATGGGAAGCCAAAAGTTTGGAGAAGAAAGGGAACGGCACATGATCCAAGGCACACCACATCCTCTGTAAAACATGGTGGAGGCAACGTGATGGCATGGCCATGCATGGCTTTCAATGGCACTGGGTCACTTGTGTTTATTGATGACATAACAGCAGACAAGAGTAGCCGGATGAATTCTGAAGTGTACCGGGATATACTTTCAGCCCAGATTCAGCCAAATGCTGCAAACTTGATTGGACGGCACTTCATAGTACAGATGGATAATGACCCCAAGCATACAGCCAAAGCTACACAGGAGTTCATGAGTGCAAAAAAGTGGAACATTCTTCAATGGCCAAGTCAATCACCAGATCTTAACCCAATTGAGCATGCATTTCACTTGCTCAAATCCAGACTTAAGAGGGAAAGACCCACAAACAAGCAAGACCTGAAGGCTGCGGCTGTAAAGGCCTGGCAAAGCATTAAGAAGGAGGAAACCCAGCGTTTGTTGATGTCCATGGGTTCCAGACTTAAGGCAGTGATTGCCTCCAAAGGATTGGCCACAAAATTTTGAAAATAAAAATATTTTGTTTGGGTTATATTTATTTGTCCAATTACTTTTGACCTCCTAAAATGTGGAGTGTTTGTAAAGAAATGTGTACAATTCCTACATTTTCTAACACATATTTTTGTTCAACCCTTCAAATTAAACGTTACAATCTGCACTTGAATTCTGTTGTAGAGGTTTCATTTCAAATCCAATGTGGTGGCATGCAGAGCCCAACTCGCGAAAATTGTGTCACTGTCCAAATATTTCTGGCCCTGACTGTATGTCGATTTGGGCAAACACCAGTTGGGCCAATCTAGCATCAATCTACAACACATTCAACATTATTAGTGTCCTCAGAACCACGATACTGTGCAAAAACTGTAGAGTCAGGGTGTGTGGACCCCTGTTCTGCCACTTACTAAGAAAGCCCGCGGACTGCTACTAACCTAAGGCCTGCAAGAAGCTGGTGACGTTAGGCGGCATAATGGCAGAACTGCATCTCGCAGCCGATGCAGACCCAGAGACTGCAGTGGAGGAGCACGTCACCACTCGGCGTGGAGCACAGAGGAGGGCAGGACACAGAAGGGGCATTATTGCTGTCTCAGGCACTGGTTATAGCAATATATGGTTTGTGTAGAGGTGGGAGATTGTGAGAAAACAATAAGCCAAAGATGTGTGTGTATTGCATTAAACAGAGACGAGTAATGGATTGAAGAAGTGGTAATGGTGGTCTGGGCGAAGTAGAAAACAAAAGGGAATTTGAAAAACTACAATCAATAAGGATGTCACTGATATTTTCCATTATATATTAACGGTGTGCTAGTGATATCTATCTTAGCACAGTATTTTGGTTAATGATTAGTATGACGGTATAATCACTATCTCTAATATTGCAGTTGGGTTTGGTAATGATCAGTATGAAGGCATTACTTTGTCACTATGTAGTGTGTTATGTTTCGGTAGCTGAGGAGTGCAGGCAAAAAAGGCAATACACCAGAGCAGTTGGAATCTATGAGATGCAGTACCCTGACTAACCACAACAACTAGAGGCAGCCGTGGAGCGTTCCTACGTTGGTCCTAGACGCCTCGTCACAGCCTGAGAAACTAACTACACCTAAAGATAGAAATAGGAAAGCTATCTGCCCCAGAGCAGAACCCCAAAGATAATAGAAAGCCCCCAAACATGTAATGGCGGTTAGACAAGAAGAAATACAGACACAGACAAAAATAGTATGAGCAAACGTTGGGGCCCAAACTAACTAAATAGAAAAGGATAGGAAGGGTACTTACTGCAATCCCAGAAAACCCTGAAAAGCACCAACTCTACTAATTTCAAAAACACCTGAGATCACACGACCTCTACCACCTAAATTAGTTCTCTGGTGTAACAAAATCAAAACAGCAGCCACTGAAAAAACTGGAAAAAGCAAAGGTACAAACATCAGTGGCTGAACTAAACTGAGAGGGCAAAAGCCCCCGAGGGGACCCTGAAGGCCCCCACAGAAGTGCATGACAAAATGCAAAAATCAAGCACAAAAACAAAAAGAAGAAAATGTCTTATCTGTTAGCAGGAGATGCAGACACGACACAGCAGGCTACAAAGGAAACAGGAATCAAGGATTCAGACCAGAACAATTGATCACGGCAACCCTGATGGGAAGGTGACTCCCTTATATAAGACCAGTCAGTAACACCTGATTCCCAATCCTCACAATCTTCACAATCTTCACTGGACAGACCAGCACCGCTTGTAACCACCAGAGGGAGCCTCTGCTCAGAACTCATCCCAAGCCCACTCACAACAGTACCCCCCCTTGAGGAGGGGTCACTGAACCTTCATTTGAGCAACCAGGTCGGTCAGGATGAGTTCTATGGTACGCACGGATGAGTCTCCTAGCATGGATGTCCGAAGCAAACACCCAAGAATTGTCTTCCTGACCATAACCTCTCCACTTAACCAAATACTGGAGTTTCCGTCTAGAAAAACGAGAATCTAATATTTTCTCAACCACATACTCCAGATTGCCCTCAACCAAAACAGGGTCAGGAGGCACAGCAGCAGGAACCACTGGCTCAACAAACCTCTTCAACAAGGACTTGTGGAACATGTTATGGATCTTAAATGTCCCTGGAAGAAGCAAACGAAAAGAAACAGGATTAAGAATCTCTATGATCTTATAAGGTCCAATGAACCTAGGCTTAAATTTAGGAGATGCTACTCTCATAGGAATATTCTTTGAGGAAAACCAGACCAAGTCTCCCGCTTTAAACCGAGGACCATCAGTCCTATGCCGGTTAGCAAACCGCTGGCCCTCTCCTGAGAGAGGGACAACCTCTCCACTACCTGGTCCCAAATCTGTTGCATACGCTCCACAACAGAGTCAACACCTGGACAGACAGAAGCCTCTGTCTGTCCTGAAGAAAATCGAGGGTGAAACCCAGAATTACAGAAAAACGGAGACATCAAAGTGGCAGAGCTAGCCCTATTATTAAGAGCAAACTCAGCCAAAGGCAAAAAAGAGACCCAGTCATCCTGATCAGCAGACACAAAGCATCTTAGATAAGTCTCCAATGTCTGGTTTGTTCTCTCAGTTTGACCATTGGTCTGAGGATGAAATGCCGAGGAGAAAGACAATTGAACACCCAGTTTAGAACAAAAAGTCCTCCAAAATCTGGAAACAAACTGGACTCCTCTGTCAGACACTATGTTCTCAGGAATGCCGTGTAAACGAACCACGTGCTGAAGGAACAACGGCACCAATTCAGAGGAGGAAGGCAACTTAGGTAATGGCACAAGATGTATCATCTTAGAAAACCTATCACAAATCACCCAAATGGCGGTCATTCTCTGAGAAACAGGAAGGTCGGAAATGAAATCCATAGAGATATGGGTCCATGGTCTCTTGAGCACAGGCAATGGCATCAACAAACCACTAGAGCGAGAGCAAGGCTTGGAGCGAGAGCAAGTCCCGCAGGACTGCACAAATTCCCTGACATCACGAGACAAGGTAGGCCACCAAAAGGACTGACTAACCAAGTCTCTGGTACCAAAAATTCCGGGATGCCCAGCCAACGCGGAACAATGAATCTCAGACATCACACTCTTTTTCCACTGGTCCGGGACAAACAATTTTCCAACAGGGCAGCGCTCGGGCCTATCCTTCTGACACCCCTCCAGAGCAAGTCTCAAATTAGGTGAGATGGCGGAAAGAACTACACCCTCTTTCAAAATAACAGAAGGATCAGATAACTCAGGAGAGTCCGCAAGGAAGCTCCTCGAGAGGGCATCCGCCTTAACATTCTTAGTGCCAGGAAGAAAGGAAACCACAAAATTAAAATGTGTGAAAAACAAGGCCCACCTGGCCTGTCTAGGATTGAGTCGCTTGGCAGATTCCAGATAAACCAGATTCTTATGGTCAGTAAGGACCACCACCTGATGTTTGGCTCCCTCCAGCCAATGTCTCCACTCTTCAAAAGCCCACTTCATGGCCAATAACTCCCGATTACCCACGTCATAATTACGTTCAGTAGGAGAAAATTTTCGAGAGAAAAAGGCACAAGGGTTACTTTTAGAGGTCTCTGGATCTTTTTGGGACAAAACGGCACCTGCCCCAATTTCAGAGGCATCAACCTCCACCTGAAATGGCAGAGAAACATCAGGCTGCCGTAGAACAGGAGCAGAAGTGAATCTCTGCTTAAGTTCCTGAAATGCAGAGACTGCCTCAGGAGGCCAATTCACCACATCAGAACCCTTTTTGGTCAAATCAGTTAATGGTTTAACAATAACCGAGAAATTACCAATAAATTTACGATAAAAATTGGCAAAACCCAAAAATCTTTGAAGAGCCTTTAATGAAGTAGGTTGGACCCAATCACAGATGGCCTGAACCTTGACCGGGTCCATTTCAATAACAGATGGGACAAAATGAATCCCAGAAATGAGATCCTCTGTACGCCAAAAATACACTTTGATCCCTTCACATACAGAGCATTCTCTCTCAAAATCTGGAATACAGTTCGAACATGTTTCACATGAGAGTCCCAGTCATTAGAAAAAATCAAGATATCATCCAAATAAACAATCAGAAATTTATCCACAAAATCCCTGAAAATGTCATTCATGAAGAACTGGAAGACAGAAGGAGCATTAGTGAGCCCAAAGGGCATCACAAGGTACTCAAAATGCCCCTCCGGGGTATTGAATGCCGTCTTCCATTCATCCCCGTGCTTAATGCGAATAAGGTTATATGCCCCCCTGAGGTCAAGCTTGGTAAACCAAGTAGCGTTTTTCACCCTGGAAAACAGGTCAGAAATCAAGGGTAACGGGTATTGATATTTCACAGTAATATTGTTCAAAAGACGATAATCAATACACGGCCTTAATGAACCATCCTTTTTGGCCACAAAGAAAAAACCGGCACCTAAGGGTGAAGAGGATGGTCTGATATGACCCTTCTCCAATGACTCCTTGATATAAGACCGCATAGCGTCATGTTCAGGTACAGACAAGTTAAAAAGGCGACCTTTAGGGAATTTACTACCAGGCACTAATTCAATAGCGCAGTCATAGCTCCTATGGGGAGGCAAGGATGCAGATTTACTTTCGCTAAATACATCAGAAAAATCAATCAAAAAGTCAGGAACATCCTGAGCCTGGGGGGAGGCAGAAAAAACAGGAGTGTTGGTATTAACACATTGGCAGCCCCAACTGGTTACAGACACAGATTTCCAATCCAAAACAGGATTATGAGACTGTAACCAAGGGAAACCCAGTACGATAATATCATGCAGATTATACAGAACCAAAAATTTGCAGCACTCTTGATGATCAGGTTCAACCCTCATTATCACCTGAGTAGAGAACTGAGGTTTATTCTCAGCCAAAGGGGTAGAATCGATCCCCAGTAGGGGAATAGACTTCTGTAGGGGTATCAAGGGAAACCCACAACGTTTAGCAAAATCATAATCCATCAGGTTAATAGCTGCTCCAGAATCAACGAAAGCCTGAGCAGAAAATGAGGACAGAGAGCATATCAGAGTGACAGTTAATAAAAACTTAGTCTGAACACTACCCAAGACAACTGAGCGTGCAAAACGTCTTCCCCGCTTAGGGCAGACTGAAATAGCATGAGAGGCATCACCACAGTAGAAACATAACCCATTGCGCTTTCGAAACTCATGACGCTGTGCCCCAGACACCACTCTATCACACTGCATGGATTCAGAAGCAGGTTCACAAGGCAACACTATTCCACGCATACTTCTCCGCTCACGCAAACGTCTGTCAATTTGAATCGCTAATGACATAGAATCATTGAGACCAGAGGGACAGGGAATCCCACCATAACATCCTTTACATTATCTGACAGACCCTTCCGAAAAAGGGCCGCCAAAGCGTCGTCATTCCACTTGGTCAGGACTGCCCACCTACGGAATCTCTGACAGTATAACTCAGCGTCATCAAGCCCCTGATTTAATGCCAACAAGGCTTTTTCAGCTTGATCAGAGACATTAGGCTCATCGTACAATAACCCCAAAGCCTGAAAAAATGCATCAACATCACTCAAAACAGGATCCCCAGGTGTCAGGGAAAAAGCCCAATCCTGAGGATCGCCGCGCAGGAGAGAGATGACAATTTGAACCTGCTGCGCTGCGTTCCCTGAGGACTTAGATTTTAAGGCAAAAAACAATTTACAATTATTTTTGAAATTCTGAAAGTTAGCTCGATCCCCTAAAAACAAATCTGGCATGGGAATCCTAGGTTCCACAACAGGCAACCTAGCAAGATATGCAGCAATACTCTGAACCTCAGTGGCAAGCTGATCCACACGGCCAGACAACTGTGCAAACTCCATTGAGAGAAAAAATCCTCCCCAGCACCCAGAGATACAGAGGGAAAAAAAAAAAAAAAATGCAACAAACAGAAAAATATCTCTGACAACTCTGACAACCGTTTTTTCTTTCACAAATTTTTTCCCTTCTGTGAGTACCATACAATTTTCAATTTAGGCCGGTGATACTGTTATGTTTCGGTAGCTGAGGAGTGCAGGCAAAAAAGGCAATACACCAGAGCAGTTGGAATCTATGAGATTGCAGTACCCTGACTAACCACAACAACTAGAGGCAGCCGTGGAGCGTTCCTACGTTGGTCCTAGACGCCTCGTCACAACCTGAGAAACTAACTACACCTAAAGATAGAAATAAGATATAAACAGCGATATTGGCAACATACATAGATGGATAGAGTAAAAAAAGTGATCCTTATAGGATCACATAGCAATATTATATAATGCCAAAAAAATGGACAATATAAGACCAACTACTATTAAGGACAAGCGAAGGAAGAAAAGAGGAAAAATAGTCTAATGGTCATAAATACAAACTTTATTAAATATATGAGCAAGGTATCTGGCAAAATAGGGGTAATACATCCCTCAATACACACAATCAAAAACTGGGCCGGAAAATGACCGTGTAGCATCAACAAGATACATTCTGCACAATAGGCAAAGTATAAGCCATGTATGTCAAACAACAATTGCCACAGTGCATATAGCAAGGAAAGTAATGACAAAGATATATGAACATAGTGCGTCTATAGAACAATGGATCAAATCATGGTCAGTGCCTATGAGTCTATATACCGCACAGCATAGAAACAATGCATATAAGTGGCAAAAGGTGGCATAGATATTTACCGGTAGATGCGGTGGTCACAGTCACCCAGCCCACCCCGACGCGCGTTTCGGAGCGGAAAAGACGCTCCTTCCTCAGGGGCATGAGGAAGGAGCGTCTTTTCCGCTCCGAAACGCGCGTCGGGTGGGCTGGGTGACTGTGACCACCGCATCTACCGGTAAATATCTATGCCACCTTTTGCCACTTATATGCATTGTTTCTATGCTGTGCGGTATATAGACTCATAGGCACTGACCATGATTTGATCCATTGTTCTATAGACGCACTATGTTCATATATCTTTGTCATTACTTTCCTTGCTATATGCACTGTGGCAATTGTTGTTTGACATACATGGCTTATACTTTGCCTATTGTGCAGAATGTATCTTGTTGATGCTACACGGTCATTTTCCGGCCCAGTTTTTGATTGTGTGTATTGAGGGATGTATTACCCCTATTTTGCCAGATACCTTGCTCATATATTTAATAAAGTTTGTATTTATGACCATTAGACTATTTTCCTCTTTTCTTCCTTCGCTTGACCTAAAGATAGAAATAGGAAAGCTATCTGCCCCGGAGCAGAACCCCAAAGATAATAGAAAGCCCCCAAACATGTAATGGCGGTTAGACAAGAAGAAATACAGACACAGACAGAAAATAGTATGAGCAAACGTTGGGGCCCAAACTAACTAAATAGAAAAGGATAGGAAGGGTACTTACTGCAATCCCAGAAAACCCTGAAAAGCACCAACTCTACTAATTTCAAAAACACCTGAGATCACACGACCTCTACCACCTAAATTAGTTCTCTGGTGTAACAAAATCCAAACAGCAGCCACTGAAAAAACTGGAAAAAGCAAAGGTACAAACATCAGTGGCTGAACTAAACTGAGAGGGCAAAAGCCCCCGGAGGGGACCCTGAAGGCCCCCACAGAAGTGCATGACAAAATGCAAATATCAAGCACAAAAACAAAAAGAAGAAAATGTCTTATCTGTTAGCAGGAGATGCAGACACGACACAGCAGGCTACAAAGGAAACAGGAATCAAGGATTCAGACCAGAACAATTGATCACCGGCAACCCTGATGGGAAGGTGACTCCCTTATATAAGACCAGTCAGTAACACCTGATTCCCAATCCTCACAATCTTCACAATCTTCACTGGACAGACCAGCACCGCTTGTAACCACCAGAGGGAGCCTCTGCTCAGAACTCATCCCAAGCCCACTCACAACAGTAGTGGCAGTATGTGCTCATAGCGTGGCAAAAATTATTATTGGTACTTTTGGTCTTGCAGGAAAGCTTACTTTCCTCCGTCAGGCAAGGTCATATTTCTAATAGAGATCCAACATGGGCCTGTGTGCTGTAAAATGCCAGGGCTGAATTTCAGTCCTTCCTCCTTCACACCGTAAACTTTCCTTTAGTAGTGCTACACATTGTCCACCTGGCCTTCCGGTAGTGTCTTGATTACCACCACAGAAGATTTGGTAGTTACTCTAAGTTCTTGCATGGCTTTAGAAGACTATTTTAATCTTGTCATTTGCATGGCTCCTGAGGACGCTCTATGCCTACACTTTTTACTTGCATGGTTCAGAAGACTGTCTATGCTAATTGTACATGCCTATGGAGGTCTTTCTATATTTACCCTCGGTACTTGCATGTCTCCAGAAGACTTTCCATGGCTACTCTCAGTATTTGTATGTTTCTGGAAGACTGACTTTCTTTGGCTTCTTACACTAGTTACATATCTCCAGAAGACTTTCCATGGTTGCTCTCAGGCTTTGTATATTTTTAGAAGGCTTTCTTTAGCTTTTTACAGTAGTAACATCTCCAGAAGACTTTCCATGGTTACTCTCAGGCTTTGTATGTTTCTAGAAGACTTTCTTTGGCTTCTTACAGTAGTAACGTCTCCAGAAGACTTTCCATGGTTACTCTCAGACTTTGTATGTTTCTAGAAGGCTTTCTTTAGCTTCTCACAGTTGTAACGTCTCCAGAAGACTTCCCATGGTTACTCTCAGGCTTTGTATATTTCTAGAAGGCTTTCTTTAGCTTCTTACAGTAGTAACATCTCCAGAAGACTTTCCATGGTTACTCTCAGGCTTTGTATGCTTCTAGAAGGCTTTCTTTAGCTTCTTACAGTAGTAACTGCTCCAGAAGACTTTCCATGGTTACTCTCAGGCTTTGTATGTTTCTAGAAGGCTTTCTTTAGCTTCTTACAGTAGTAACGTCTCCAGAAGACTTCCCATGGTTACTCTCAGGCTTTGTATGTTTCTAAAATACTTTCTTTGGCTTCTTACAGTAGTAACATGTCTCCAGAAGACTTTCCATGGTTACGCTCAGTGTCTGTATGTTTCTAGAAGACTTTCTTTTGCTTCTTAAAGTAGCAACATGTCTCCAGAAGACTTTCCATGGCTACTTTCAGTCCTTTGTATGTTTCTAGAAGATTTTGTTTGACTACTTGCTTGCCTTTAAAAGATTGTCCATGACTAATCTTGGAACTTGATTGTCTTCTGAAGACTTTCAATTACTACAAGCAGTACTTTCACACCTCTATAAGACTTTCAATAGCTATGATTTAGCTATGATTGCTTCTCAAGGACAACCAGATGTTTGGGTGATAGTTAAAACTCATGTATAGACTAATTGCCACAACAAAGAACTAGACAACTAGAAGAAACAACAGAATCTGACACTAAAGACATCATCACTATGAAAACAAAAAGGTTGAGTTCAGTCAAGAGGTCAAATGAGAGGAATAAAGGATTGAGATAGAGAAAATAAGGAAGAGGATGGGTAATTAATCACAGCAGTAGTCCATATCCTAGAGCACCATAGATACATACAAGTCCTGAGGCTCATTTGCGGAGGCAGCTAAGGCCTCCAGTGAAAGGATAATTGGTATTTAATGAGTTTTAAGCAGTTTAACTAATTTTACTAGTAAATGGCAACCTAGACACTCAATAAAGGAGAATGCTTAGTGGAGGGTTGATATGCTACTCTGAATCCCAGTTGGATTTTCAAGGGCCGTTTAAGGGGTACATTGTGCCCACTGGCCCAGCCTTGATACAGGAGTGTACAGAAGACCAGATCCAAAGGGTGCTTCTTGGAGTTTTTGGGTCCCAAATGAAAAGCTTCTTTGGCCATCACCACCACTGGGAAATATTGCGACTAGTGATGAGCGAATGTGCTTGGATAAGACGTTATCGGAGTATGCTCAGGTGCTAACCGAGTGTCTCCGGCGTACTTGAAAAATATGTTCGAGCCCTTGCGGCTGCATGTTACTTGGTGTCTAACAAACAGCCAATCCCTGCATGTGTTGTGACTGTCGAAAAAAACGCGAGACATGCAGCCGCGGGGACTCGAACATATTATTCGACTACGCCGAAGACACTTGGTTAGCCCCCGAGCATGCTCCGTAAACGCCTTATGAGTATGTTCGCTCATGACTAATTGCAACCTTTGAGCCCTCCAATGTTTACACCATGCTTGGCGAGTGCTTTCATTTTAGTCTTTTCTGCGTTTTTTTTTTACTGTTCTTCCAGCAATACAAAGAGAGCTATAGGCCGCCCAGGCTCAATCGTAGACCGCACTGTTGCACAAAGGTTCGGATTGTTATGTTACGCTCGATACATATCTTTATGTGACTCTTAAAGGTCATCGCCGCTACATTCTGCTACATTGGCCATTGCTTACGAGGCTGTATTTCTGCCGTCTTGCATCTCCCAGTTTGATAAACCCAGCCCAGCCTCATTTATACTGAGGAAGGACAAGTGTTCAAGATGGCAAATTACGACAGTGACTTTTTATTTATTTTTTTTTACTTATAACAACATAATAATTATTTCAAGCAAATCAAAGCGCGGAGTAAATAGGCTGAAGACAATGGATGTGTTTTCATCGCCCCATGGCCAGATTTACAGGGCAATTTGCAACCTATCAATCCCCAATCAAAGAGCAGTTAAGATGTTTAACCAGCATCACTACACCTAAGCCCGGGATAAATGGCATGTTGCATCCGTAATATCTGCCGGATGAAGGATAGCACAGAGTTAATGATGCAGCTGCTTCTATCTGAATCACAGAGGCTAATGGAAATGTTAACTATTTAGCACCCGGAGCGCCGACGTTCCTTCCACTTTCTAGAAAATGTGAAACTGTGAAATTCAAAACAGATTTTAAAAGCAGGTCGTAAATATTTCATAACAAGCAGAGGAAAGATTAAAATAGACAATTACCCCCATTATTGTGAAGAAAATCCATGTTAATTTCCTGGAAGCAAAAGTGAATCAGTAGCTGTGAGATAAAGGGCCGCCTACTATTCCCCAACACCAAAAATGTGTCAATAAGCCCCAAAGAAATCTACAAGTCTTCTCAATTTGTTGTGTAGTTACATGGAAGTCATTGTCCACCATAGAGTTCTGCAACAGATCCCGAAAAATCTCTGCAGTATAAGGAGGGCGCCAATTCACCCCTAGGACTCGAAATATTCATATAAATCCCTGGATCAACACTCCCATTAATATTAAGGTCAGGGCTCCTTCAAACAGAATGCATCATCTATCTACAGTCATTTTTTTCTTACATTTAGCTTTTTATTTTGCGTTTATATATTGTTTATTGTTTTCGGGACATAATTATGTGACTGTTGTCTGTATTAAAAAAGTGTCAGAGATGTTTGCAGCATTACATGATTATTTGAAGGAAGAGCGTACATGACTGTTGTGGGCATGCTCTGTGACGAGGTCATTGTATGGGAGAGGAGGAGGTGAGCTGTGATCATACTGGTGACTCAAGTACAGTGTCTGCATGCTCTGTGACTGCAGAGGTCATCGGAGTGAGGAAGAGATGTGCTGTGACACTGCCTATTAACTTATGGGGCAGTTCGTGGTCATGCTCTGTGACTGTGCAGAGGTCATGCGCAGTGAGGAAGAAGTGCATTGTGACACTGCCTATTAACTTCTATGGGGCAGTGCCTTGGTCATGCTCTGTGACCTGTGCAGAGGTCATTGCGCAGTGAGGAAGAAGAGATGTGCTGTGACACTGCCTATTAACTTCTATAGGGCAGTTTCGAGATCATGCTCTGTGACGTGTGCAGAGGTCATTGCGCAGTGAGGAAGAACAGCTGCATTGTGACACTGCCTATTAACTTCTATGGGGCAGTGCCTTGGTCATGCTCTGTAACCTGTGCAGAGGTCATTGCGCAGTGAGGAAGAAGAGATGTGCTGTGACACTGCCTATTAACTTCTATGGGGCAGTTTCGTGGTCATGCTCTGTGATGTGTGCAGAGGTCAATGTGCAGTGAGGAAAAAGAGCTGCATTGTGACATTGCCTGTTAACTTTTATGGAGCAGTGTTGTGGTCATGCTCTGTGGACTGTGCGGAGTTAGCTGCAACCATCATCTATTGACTTCTGCAGAAGGGTACTTTGGGCATGCTTTGTTACCCGGGCAGAGGTCATTGATATCACAGCTAACATCCTCCTTTTCCCTAAACACATAGATTTTACATGGGAGAGTATTGTGGTCACTTTCTGTGACCTGTTCAGGGCAGTGGCATACCACTTAAAAGCCACAGAGACCGCTATGTGCCAGGAAGGGGATGGGGCGTGAGGAGGTGTATAATGCGCTAACCCGGCATCTCAATTTCAATGTAATCTGCGCCATCAGGATTGCGGTAAATACAATGGTGGAGGAAGGAGCTGTTTGCTCCTTGTTCCACCATTCAGCCTGTCCATCTGAGTCTAGTGTAGGAAATAGAATGATCAGATCACAACTGCTGCATGGAGCCTCTGTCCACGAACTGCACAGAACGAAAGCAGCGCATTGGGAGAACAGGGTTAGGTGAGTAGTTTTTTATTCTAACAGTCAGTACTTGTTGGGGACATCATACTGTATGTGACCATCATACTGTGGGGGGGACTGTCGTAATGTGTGGGGGGCATCAAACAGTGTAGGGGGCATCATACTGTGTGGAGGGATTGTGGGAGCCATCACAGTGTGTGTAGCTTGTGGGGGCCTTCATACTATGAGAGGAGCATCATACAGTGTGTGTGGGAGGGGGACAGGTGCATCATTGAAGCATCATAATGTATGGGGAAACTGTATGGTTATAAAACTGTGTTGGGGTATTGTAGCATATCACATTTTTAGGGGGGGCACTGTGGAATCATCAAATCATCATACTGTGTGTAAAGGCATTTTTGGTGGCATCATGGTGACCATGAAAGAGTTAACATATTGGGTGGGAACGCTACAGGGCTTTAATAGTTGTAAAATTACTGTGCAAGTGCCACAATACATGTCCATCTCTATG
The DNA here is from genome assembly GCA_033576555.1 of Oophaga sylvatica. NCBI lineage: Eukaryota > Metazoa > Chordata > Amphibia > Anura > Dendrobatidae > Oophaga > Oophaga sylvatica. Next base: position 38,634,605 of record JARQOD010000010.1, on the reverse strand, counting down.
TCTTTAAAAGTTAGAAGGTTTGTCCTTCTGTGACCCCACCTACTAAACCAAAATATTTTTGGGGGTGGGGTTAGGAGGGGCCTAATTCGGACTTTTGCAACGTGGTTCCATTATTTATATGTATAGCCTTGCCATGGAGTGAGCTGTGAACATCACATTTTGACTTTTATTAGAGTGTATTACGGGCATTCTCTGTGACCTACGCAGAGATCACCGTGCAGAGAGGGAGAGGAGTTGAGCTGTGACATAGTCTATTGTTTATGGTAAATTCTGTAAGGTCTACATTTAGGTAATATCCATGTGATCCTCACTGAGATGATAATGAAAAAAGTGACTTGTACAGAACATTAAAGGGATATTCCCATCTCCAAGATCCTATCTCAATATGTAGTAGGTGTAATAATAATAAATATTAGCAAATACCTCCAATTAGAAATGTAGTATAGTTTTTCTGATTAGCTATGTGTCTTTCCTCATGTGCAGGCATTGCAGGACCTTAGGTATCCATGGTGACAGTTAGCTAGTTGCTAGTGGTGGTAACCATGGATACCTAAGGTCCTGCAATGCCTGCACATGAGGAAAGAGACATAGCTAATGAGAAAAACTATACTACATTTCTAATTGAAGGTATTTGCTAATATTATTATTACACTTACTACATATTACGATAGGATCTTGGAGATGGGAATACCCCTTTAAGTATCAGCCAATTATGAGGCTCAGTGGCCTAAGTAAAAAATGGCAGGTTTCAGGATTTTTGTTTAAGCATAGAAAATGACGTAAAAAGGATTAAACAAAAAAAGCTACAGTATAAAAAGAAAAATGCATAATGAAATCCTTTTACATTAGAATATCCTAAACCCTCAATCCACCGCTGAATCAAAAGCCACCACAACAAGGGATGGAGGGGGTTATCGCACCCCGCACCCAATTGTCACATTCTTAACAGCCCTTGCAAATAGCGTATTCAAACGGTCTATAGCACTTTATGGAATCAGGAGACAGAGTTGGCACGCCATTGTTCTTCGAGAAAAAAAAAATCTGCATTTTAACAGCTACCATATAATTTGTGAGATGCATTTTGAGATGATCTGAAAACTGCAGCCGGAGCCTCCATCAGTCAGAAGATGTAGATGGATAATTCACCAAACTGTCACATGATCTTCCATCAGCCTAAAGATGTGAATATATTGCCATGAGCTTCGGGAATAATAGGTGCACCTGTTAAAAGTGTCACCTCTGTTTGCTAATTGTCTCCTTGAGCTACATTTTACTTCTAATGCATTTATTTTTTGACAGGCAATGTCTATTTAGAAATCACATTACTTCAAGTGCAATTGTTCTTTTGTCTATCAAATAAATGAAGTGTTGTTACACAGATTTCAGGATCTGATTAGGAAAGTGACGGTGCCCCGAGAAGGTCAACAATCAGTTATTTACCTGGTAGAGAGATGACAGGTAGCTCACGTCTACGGCGGAGCATGGGGTGGGGGCCTCATTTGTCTTGCCGTACGGACGGCTATGATACAATTAGTGTTGTTTGGAGGTTCAGATGATAAAACAGATTTGTGTCACTCCCAGCTACTGCCCGAAGAGATTTATGGAGACGCTGGATAGAAAGTATCAATGGTAGGAACTCAAAGAAACATGGCAAGAAAGCTACAGCCATGCAAAGACCCTGAAGCGGAAGCCAAACTACTGTTAAGTCAAGTATTGCAATAGACCCAGTGCCGGACTGGGATGCCAAGGGCCCACCAGTAACATTGATTCTGGCGGCCCACTGTTCAGCTACATGCAAATATCACATCACCCTCATTCACAAATCTGCTGATGTTTATTTACTGTATAATAATAAACGGGGTAGTTTGTTAATGAAGGTTGAGATGATGCTCTTGTCTGTACATAGTGAATCATGTATTGTGACAACTACTTCTCATATAGGTGGAGATCTCATTTGCATGGGGGTCCACCAGAGGATCCTCCTGTTCTCCTGTGGGCCAGTCTGAGCCTGGTGCCACTACTGTCTGAGCAGGTCTGGTGAGGAATTGGTAAGATGGAAATTGCTGCAATTTTCTGACAAAATCTGACAAACTGACAAAGCTAGAAACATTGGAAGATCTGATACTTCAACCTCCTTATAAGTGGGGGCCTCTTGCAGTGACAGAGGCAGGGAATACCTTGTCCCAGGGTAGGGCTTCCTGTGATCAAATAATCTTCTTAGACTTTTTGTCTCCAGTTTCTACATATGAATATTGGGATTTTTCTCCGATACAATATTTATGGGAGATAGATTTTCGGTGTAGTACCAAAGAGACTAATAGAATGCATTAACTTATCTCACCGTAAGGCCAACAGAACCCCTCCAACTTAATAATGTTCCGATAGATGATGCTATACATGTCGTATTTCATCTCTATCGCAAGGTAAAAATCGTGATAGGATACACAATGACAATATCTACCGACTGGACTCTCCAGGGGTGAAGATATTTTGTAAGTTGGGGATCTCATAAAATTCTGTAGGGGTAAGCACACCTCACAAACAGCCCCCACATGAGCACATTAAGGGGAGGTATATGGGCATAACTTTGATCTAATAAAGAGCAGGAATTGGGTTTGGTGTTTTGTCAGTCCTTGAAAGGTACAGCTTGCTGTGGGGTCAGTCAGTTTTCCTCAGGAATACCTCCCTGCACTAAGTTCTGAGCCATTTCCGTGACATCAGGTTTAGCAATTTTCTTAATTTTCTTTCTTTCTTATGTAATTGTATATATCATATTGTTTTGCTCCCATTTTGTATCATCTTTGTATATTTTTTTTTAAAAACACTGCATACCTTTCCGAATTAAATATATTAAATTTAATAGCTCTGTTCCTCTTCCCTCGCTAAGAGCATTGAAGATGGGTCATGGCTGGGTCTTCCAGCATGACAATATAACCCGAAACACACAGCCAAGGTAACTAAGGAGTGGCTCCATATGAAGCATTTCATGGTCCAGGAGTGTCCTAGCCAATGTGATTTTCTGGATTTTTTTTTTTAGATTCTGTCTCTCACAGTTGAAGTGTACATACGATAAAAATGATAGACCTCTCTTTTCCTTGCAGGGGGGAAAACTTGCAAAATTGGCAGTGTATCAAATACTTATTTTCCCCACTGTATATATTCAATGAGCTGGAATCGGAGGAGTATATACCATACGCTCACTGAGTTCCCCAATAACCAGCCTAGAAGTGGAAGCAGCCGTGGCCTCGTCCATCACTGGTCACTCAATTGTATAATTGTCCTGATGATTGGAGGCAGCGGAGTTTCGTCCCCTGACAAGCTGGTGGCAGCGGAGGGATTTGTGCGATCCCACCGCTGTGATCTGTGACAAAGAGGTAACAATTGTGGGATCAGTGTGACCCCCTGGCCTGTTATGTTTGACACTCTATGATTGTGTAAAACTTTTGAAGAAGTTTTACAGGGTTTGCTCACTTCACAGAGAAGACGTACAACTTTGTACATCATCCTTAACCTATCTTACAGGGGTTTTAAAAGAACATTTAATGAAAAGAGAAAACAAACTGTGCTTAATTCACCCTTCCCTGGTCTAATGCTGAGACTCCTGTGTCTGTACTGCTGCCAATAACAGTTCAGCAACTCTGCCTAAGCTGACATGATGAAAACTCAGAGATGGACCTGGGGAGGGTGAGTAAATAGGTTTATTTTTTTTTACACTGTAGCCAGGAACAGTTGTTTTTCAAAGCGGAAAACCCTTTTAACAACGGTCAAAACGACAATGTAAACCTCTCCCAGGTAAATAGAGTCTCAAGATAAAAGCCACTAAGGAAGTCTACTTCTATATCAGTATAATGTCAACCACACCATAAATATCTAATGAAAGAGCCTATCTCTTAAAACTAGAGAATCAACTGGACAACTTAATTTATTGAGTATTATTTTCAAGAATGGGGATAAAAAGTAAATTCTGAGAATATTTTGTGAAATCCGCTTCTGAGAACACTGGATTACAACCAATTGACAATCATGAGAAATTCTGTGATACCGTTTGTGATATTATTCCATTAGATAATGGGGATATACAGAAAATATTTACTTCTAGTCTGTTTTCTTGACCTTATTTACTAATGAGTATAGTATCCCTTTAAGAAGATGATACAATGACTCAAGGTCAGTGATTGGACTGTCTGTGTAATATAAGAGTTTGTGGAATAAACTATACAAATATACTAAATTTATCACTGGAGAAGAGAAGATATCATAACTTTTATACAGGCATCTGCTGAAAATAACAAGGGCTGATCAGCCATTGATCCCAATGATGCCGGTGTACTTACATACATAAATCAGTCTTAATAAATGTCCTATCGATGCAAGGTAAAACAACAGATATTGAAAATCATGAATAGAGATGAGATGATAAGGCAAAAGGATTCATAAAGATGGTTACAGAATATGTAAAGCAGCCCTTCACCAATATATACCAGGGGATGGAAAATTAATGAGACTAAACTGGGAGAAGAACGTTGTCTAAATTTCTGATAGACTTTTCTGTAGTCAAAGCAAAACTTTGTTTTCATGTAATCAGCTACAAAAAGTGCTTACATTGCCTACAAAACCATCTTTCATCCTCATAGGCAGGACATGGGGGGTGTGTCCAGGCTTTCATCCTCATAGGCAGGACACGGGGGTGTGTCCAGGCTTTCATCCTCATAGGCAGGACTTGGGGGGTGTCCAGGCTTTCATCCTCATAGGCAGGACATGGGGGGGTGTCCAGGCTTTCATCCTCATAGGCAGGACATGGGGGTGTGTCCAGGCTTTCATCCTCATAGGCAGGACATGGGGGATGTGTCCAGGATTTCATCCTCATAGGCAGGGCACGGGGGGGGTGTTCAGGCTTTCATCCTCATAGGCAGGACACAGGGGTGTGTCCAGGCTTTCATCTTCATAGGCAGGACATGGGGGGTGTGTCCAGGCTTTCATCCTCATAGGCAGGACACTGGGGTGTGTCCAGGCTTTCATCCTCATAGGCAGGACTTGGGGGGTGTGTCCAGGCTTTCATCCTCATAGGCAGGACACTGGGGTGTGTCCAGGCTTTCATCCTCATAGGCAGGACACTGGGGTGTGTCCAGGCTTTTATCCTCATAGGCAGGACTTGGGGGGTGTGTCCAGGCTTTCATCCTCATAAGCAGGACATAGGGGGTGTGTCCAGGCTTTTATCCTCATAGGCAGGACATGGGGGGTGCGTCCAGGCTTTCATCCTCATAGGCAGGACATGGGGGTGTGTCCAGGCTTTTATCCTCATAGGCAGGACTTGGGGGTGTGTCCAGGCTTTCATCCTCATAGGCAGGACATGGGGGTGTGTCCAGGCTTTCATCCTCATAGGCAGGACATGGGGGTGTGTCCAGGCTTTCATCCTCATAGGCAGGACATGGGGGGTGTGTCCAGGCTTTCATCCTCATAGGCAGGACACGGGGGTGTGTCCAGGCTTTCATCCTCATAGGCAGGACATGGGGGGTGTGTCCAGGCTTTTATCCTCATAGGCAGGACTTGGGGGTGTATCCAGGTTGCCTTTTAATGCCACGCCCTAGAGGAGCTGCCTGAGAAAAAAAGCTATGTATTTATAATATAGGGAAGGCACAAAAATGGAAAATTATTTTTCAATAATAATTACTTTGAAAATGGGAATATTAACGTTAAATGACTGCATGGTATTTGGGAGAAATTCTGTAGGATACTAAAGAAAGAATTCCGGTGGCATAAAACACTGGGCACAACACAGTTTTTTGCCCTTATTTTATTTCTGCTGCTCATCTGGTACTTTTTTCTTATTTGTAATCTGCCATTTGGTTCTAGACATATGGACCTTTTTATTTAGTACAAATTTTTATGGTCTTTATTAAGCGGGTGTAGCTTAGTGGATCCTCTGGGGCGTGTGTTTTAGCTCCTTTGTATTTATACAAATTTGGTAAAAATATTAAAGTACATAAAAAGACACATATGGCTAATTTAATTTAAAAAAAACTACAACTGAATATTCAGCAGAGCAGCGAGAATAAAATAGGATAGAAGATTGCCCACTTCTGACCCGACGACAGGTTCTTTAAATCTCCTTAAGTCTAAAATGTGACTTCACATCAGACTGGTCAATCTTTGCCCATAATCACCGGATCGCCACCTAATCGTAGCCCAGATTGCGTTTCATAGACCCTCTACCTGTACCAGGGTCTGATACTTTGTATCTCACTTTCTGATTATTCCATTTGTTCTTTTCTTAAATAGATATCAAAATGTGCTGCATGTCATCAGCAAAGGGTTTTGAATATTAAACTACAGATGTTACCAGAGTGAAAAAAATACAAGTTTTGGCTCATTTTGCAGCCAGAATATCCACAGAAATGAAAGAGCAGTCACACGTGTTACTGCTGGAAAGGAATCTGATAAAGGTGTTGTGACTACACAGCAAATGTAAAATGTCTCACTGTGATTCCAATATTCATCATCCAGGGTGTGTGCGACAAAATGTGTGCTGAATATGATAAATGCATGATACCTTCCAATTTCAGCGTATTGCTCATAGCCAAGGAAATTGTAAAATGTAGTCCAAAATATAATTCATCCAAAAACTGACAAGTCCCGTACTAATTAACAAAAAAGTGAGAAATTTAAAGGGACGGATCACCTACTTTGTGGTGAGCGATAATTTGTAGAATATTTTCCTGGGTGATGTTATAGTATATACACAAGTAACGGCAATACAGGAGTCGATAGAAAGTACCTATTGCCATTGTAAAAAAAAAAAGAGGATAAAATGTTGAGACTAGTTTACAAAGACCCAACACTGCCCAGATTAACCCAGACAAAAAAAAGTTGTGCAACTGTCTAATATACTTTTTGTAGTAATTTTGATCTCTGCTTGCTATAGGTGAATCAAAAAAATCCTACAGCACCTCAGCTGTGGAATTTAGTCCATCTAGAGATTCAACCCCTCCCCCAACAAAAAAAAGTGTTAAAATAATTGACAGGAAACATAAGTGCTCGTGACCCCAACTATGTAACATAAATGGAGAATTCGCTGCATTTCCAAGGTGAACACAGAAATCTAAACTCTGAGTATTCAGTTACCAGAGTTCAGGCTGATAGTCATATTACCGTGTCCTGGAGAGCGGGTGCGGCCCCGGCCACCTCTGTTGCTCGGATGCGGCCCAGGCCACCTCTGATGCTCGGCTGTAGCCCCGACATCTCTGATGCTCAGATGCGGCCCAGGCCACCCCTGATGCTCGGATGCGGCCCAGGCCGGCTCTGATGCTCGGATGCGGCCCAGGCCACCTCTGATGCTCGGCTGCAGCACAGTACACCTCTTATGCTCGGCTGCGGCACAGGACACCTCTTATGCTCGGCTGCGGCACAGGACACCTCTTATGCTTGGCTGCGGCATAGGACACCTCTTATGCTCAGTTATGGCCCAGGCCACTTCTGATGCTTGGTGCGGCCCTTCTGATGCTTGGCTGCGGCCCAGGACACCTCTGAAGACCACGGCTGATAGTCACATTACCCTGTGTCCTAGAATGCAGCTGTGGCCCACACCACCTCTGATACTCGTCTGCGGTCCAGGCCGCCTATGATGCTCAGCTGTGGCACAGGCCACCTATGATGTTCGGCTGCGGCCCAGGCCACCTCTGATGTTCAGCTGCAGCACAGGACACCTCTTATGCTCATCTATGGCCCAGGCCACCTCTGATGCTCGGCTGCAGCCCCGGCCACCTTTGATGCTCGGCTGCGGCACAGTACACCTCTTGTGCTCGGCTGCGGCACAGGACACCTCTTATGCTTGGCTGCGGAACAGGACACCTCGTATGCTCGGCTGCGGCATAAGACACCTCTTATGCTCAGTTATGGCCCAGGCCACTTCTGATGCTTGGTTGCGGCCCTTCTGATGCTTGGCTGCGGCCCAGAACACCTCTGAAGACCACGGCTGATAGTCACATTACCCTGTGTCCTAGAATGCAGCTGTGGCCCACACCACCTCTGATACTCGTCTGCGGTCCAGGTCACCCCTAATGCCCGCTGCGGCCCAGGCCGCCTATGATGCTCGGCTGTGGCACAGGCCACCTATGATGTTCGGCTGCGGCCCAGGCCACCTCTGATGTTCGGCTGCAGCACAGGACACCTCTTATGCTCATCTATGGTCCAGGCCACCTCTGATGCTCGGCTGCAGCCCCGGCCACCTCTGTTGCTCGGCTGTGGCACAGTACACCTCTTATGCTCGGCTGCGGCACAGGACACCTCTTATGCTTGGCTGCGGCACAGGACACCTCGTATGCTCGGCTGCGGCATAGGACACCTCTTATGCTCAGTTATGGCCCAGGCCACTTCTGATGCTTGGCTGCGGCCCTTCTGATGCTTGACTGCGGCCCAGGACACCTCTGAAGTCCACAGCTGATAGTCACATTACCCTGTGTCCTAGAATGCAGCTGTGGCCCACACCACCTCTGATACTCGTCTGCGGTCCAGGCCACCTCTAATGCCCGGCTTCGGCCCAGGCCGCCTATGATGCTCGGCTGCAGCACAGGACACCTCTTATGCTCATCTATGGCCCAGGCCACCTCTGATGCTCGGCTGCAGCCCCGGCCACCTCTGATGCTCGGCTGCGGCACAGTACACCTCTTATGCTCGGCTGCGGCACAGGACACCTCTGAAGACCATGGCTGATAGTCACATTACCCTGTGTCCTAGAATGCAGCTGTGGCCCACACCACCTCTGATACTCGTCTGTGGTCCAGGCCACCTCTAATGCCCGGCTGCAGCCCAGGCCGCCTATGATGCTCGGCTGTGGCACAGGCCACCTATGATGTTCGGCTGCGGCCCAGGCCACCTCTAATGTTCGGCTGCAGCACAGGACACCTCTTATGCTCATCTATGGCCCAGGTCACCTCTGATGCTCGGCTGCGGCACAGGACACCTCTTATGCTCGGCTATGGCCCAGGCCACTTTTGATGCTCGGTTGTGGCCCTTGCCACTTCTGATGCTCGGCTGCAGCCCCCTCTGATGCTTGGCTGTGGCCCAGGATACCTCTTATGCTGAGAAGGGAATTCCAACCACCTCTGACATACATCTTCACTGCCAAAAACTACAGGGAAAAAGCAATGCTACTCCTGCCCAAAGTTACATCCCTCCCTCCTTCCTAAGTGCTTCCCTGCTTTTTAAATGGATTTATGGGATGAGTAAGAAGGGTCTGCTCATTTAATTTTTTTTTAATCTAAAACAGCGCCACCCAAATCCATAGGTGTTGTCTGGTATTGCAGCTCAGCTGCATGAAAGAGTAAAGTTGCCACTTCAAACTAGAGCAAGATGAGGTAACTTGATGACCCCACTATAGGCTCCTGTGTAGTGCAGGTAAGACACTACAAATAGATAGATAGATAGATAGATAGATAGATAATAGATAGATAGATAGATAGATAGATAGATAGATAGATAGATAGATAGATAATAGATAGCTCAATCCACGGTGTTTCTCTATTCTGACTCCTATCAATACTTGTCTTCTGCAGCACAATTAGATCTGAATGATAATTATCCGCTTGATTTTGCGCTCCGCTGACCTCGCCGCTTTATCCGCAGTGAAGGTCCTCGGATTTGGGGAATAATAAGACGTCTTTGTCAGGACTCAATTATTTATTTTAACACAAGTGAAATTAGTTGTGAGAGAAAAATAAAAGAAATCCCTTGCAGAATCTTTGTGGTCGTCGTTGCTCCCGGTCCTGGCGATCCATGAGATTCTGATTACAGTAATCGCCTGGTATAAAGGGATAGAACCTGGCGGTAATGGATTCCAGATGACGCGACTACTGTGCGGCCGCAGACGGATTTGCTTAAAGCCGCTTTATGCTCCTTGTCATGATGATTTACTTTCTATAAACCAGAGGTAAAGTAAGTGCCCCCTCCAAGTTGAGAGACGACGTAATAAAGGTGTTCGCCCCGTATCGGCCCCAGCAGGTCACATTTTAAAGGGGCTACGTCTCTTCAGGATTACAATGTACGATTACTGATGGGGGCGGTTTTTCAATATTCAGGTATGAGACCACCACTGGCCCTCTCCCCCTTCTCACAGCGTGGCCCCAATGTTGTTTGTATCCCTTTTAATTCCAGAATTTGATAATGGAACATTTCCCATCCTGAAGTTTATAACTGACCACCAGTGATGTCTGGGTGCCTCTTAAAGGGGATGTCTACTTTTTTTTTTATTATAAAAATTAGCCCATGGAGGTCTTAAAAAAAACTAAATTAATTCTGACCGAGCCCTGATGTTACACGGTACCACTGCTTCGTCATATTCTTGCTTTCTCCCTAGTGGGAGACAAGTGACTGCTGCAGCCATCAACAGTCACTGATTGGTCGCAGCGGTCATGTGTCATGCAAGCTGTAAGAGAGAGCTCGAACTGTTTCTTCTGGATCAATCAGCATGTGACTGCTGCAGCCAATGGAAGAGTGAGCAAGAAGACCCCCCAGGGAACACAGGCGGTGGCACAGTGAAGTGGTGGGGGTCCGGTAATTGAGTATCTTATTGCAAGACCACAATGGACCCATTTTTAAAAGTAATGGATAACCCCTTTAAGCATTTATAAAGCGGAATATTCCACACCCGAGGTTTAGAATTTTTGCCTATTTTTGTGGTTTCATCCATTATTGTTTGTCAACACATTTGCAGGAAAAATGATAATAACACGAGTCAGTCTGAAAACCTCAGAGTCGTCTTCGTGTCAGTCCACAAGGCGCGGCGGAACATCCGAGCGCCGGTTATAATAAAGCGCCAGCCGCCCGTTGTTTACAGCTATTATTGTTCTAGGTGCTTCTCCGTACGTCTCCGACACTCACAAGATATTTGTATTTGGAAATTATCTTCCTTTAATAACAGAGAAATACACAAGACCTGGAGAAGAAGAAAGCCTGATATAATGGGAAAAAGCAGTCAGCTGTTGACGACATATAGATTCACGGAAAATAATTTACAGCGACCGATGCGGCAGACGAGTCAAAAATTTCAAAAAAAAAAAAAATAAAATATTTCTTTTCTGCGCCGGTCCGATGTAATTCATTTTCTATCTCTGTTCATTAATCATTGTTAAAATTAGTGATCCATCCTTTCCACCGCGCCATCTGCACTCAGCTACGCAACAAACATGACACCTTCCTGCATAATAAAAGCTGACAACTACGAGGAGCCGGCTCCAAATAGCTTTCTGCATTTTTGCTCCTCGAAAACTGATTCCGTTGTCAGACAAACGTTGATTATTTAACCAGAGATCTTTTTTTTTTTTCCTTCTTTCTCTCTTCACAGACGGATAAATGTATTCAGGCGTTTACGAATATATTTGGAATCATATGCATATTATATATACACAGTACACACATTTACATATATACAGGGTGAGCAGGAGTCAGATGCTCTAGTTTTCCCATAGCCATCTCTTATCTATCTCATACAGGCTTGGACTGGCCGGCAGGAGGACAGGTGAATCATCCGGTAGGCCGCTCTACAGGAGTAAGCCACTTAACTCCCACCCTGACCATAGTGTCCAGACAAAATCAGAATCTCATCATTCAATAAATTACCCAGTTTATTATTATATAGAAGCATAGGTAAATTTGTGAATGAAGGTAATGTAATGTTTGCCTGTGACTGAACAGCGGGTCTCCCCAAGCCAATATTACTGGTGGGCCCTTGCCACCCTAAGACCGACACTGCTCTCGTATCTATCTAATATCCATTTCATATATTGCTATCAACTGAATATAGTTCTATTCATCACATTCTATCTCTCCATCAGTCCATCCAATAAGGCATCCATATATTGATCACTGATCAATCTATCAAATATCTGTCTTTTTGTCTCACATCTATCTCACATCAATAATAACCATCTATGTTTCTATCCATCTATTTATCTATTTACATCTATATGATATCTATCTACTGCTTATAGTTCCATTTATCTCATTACTATCTATCATCCCATTGTTCATCTATGTAGCAATATACGGTTGAGTGAAAAAGTGTTTGCCCCCTTCTTAATTTCCTATTCTTTTGCATGTTTGTCACACCTAAATGTTTCAGATCACCAAACAAATTTATATTTTAGACAAAGATAACACAAGTAATCACAAAATGCAGGTTTTAAAATGAAAGTATTTATTAAGGGAAAAAGAAATCCAAAGCTACAGGGCCCTGTGTGAAAAAGTGATTGCCCCACCTACTTAAAACATAAATTAACAGTGGTTTATCACATCTTTGGGAAGCTGAGTTCTCTAGCCACACCCAGGTCTGATTATTGCCACATCTGTTCTCACTCAAGAAATCACTTTAATAGAACCTGCCTGACAAAGTGAAGTAGACAAAAAGATCCTCAAAAGTTAGACATCATGTTGCGATCCAAAGAAATTCTGGAACTAATGAGAAACAAAGTAATTGAGATCTATCAGTGTGGAAAAGGTTATAAAACCATTTGTAAAGCTTTGGGACTCCAGTGAACCACAGTGAAAGTCATTATCCAGGAATTAAGAAAACATGGAACAGTGGTGAATCTTCCCAGGAGTGACTGGCCAACCAAAATTACCCCAAGAGCGCAGCGACGACTCATCCAAGAGTTCACAAAAGACCCCACAACATCCAAAGAAATGCATGCCTCACTTGCCTCAGTTAAGGTCAGTGTTCATGACTCCACCATAAGAAAGAAACTGAGCGAAAATGGCCGCATGGCAGAGTTCCAAGACGAAAACCCCTCTGAGCAATAAGAACATAAAGGCTCATTTCAGTTTTGCCAGAAAACATCTTGATGATCACCAAGACTTTTGGGAGAATACTCTGTGGACTGACAGACAAAAGTTGAACTTTTTGTAAGAGGTGCGTCCCATTACATCTGGTGTAGAAGTAACACAGCATTTCAGAAAAGGAACATCATACCAACAGTAAAATATGGTGGTGATAGTGTGATGGTTTGGGGCTGTTTTGCTGCTTCAGGACCTGGAAGACTTACTGTGGTAAATGGAACCATGAATTCTGCTGTCTACCAAAAAATCCTGAAGTAGAATGTCCGGCCATCTGTTCGTGACCTCAAGCTGATGCACACTTGGGTTATGCAGCAGGACAATGATCCAAAACACACAAGCAAGTCCACCTCTGAATGGACAAAATCAAGACTTTGGAGTGGCCTAGTCAAAGTCCTGACCTCAATCCGACTGAGATATTGTAGCATGACCTTAAAAAGGCAGTTCATGCTCAGAAACCCTCTGAGCGTTGTAGGGGGCAAACACTTTTTTACTATATATATAAATATATATATATGCTATCAATTTATCAATCATGCACATATCTATCACATACAGAAATGACCGAAAGTGTTTGCACCCTTGAAATTGTTCCAGAAAATAGAATATTTCTCCCAGAACATTATTTCAACTACACATGTTTTGCTAATACACGTGTTTATTTCCCTCGTGTGTAATGGAACAATGCAAAAAAAAAGAAAATTGGACATAATTTCACACAAGACCTCAAAAATGGGCCAGACAAAATTGCTGGCATCCTCAGGTTAATATTTGGTTGCATGACCTTT
>JARQOD010000010.1:38569647-38620892 GCA_033576555.1 Oophaga sylvatica | reverse complement strand
TCCTTGCTGCAAGATGACAGATGGATTATAAAAACTTCAAAGCGGAGCATTTACAGCACCAGGGGAGAGATACTGGGTATTTGAACTCTCAGTCTATACCCAGGAGACAATGGCACTCTTGACATAGTGCATATATCAAGAAATGGTTTTACTACATAGACATAATCTTTTCTTTCACTTCGTATTTAACATTCTGTTAGGAACAAGTTTGAGCCCAGCTAAGTGCGACTCGTCTTAATGCCAGTCACCGTGCCCTGCCAGGCGGCATGCCCTGGTTTATGCCACAATACCGCAGAACTAAAACCATATTTTCTTTGAATATTTTTTTTAAGGGGTTGTATTTAAAATACCTTTCATTCTTATCCATGATTTTATTATAAAATTGTGCAACCCTATTATTTATCGAAGAATAATGCACACTGCGTCTCATTTTTTTATCAGCTTTATTTTTAGTTTTTATTCTTTAATTTTTTATTTGATTAATTTTTTATATTTTTTTATTTTTTAAAAAAATTTACGTTTCGATGTATTTATTATTAATTTATAATTATTTTTATATACTTTTTCGGGTACTTTAAAATATTTTTTTTTTATTTGTTTTACACTTATTTTATTTTGCATTTTTGTATTTTAGTTATTTTATATTTATTTGTTTTGTTTTACTTTAGTCTTTCATTTCTATTTAATTTATTGTAAATATTTAGTCAGGTATTTTCTACTCTTCTAGCTTTTAGTATTTTTTTATTTTAAATTTATTTTTTATAATTTATTATTCTTTCATTTTTATTTAATTTATTCTAAAAATTATTTTACTTTTTTACATATTCATCATTATTTAATCTATATTTATCACCATTATATATATATACTGTGTATATATATATATATATATATATATATATATATACCAGAAAATTTATATATATATATATATATATATATACAGTACATATATATATTATTTTTTATTATTTATTTATTTATTTGCTACCTTTTGAATTCTTTTCTTTTTCATATTTCCATTTACTTATATGCACATACTTTGTATTCTTTATTTTGTTTTTTATTGTTTTTATTTCTAATTTTTCAATCATGCTGATCGCCTGTTAAGCAGTCGATTGTGGGTAAACGCAGCAAAACTCCAGCTATTTGATACACAAGCGGCTAAATAATGTGCTTTACACATGCCTGGCAGATTAATCCGATTAATTTGGAATGTGCTAAATGTGGTTGTTTTATCTAATGCTGATTGCAGGGGAGGGAGGGGGGAAGGAAAAAAAATGGGAAAAATTACATTTCGGAAATTGTTTTCAGATATGGAAGAAGCTTTTGAAATAAATACGGAAAAAAATATATATACACACTTCTCCTAATATCACAAAATGGAAATGTGCTCTTAAAATACCCAAACGTGGAGTTCTAAGGTCCGTCCCTTTAAAAAGTTAGACTTTATGTTGGGGAGGAAGAATTCTTTAAAAAAAAAAATATAGTCAATAAAGGGTCCGAGAGTGAAGTTACAGGGGTACTTTTAGGTCTATGGGGGATACTTTTTTCCTTCTGGAGACCACCAGCTGCCATATCAAGTCTTATAGGCCTTCAGCAAAGTTCCCTGGGGGAAAAAAAAGATATGCAAATAGGAAAAATTAGTAAATAAGAAACTTCCTTCAAGTCGAGGTTGGGCTCTGGACATATAAGTAAACTTTTTTCCAGGGTCTTAGTGTAAGCGCCGTCCCACCGAACAACAGACAAAGGCAAATCCTTGTACAGCAATGGCTTTGTGAGAGCCAAGCCCATACCGTTCCCACAAAGCTGCGCTAACAATTCCTTTCATATCGTTCAAAAGCCTATGTTATAGCCACAATTCCAGGCATTGTTCGCTCTTTGGAGACCTTTATCCTTCAATTAGCTTTAATAGAAAAGAGAATTTATGTATCTGCACATCCTCCACACATTCCTGGTGACCAGCCCCATTCACTTAAGTGCAGCAGAGAGGACTCTGGGTAACGATATGCTAATGAGAGTTCTGCATACTGTCTGTGTACACGGGCAAATAGCAGAAAAAGCCTAATATAATTCCCCATTGTGCAGGAGTCAAAGAAACGCCTTGTTTCTGCCTCTACAGAAGTGAGAAAGCGAGTAGCACTTAGAAAGTCGGGGAATAGTTTCTACGTTGTTGAATTGTGCTTTTCTCTGTTATCAGACAGTTTATACTGGGGAGCGGATGACTGTAGTTTTCTACTTTATGTAACATTTATGTGTGTCATTGTTACAAGCTGATACTCTTATTCCGTGTACTAAAGTTGTTAATTGTTGGGCGTAGATTCAGGCTCGGACTGGCCCACAGGAGAACAGGAGAATCCTCCGGTGGGCCCCCATGCAGGTAGGGGTGCTCCCCTCCACCTATATGAGAAGTAGTCGGCACAATACACGATTCACTATGTACAGACAATGGCAGCATCCCAACCTTCATATAACAAACTACCCCGTTTATTATTATATAGAACTATAGGCAAATTGTGTGATATTTGCATGTACCTGAACAGTGGGCCACCAGAGTCAATGTTACAGGTGAGCCCTTGGCACTCCAGTCCAGCACTGAGCCTAATAAACATCAGAGGGGCCCAGGACGCTGGTCCGAGAATGCGGATTACTGAAGAAGTGAAGACTGCCCTGATACGGATGCAACCGAGGACTGGACTGAACGGCAGACTTGTACAAAGCAAATATTTTCACTCAACTGACCTGTCAGTTATAAGAGACAAGCTTCCTTTTGCAATATGTACCTCTGTTTGTCACAGAAACTCACTGTCAACCATCACCACATTGTGGTGGCACCAATAGGGTGACAGAGGGAGACTTCTCCCTCTGTCAGACCTCTAGAATGCCACATTTTTTAATAACCACAACATGTAAAGGTTTAAATGGCCAGGATGAAAGTTCTGTCTAATTCTGCCAATGGAGCAGGTGTCAGTTTAGGTTACAGTCGACATGTGATGCAGAGGGTGGGAGGGTTAACCCATGAGAATGTTTGAGCTCAGTTGTCAGGAAAGAGTTACAGGAACCCTCTGGTCAAGATTAACACATTATATTACGCCTAGTGCAGGGTGGAACCTGACACATGCATTCAAAGACCACCAAGAAAAAGTCCCACCCCTGAGGTTCTGTACCAGGCATAATACAACGCATTGATGCTTTCTACACTGTTCTGTTAAGTATTGCTAACATCGATCTCTCTTATTTTAGCCCAACACTTAAAAATTATGAAGTCTTAAATGAGAAACCTACATTTTTATTTTCCTTCAGAGAGGTCAGAAGTCTGTAATTGTATAAGCTCGGTGATAATTTATTTCTAGGGCTCTAAAAATAAGCTGAGCGAATGGCTTGCCCTGTAGATATAAAAGATTATAGATAGACAATGTGTAATTTATGTGTAGAACCGTCCTGCCGGGACAAAAACTCTGGTGAAAAAGTCACTTACTTTGCACAATCCTTTAGAGAGTCAAAGATTCTGAGAAAACTGTGGCTGATGTTTTATGTAATGTCAGAGGTACTCCGACCAGAGAGATTTATCGTCATATCTACAGAAGTCTGATAGTTTGGGATTTCCCGAAGCCTCGCTTATTGGAAGAGGGAGTGTCCCGTAAACCCATTTACAGAATCATAGAATGTTAGAGCTGGAAGGGACCATCATCATCTCCAACCCCCTGCTCAATTCAGGATTCAGCAAACCGCCTGATGTCTGTCCAGTCTCTGTTTGAAGACTTCCATTTGAAGAGAACTCACCACCTCTCGTGGCAGCCTGTTCCTCTCATTGATCACCCTCACAGTCAAAAGTTTTTTCTAATATCTAATCTGTATCTTCTCCCTTTCAGTTTCATTCCATTCCACACTGTGACATCCCTTCAGATATTTGTAGTCAGCTATTAAGTCTCCTCTCAGCCTTCTTTTTTGAAGACTAAACATTCCCAAATCCTGTAACCGTTCCTCGTAGGACATAGTTTGCAGTCCGCTCACCATCCTGGTAGCTCTTCTCTGAACTTGCTCCAGTTTAGCGGAAGAAGATGAAGGGGAGAACTGGTCGCACTCTCTAATATAGTCCATGGGAGATACGAGAGGCAAGTATTTCTATGGGATAATATGGACAATGGATACTACTAAATTTGAGGTGCTTTCTAGGCTATCAATACTGCTGGCCTATCTATAGGATCAATACCAGAATTAGTGGATCAGACTACCTCCCCAATTAGCTGTGTGCAATTCCATTGGTAGCTAGGTATACACAGTATAGCACAGCTCCATACACAGTGTAGTGGCCGTTCAGTGATACTACAGCTCAGATCACATTCACGTCAATAAAAGCTGTGCTGCAGTATCTGGGAACGGCCACTAAACAGTGTACGGAGCTGCTCCGCTTACATCCATTCGCCAGTCGCTTACATGCAATCGCACCCGGACCCTGAAGCCTAAGGGGCCCAAGAGTCTCTTTGTCTATATGAAAAGACCAGTGCTATTAAAAATTTGCAATAACTGGGGGCCCCCTTGGAGCTTTTGCATTGGGGCCCATGAGCTTCAAGTTACATCACTGGGTGCGGGTACCAGGTGTCGGACCACAACTGATCAGATATTGATGACTTGTTGCAAGGATAGGTCATCAACATTGTAGGCTTGAATACAAGTGCAGCAAACCCTCAGCTGTGAGAAGTAATAGGTCTGCATGGAAGATGAGTATTTCCATTCACTGATGGCAAGCAGAGAAGAAAGTAGAAGCAGAAGACAGTATAAGAACGTTGCAAAACTTTGTATCATACATTAAACTTTTTGTTGGGTCTCTATATCTGGATGATGATGCAGATGATATTTATGTTTTTATTTTAAAATACTTTTTTTTTAATTAACGGAGCAGAATGCATAGACCAAATTTACAGCTGCAAATTCCTCTGAACCGCTCACTTTGATCAAGAGTGAAAGTATAAAAAAAAAACCGTCGTCATTCGCTTCACCAACATCAACAGTGAGATCAACTCAAATAAGATCCTGTCTGATCGACTCGCTTGGTCTTACACCCCCTCCCCAATTTCTCGCTTTTATTTTGTTTTATTCAGTAGACGCCATCATATATGGACAAAGTCAACCCGTCTTAAAGCTTCGAAAATCCTGATTAATTGCAAAGATGAGAAGAGTCGGGAGTTCCACACCATAAAAAGTCAGAAAAACTGATTTAGAAATAAATGTTGTTTCAAATTATTTATACATTCTTCCCTTTTCTGCCTAATCTCCTGTCTAATCTGCCGGATGATGAAAGGAAAGGGCCTTGGCCGGCACATCGGCTACTGTATCGCGGAAAAAAAAGCAAGAAAAATGCGCAATTTGTTACTGTGAAATATCTAATTAAGGTCAATTGTTTCTTTAAAGACAATAGCGTTCCGAGCAGAGAGCACAAAAGGAACACAACACAATTACTTTCAACCGTCCTAAAATCTCCTGCGTTTTTGCCATCTATGCCGCTTCGGAGAACACAGATACAATATCTGGGGGAGGTGGGCACGAAAACTGCATTTTATGGATGGGGGGGCAGTGAAATAGAGCAGAAAAGGAAAATATTCTGCAGAACCAACTAACATGTACAGCCTTTCCATGATGTCGAACAGGTGAAAGGTATGAGTATATGCCCCTAATGAACATAGGGTCATCCCGGTCTCTACTGTACCTGAAACCACCAGGGATTCATGTAGTCGTTTGTAATGCATCATATTAAAAGGGGTCTTTTTGTCTGTAACAATCCCCTTTCAAATGTTTAATGTATGAAGAAAGTTCCTTCACTGGTTAAAACACTCCCGCAAACTCACCCATCAGTCATACTTAAGGCCTTATTACAGACTGCCTGAAGATTAAATATGTTATATCTATCCATGTATTTCATGTATAAAACAATAACTGTGATTCCTCAGGGGCGGGGCCTGACAGAATATGAACTGCCTATGCGGTTCTCAAGACGAGAGTTACACAGGCTTGAGTCAGTATAATTTTATATATATACAGTACAGAAAAAATATATATTATATATATTTTTTTTTTTGAAAGAAGGGGTGTCGAAAGAGAACGGATAGGGAAGGGACCTGTGAAGAGAACCTCACAATTTTTGAGCAATTTTTCATATATGCTTGCAGAAGAATTTTATTGGTCTGCTATAAAGAGATTGATAATTGAATAGAGATAGATAGATAGATAGATAGATAGATAGATAGATAGATAGAAGTTAGAAAGATTGATAAAAAAATTTGCAGAATCCTGTGACATCGTAATGTGAGTTGTACTGGAAAAAATAATAACTAGAGGCATCTAAGATCCTCGCATTCATGGGCCGGCCAAGAAAGTCTGCACTGCCCTGGTCCGTCTGCCATAGAGTGCTGCTGTGGACACCAGCGTCTTACATTTCTTAATTCTGATATTAAAATACATTATAGGAAGTCTAAGGAATACATAGATCAGAACCCGAAAGGAAGGAAAGAGGGGAAAAAAGGAAGAGAGAGGGAGAAAGAGAAAAGATGTAAGGGAGGGAGAAAGATACAGGAAGAAAGAGAGAAAAGAAGGAAAAGAGGATAAAACTACAAGAAGGAAGAGAGATAGAGAAAGAAAGAAGGAAGACAGATGGAGAAAAAAAAGAAGGAAGCGAGGGAAAAAGATACAGGAAGGAAGAGAGAGAAAGAGAGAAAGAAAGAGAAAGCGAGAACGAGAGAAAGAAAGAATGAAATAAAGAAAAAGGGAAAAAAGAGAAAGGAAGGAAGAGATTAAGAAAGAAAGAAGAAAGAGAGGGAAAAAAAATAAAAGAGATAGAGGGAGAAACGGAAAGGAAGAGAGAAGGATAAAGTAAGGAAGAACGAGAAGGAGAAAGAGAAAGAAAAAATGAATTAAGATGGAGGAAGAAAAGCAAGAAGGACAGGACGAAAGGGGGAAAAGTTAAAGAAAAGGAATAGATGCTTTGATATACAGGTGTTACATAGACTGTGCATGAGCTGTAGATACACAGTAGACAGACCAACATGAAGTAGATTTATCATAGCCTTTGGTTCGTCATGTACGTTCACTCACTGCTTGATGTAAATACCGTACTTCATTTAAGTTCTAATTTTCTCCCAACTTGGTGATTAAAACATAAAACTATGATAATTAGTTATTGGCGCAGCGGCTATTGTTAGCGCAGGGTATGGTCAGCGGACGCGGCTACTAAAACCTCAGCCTTCTGATTCTAACCTTGAAAATCAATCAGACCTGAGAAAAAGCAGCAGCAAAGTCTGTGAATGATCAAGATATAAATTATGTATCACTTCTCCTTTAAGACGGACGCATCGGCAGAGGGTGAACGCTGTGGAACTTTTAAATGAGGCGTCTATAAAAAAAAATAATGAAAAAAAAAAGAAATTAAAAAATTCTGTGTCTTCCTGGGAAGAGTACAGGTCACAAATTGTTCCTATTGCCTGTGTACATCTGCTGGCTCCAAACAATGCCCCCATTTTAATGAAAACGTCATTAGTCTTTCAAAGCAGAGAGTCACGGCCGCGGCTGCTCTGCATAAATTAGAATTTAGTCGATAATGATATAGAGTAATCGCAGGAAAATTGGATTAATACATTATCAAAGAAGCTTCTGGACATCTGGACTTTGGAAATGAGGCTCCTTGTTTTTGTGTCCATCACATATCCTATAATTTGTGTGTTTTCCCAAACACTTTCCATAATTGGGGCTTCAGTTGTACAAACACAAACAATCCTACAGAACGAGGTGACTTTCCAAGGAGATGATGATGATGATGATGATACAAGGGAGGACGGGACACAAATGTATGATTTCCTGTCTGTGGGATAAGCAGCTCATACTCGTTTACTGCACCGGGCTCCGATCTCACCGCTGACAAATTGGCATTTTTTTTTCTTCTCCATAGAAAACCAATATTCTGCGCCCCTTGATTTATGTCAATGATGTCTGGATAGATTATGTGTCACGTCTGACCTTAGATATTTCAGAATTCAACTGCAGCCTTTTATCTTGAGAAATATTTTTTTTTTTCTTTTTAAAGATGATTTTTTTTGGGGGGGCAGAAATAACAGAATTTATTAGATATTTTTCTACGTTTCTGATATTGGACTAAACAGTTTTCCTCAAACAGAAGCCACACAGTAAAATCATCTGTCATTATCTAATTAACAGGGTTATCTCCACTTCTGAAAAGCTTTCCAGTGTCTCCTTAATACCTTTTTAGTACTTTTACACCTTTGTACCATCAACCTCCATGCCCTTGCCACATGCCTAATTGTTTACATGCAGCATGGTTCCATGACAAAGGTCCCATTCAGCATACTCGGTTCTGCCGTGCCATGACCAAGGTGCCATTCAGCATACTCGGTTCTGCCGTGCCATGACCAAGGTGCATTCAGCATACTCGGTTCTGCCATTCCATGACCACGGTGCCATTCAGCATACTCGGTTCTGCCATCCCATGACCAAGGTGCCATTCAGCATACTCGGTTCTGCCTTTCCATGACCAAGGTGCCATTCAGCATACTCGGTTCTGCTGTCCCATGACCAAGGTGCCATTCAGCATACTCGGTTCTGCCTTTCCATGACCAAGGTGCCATTCAGCATACTCGGTTCTGCCGTTCCATGACCAAGGTGCCATTCAGCATACTCGGTTCCGCCGTTCCATCACCAAGGTGCCATTCAGCATACTCGGTTCTGCCGTTCCATGACCAAGGTGCCATTCAGCACACTCAGTTCTGCCGTTCCATGACCAAGGTGCCATTCAGCATACTCCGTTCTACGGTTCCATGACCAAGGTGCCATTCAGCATACTCCGTTCTGCCGTTCCATGACCAAGGTGCCATTCAGCATACTCGGTTCTGCCGTTCCATGACCAGGGTGCCATTCAGCATACTCCGTTCTGCCGTTATATGACCAAGGTGCCATTCAGCATACTCCGTTCTACGGTTCCATGACCAAGGTGCCATTCAGCATACTCCGTTCTGCCGTTCCCTGACCAAGGTGCCGTTCAGCATACTTCATTCTGCCGTTCCATGACCAAGGTGCCATTCAGCATACTCGGTTCTGCCGTTCCATGACCAAGGTGCCATTCAGCATACTCGGTTCTGCCATTCCATGACCAAGGTGCCATTCAGCATACTCAGTTCTGCCGTTCCATGATCAAGGTGCCGTTCAGCATACTCCGTTCTGCTGTTCAATGACTCAGGTGCCGTTCAGCATACTCTGTTCTGCCGTTCCATGACCAAGGTGCCATTCAGCATACTCGGTTCTGCCGTTCCATGACCAAGGTGCCATTCAGCACACTCAGTTCTGCCGTTCCATGACCAAGGTGCCATTCAGCATACTCCGTTCTACGGTTCCATGACCAAGGTGCCATTCAGCATACTTCGTTCTGCCGTTCCATGACCAAGGTGCCATTCAGCATACTTCATTCTGCCGTTCCATGACCAAGGTGCCATTCAGCATACTCCGTTCTGCCGTTCAATGACCCAAGTGCCGTTCAGCATACTCCGTTCTGCCGTTCCATGACCAAGGTGCTATTCAGCATACTTGGTTCTGCCGTTCCATGACCAAGGTGCCATTCAGCATACTCGGTTCTGCCGTTCCATGACCAAGGTGCCATTCAGCACACTCAGTTCTGCCGTTCCATGACCAAGGTGCCATTCAGCACACTCCGTTCTGCCGTTCCATGACCAAGGTGCCATTCAGCACACTCCGTTCTGCCGTTTCATGACCAAAGTGCCATTCAGCATACTCGGTTCTGCCGTTCCATGACCAAGGTGCCATTCAGTATACTCGGTTCTGCCGTTCCATGACCAAGGTGCCATTCAGCATACTCCGTTCTGCCGTTCCATGACCAAGGTGCCATTCAGTATACTCAGTTCTGCCGTTCAATTGCCAAGGTGCTATAAAGCACACTCAGTCAAGAACATAATGTAAGGTTCTATGTATATATTCCTGAAACTCAGTTTGTTCGTCAGCCATTTTACTTTCTGTCTTGCTGCAGCTATCTTGCCCTCAGTCAAAATGGAGTTTCCAGCTTGCATGTTCCCGCCCTGATTCTCTCCTTTGCTTCTTAAGCAGCCACAGCTGAGCAATCAGTGCTTCAGAATCTAGCCTGCAGTGAACCTGTGACTTGACTCCTGTAAGCCTTGGACCTTGTACTCCAGCTATTCCTACTGAGGAACTCTGAAGCACTTGTGGACTCTGAACCCTGCTCTTTAAAAGACCCACGTTTGCATGGACTTACGGTAACAGAGAAGAAGATCCTGAATCTGTATTGGAGAGTGATTGCTGAGCTTGGATTACTCTGGCCTGCTGTGTCTCCTGTTTCTGTGTCTGCAAACTGTGTGACTATTTCTGCCAACTTGTATGAAGTAATACAGGACTTTTCTATATCAAACCTGTGTCTCATGTATGTTCATCGCACCCAAGCACAAGACGCTATATGAACTGTACTACATACATTACAAGATTCTGAAGCCAAAACGTTAGTGTCTGCTGGGTCTGGAAGGCTGTGTCTGCTGTACTGTGGATATCAGACGTCCGGTTGTACTTTCTGTGATGACAGTGGTTGTGACTTCTCACAACCATTCCAGGTGAGCAATTCCCTTAAGTTTTTTCTTTTTTGCAGTGTTACCACAGGTAAACACTATTTTTTTTTCTCCTTTCTTTTTTCTTTTTTGTCTGCTGTAACTCTGGATATCAGATGTCTGGTTGAAACTTTCTGTGATGATAGTGGTTGTGACTTCTCACAACCATTCCAGGTGAGCAGTTCCCTTAATTTTTTTTTTTCTCTCTGCAGTGTTGCCACAGGTGAACACTATTGTTTTTTTTTTTCTCTCCTCTTCTTCCAGTAATCCTGTCTTAAAAGATCTGGAAAATGGAGGCCCGCATAAAGGAACTTTGCGGAGTGACTGATAATATCCTTGCAGATTTGCAGAATATAAAGACCCGTTTTACAAATCTACAGGACCTCAATAATCACAATTTGCAAGTGGTTGGACAGACTACCCAGGATTTGCGAGCCAGGATTGAGGTTCTAGAGGGGCGAGTCCAGGCTCCTGCCGTAGCCCCGAGTGCTGGGATTCCCAAGTTGCCCCCTTTTCGTTTTGGCGGTGAACGTGAGAAATTCAGGGGATTTATTAATCAATGCAATCTTTTTTTTTCTGCACATGCTTCACAATTTCCCACTGAACGATCTAAGGTGCTTACTATAATTATGTTGCTTACCAACAAGGCTTTAATGTGGGCAAACCCTCTGATTGAGACTGAGGATGATTGTTTGAATCACCTTGATGATTTTATTTCAGCCATGGGGCAGGTGTTTGATGACCCCAATCGAGGTGCAACAGCTGAAGCAGCCATGTTAGCTTTGCGCCAAGGTAAGCACTCGGTAGCTGAATATGCCTTGGATTTCAGGAGATGGGCCCTTGATACCACCTGGGACAGTTCCGCCAAAAAATCTATTTTTCGAAAGGGGTTATCTCCACTGATTAAGGATGAACTTGCTCGTGCCGACCCTCCCACTGCGTTAGGTGACTTTATTAACTACTGCATCCGTATTGATACTCGTCTGACTGAACGCAGGCAAGAGAGATGGTTCGAAAGCAATCGTACTAACCTTTTCCTACCTTCCTCTCCAGCTAAGGAACCTTTGAGTAGGATTACACGGGAACCTGAACCTGAACCCATGCAGGTAGACTCTTTACAACGACGGGTTAGTGATGCACGCAAGGAACATCGTTTTAAGGAGAATCTATGTTTCTATTGTGGTAAGTCAGGGCACTTCATTATAAACTGCCCCAGCCATTCTCGTAAGACTACTGCAGCACTTATTCATTGTGAGTGTTGCGAGAGGGGATCTGTCAGGTCCGAGCCTCAGGCTCCAGAGAGATCTGCAGCAACAGATCTTGATTTCTCGGACTTAAACTCCGTTACCTCTGAGGACGTTGACTGTGTAAACGCTGCCATTTTTCAAGTTTCCTCAGCGGTGTCCCAGCTGAGTTGTAAGAAAAACAATTCTCATTGCTTTCTTTCCATCAAACTCTGGGTTGACTCAGCTTGGGTGTCTAGCTCTGCTATGATCGACTCAGGGGCAAGTGGAAATTTTATGGATGTCTCCTTTGCTCTGAAACAGGGAATACGTTCAGTGAAGAAGGCTACTCCAGTACAGATGGAAACTGTGGATGGCTCCCTGCTGACCTCTGGACCAGTGGATCAGGAAACAGAGCCTTTGAGGGTTCTTATGGGTAAAGATCATCAAGAGAAACTGTCCTTTATGCTTATCTCTTCTCCCCACTTTCCCATTATTCTAGGGCTACCATGGCTGCAGGCTCAGAATCCTACCATTAACTGGGAGACCAAGGAATTACACTTTCCAGAGAAACAGATGAGTCCAAAAGTTTCAGCTTGCTCTGTTCCTAAAGGAATCATGTCAGTCCCTGAACTACCAGCTGTATACCAGGACTATGTGGATTTATGTGACAAGAAGAACGCTGACCAGCTTCCTCCTCACCGTCCATATGATTGTCCAATTGAATTATTGCCTGGAGCAGAGATACCTTTTGGTAAGATCTACCCCCTGGCGGGGCCCGAGCTAAAGGCTTTAAAGGATTACATAGATGAAAATCTAGCCAAGGGCTTCATACGCCCCTCTTCATCTCCTGCAGGTGCACCCATCTTCTTTGTAAAGAAGAAAGATGGATCTCTGAGACCATGCGTAGACTATAGGGAACTCAATAAGGTTACTATTAGAAACCGTTATCCATTGCCTTTAATCCCTGAGTTATTGGAGAGAGTGCGACATGCCAAAATTTTTTCTAAACTAGATCTTCGTGGGGCCTATAACTTAGTCCGTATTAGACCTGGGGATGAATGGAAGACTGCATTCAGGTCACGCTATGGACACTTTGAATATCTAGTTATGCCTTTTGGTCTGAGTACCGCCCCAGCCACTTTCCAACACTTGGTGAATGACATCTTCAGGGATCTCCTAGATACATTCGTGGTAATTTATTTGGATGATATTCTAATTTTTTCTAACTCCACAGAGGAACATCATGGACATGTGAGAATGGTCTTGGAACGTCTAAGACAGAATCATCTTTACATCAAACTTGAAAAGTGTGAATTCCATAGGACCGAAATTCAATTTCTGGGGTATGTACTGTCTACACAAGGAATTAGTATGGATGGAAGCAAAACCCAAGCCATCAAGGATTGGCCAAGTCCTAGAAATGTGAAGGAGGTACAGCGCTTTATCGGGTTTGCCAACTTCTATAGACGTTTCATTAGAAATTTCTCTGAGGTAGTGTCACCTATCACTCAACTTACCCGGAAAGAGTCTAGGTTTTCCTGGACTCCCCAAGCCCAGGAAGCATTTTCCCGTCTAAAAGATAAATTTACCACTGCACCTATCCTAGTACATCCCAACCCCGAGCTTGCCTTCATAATAGAGGTGGATGCTTCAGACTGTGCCGTTGGAGCTATACTCTCTCAGAGAACAGGTGAGAAGAATGTCTTGCATCCCTGTGCCTTCTTTTCCCAGCAGTTGTCTTCGGCTGAGAGGAACTACGATGTGGGCAATAGAGAGTTGTTGGCCATTATTGCCGCCTTCAAAGAATGGAGACACCTTCTTCAGGGAGCTGCACAGCAAATAGTCGTCCTGACAGACCATCGTAACCTTGAGTTTATCAGGTCGGCTAAGTGCCTGACTCCTCGCCAGGCTCGCTGGAATCTTTTCTTAAACCAATTTAATTTTATCATCTCTTATAGACCAGGATCGCGCAATGGAAAGGCTGATGCACTCTCTAGGATTTACTCAGCAGAGACACGTCCAATTACTACTCCTAAGACTATTCTTCCTGACTCTAGATTCCTAGGAGTAATTCATAATCAAGACCTACTTAAGGACATCAAGGAAGCATACCATGCGGATTCCTTTTTGGCACAACCCCCAAGGGACGTAAGTCTTGTCTTTAAGAATGGTATGTGGATTCAGGGACAACGCCTGTATATTCCTGAAACAGTCAGATTGAGAGTATTGCAACTCATTCACGATTCCAAGATAGCTGGGCATAGAGGAATTCTAAAGACACAGGAATTTCTTTCTCGTTTCTTTTGGTGGCCCACTTGCAGGAAGGATGTTTTGAATTATGTCACTTCATGTGAGGTCTGTGCAAGATGCAAAACACCTCGCTCCTCACCAACTGGTCTGTTACAGCCTCTTCCCACCCCGTCCCGCCCGTGGGGATCCATTTCTATGGACTTCATTGTGGAGTTACCAACCTCTCAGGGGAAGAACACCATTCTAGTGGTGGTTGACCGTCTAACAAAGGCAGCTCATTTTATCCCTTGTGTCGGCTTACCCACTGCAAAACAGACATCAGATTTGATGATTAAAGATGTGTTTCGCTTACATGGAGTACCGGATGAGGTTATTTCGGATCAAGGGGTGCAATTCACTTCTAGGTTTTGGCAAAATTTCTGTGCAGCATTGGACATTAAAGTAAACCTTTCTTCTGCTTTTCATCCCAGACTAATGGACAGACCGAACGAACCAATCAAACCCTGGAGCAGTATCTCCGCTGCTTTATCTGCCACCTACAGGATGATTGGGTGGATCTACTTCCATTAGCTGAGTTCTCTTATAACAACTCTCAGAGTGCCTCCACTAAACAGTCTCCTTTTTACTCTAATCTAGGTTATCATCCTAACATTCTACCACGATTTCCCATAGAAACGCCTTTACCAGCAGTGGCTGAAAGAATCACGTCTTTACAGAAGAATATGGATCTTCTAAAGGAGAATCTGGAATCGGCTCAGGAAAGGTACAAGAAAGCAGCAGATAAATTTCGTAAACCTGCACCAGCTTTCAAGGTAGGAGACCTGGTCTGGCTGTCAACCAGAAATCTTAAGTTAAGGATTCCATCGTCTAAGTTGGGACATAAGTACATTGGACCCTATAAAATCAGTAAAATTATAAGTGCTGTTGCTTGTCGTCTTCAACTGCCCAGAACTATGAGAATCCACCCTGTCTTTCATGTATCCCTACTAAAGGCTGCGACACCCAATACGTTTCCTGGACGTTCTTCTCCTTGCCCTGACCCAGTGCTAGTCGATGGTCAGGAAGAATTTGTGGTGGAAAGGATTTTAGATTCCAGGTTGTATAGAAATCAGTTACAATATCTGATTAAATGGCAGGGCTACCCAGTGGAGGACAACTCATGGGAACCGGTCAATAACGTTAATGCTCCTCGCTTGCTCCGTCAGTTTCATCAGAGGTACCCACACAAGCCTGGTCTGAGGTCATCCGGGGTTGTCCTTAAGGGGGGAGTAATGTAAGGTTCTATGTATATATTCCTGAAACTCAGTTTGTTCGTCAGCCATTTTACTTTCTGTCTTGCTGCAGCTATCTTGCCCTCAGTCAATATGGAGTTTCCAGCTTGCATGTTCCCGCCCTGATTCTCTCCTTTGCTTCTTAAGCAGCCACAGCTGAGCAATCAGTGCTTCAGAATCTAGCCTGCAGTGAACCTGTGACTTGACTCCTGTAAGCCTTGGACCTTGTACTCCAGCTATTCCTACTGAGGAACTCTGAAGCACTTGTGGACTCTGAACCCTGCTCTTTAAAAGACCACGTTTGCATGGACTTACGGTAACAGAGAAGAAGATCCTGAATCTGTATTGGAGAGTGATTGCTGAGCTTGGATTACTCTGGCCTGCTGTGTCTCCTGTTTCTGTGTCTGCAAACTGTGTGACTATTTCTGCCAACTTGTATGAAGTAATACAGGACTTTTCTATATCAAACCTGTGTCTCATGTATGTTCATCGCACCCAAGCACAAGACGCTATATGAACTGTACTACATACATTACACATACACAGCACACTCTTATTTCAAATTCAGTTTCTTTTATTCCAAAACCAAGTGCAGAAGGGCGTATGTTCAGAAAACATTTAACATTTCGACCCAATCCATGGTCTTATTCACACGGTCGCTCTTGGAATGAGAAGCTTGTCATCAGGAAAGTTATGGCCAGACCCCTTATCACCACAGCATGCATAACGGAGGTGCAGGAGTGCTCTGGACATTGCTCACAATAAGGTAAGGTAACTTCACCCCAATCGGGCCTACATATGATTCACAACTTTCCTGATGAGACAACCCCTTTATAAAAAAAAAACTAGATAATACATGACTCGCGTACCGGCGCAGTTTCTCTGATGACAACGCTAACTCCCAGTGGTCAAGTGACAAACAATTTCCAGTGACAGTACTGACATTAGAGTAATGGTGCTGGTCTGGGAGGTAAGTATTATAGTTTTTTTTTAATTTGCTATGCACCATACATGTCCATTAGTGGACATCCACTTTAAAATTAGGAATCAATGGCTCAAACGGCAGCAACTACCCCAAACCCACAATTTGTTGTATCTAGAGAGTATATCACTACCTCATCTACATCTAATTGACAAATAATGGACAATTCCTTTTGAGAATGAGTTAAAAAATTAATGCAAAAAAGCTAAAAATGTACATATAATATAAAATGTAATGACCTCTCAACAAACAAAAACGCGCTGATAGTCAAAGATTTGCGCGATGAAAGGGTTAAGACCACAGCTCACCAGGAGAAGAAAGGTCGGATTATATTACCGATAGGTCGTAGATGGCAGATATTTAATCTTAATATTGACAAAAATCAAACCGCACAAATTATAGGTTTTCTATAGAAAATGAAGTGCAAATTCATCAGGATGGAAGATTAATATTCGAGGAGAGACACAAACATCCAAGCTGTTTAAAAAATAATCATTACGCTCATGGCAAGAACGGCTTCTACATCCCGACTTCCTCCAGGGCCAAATTATAAAGGATATATTTTTATGTAATTTTAAATATATTAATCTCATAAATCAAAAAGATAAAGAAAGAAAGAGAAAACTGACATGGGACTGATAGACGGGGATAACAAAAAGATTTGACATCTGTGGCAGCCGGACCGGGGCAACCTTGGTCATCATCCTGAGCACCTCTTGAGTTTACTGGTCCCTGGGATGGCTGCTATGGAAGATCGCACTTGGCGCCGGAGCAGGGCAGCATTCATCTTTTTGCTAAACTCTAGCTGCGTAATATCTCCAACAGTGATGAGCACAAGTGCTCGGATAAGGTGTTATCTGAGCATGCTCGGCTGCTAACAGAGTGACTTCGGCGTGCTCGAATACTACGTTTGGGTCACCGTGCCTGCATGTCTTGCGGCTGCTCGACAGCCACAACACAGGCCTATTTGTTAGGCAATCCCTGCATGTGTTGCGGCTGTCGAACAGCCGCCAGACATGTAGCCACGGGGACTGGAACATAGTATCCGAGCACGCCAAAGACACTTGCTTAGCACCTGAGCATGGCGGATAACGCCTTATCCGAGCATGTTCGCTGATCACTAATCTCCACCCATTGATGTTTAATGTAGTGCATAGAATAAAGTTCGCCACATTGTATGGGTGCAAACACTTTAGAAAAATACAAAAAAAAAATCCAGATAAAGCATTTCATTCTGACTTTCTCCCATTTTTAGGACCCGATCTACACCAAGACCTCTGAATGGGAACCATTTAATGCATAATTTTCCCCCATGGTGGATATACAGGGGAATCGAGCAGTAGCCACAAGTTTTCCAAGAGAGATATCAGCTAATGTCTGTATGTCACAGGATGACCGAGGAAATGTCTAAAGTGGTCAACCCATAAAATATACCAATGAATCTACCAAACTCACTCCAGGAGATATCCTAAGCCAGCTCTTGCAATATGGAGCTTAAAGGGGATGTCCACCTCTGGGGCCAATTTTTATTCCAGTTTAATGAATGTATTTTGGTGGTTAAAATAAATTTTACAATTTGGTTTAATTAAAAATGTTGCCCTGTTTGCCTTGTGTCGTCTTAGGCAAAAATGAGCTGAGAATCCATCAGTGAGCTCAGACTGACGGGGACTTTGAAACTCTTATATGTCTTTTTCTGAGCTCCTCTCACCCGACTTATGACTACGGACCACATAATAGTTGAATGAGAAGAAAAGCAAAGAGACTATAAAGGTCAAACTGTGAAAAATTTTAACAAGACCAAAATTGTAAACCTGATGGTGTTTTTTTGAGCCCTAAATACACTAATTTAAAGAGGTTGTCCACTACTTTAGCACTGATGATCTATCCTCAGGATAGGTCATCAATGTCTGATTGGTCGGGGTCCGACACTCGGCCGGCGTCCGTCGACACCTATAGCAGCTGATTACCTATAATACTTACTTGTGGAACTGGGCGACTTGTGGTAGTGGCCACAGCAGGGTCATACACATCCGCCTCCTATTCAATTGAATAGGAGGCGGATGTGTAGCACCAAGCCTCGGCCTCTATCAGAAGACGGCCAGCTCCGCAAGTGCTCACTTCCAGCCGGAGGCCTTCACTGACGACACCGAGAGCAGCCGATCGCCGGAGGTGCCAGGTGCCGGAACCCGACTGATCCGACATTGATGTCCTATCCTAAGGATAAGTGATCAATGATAAATTAGTGGACAACGTCTTTAAGTAAGGAAAAAGTTGTCCCGAAAGTGAACAACCAGGTACAAATTTCCATCCACCATCTAGACATCTTGCAAATGTATCCACATATACGCAACCCACCTTACATTGTCTATTGCACTCCAAACCCACCATAATCAAGTCACCATCAAGTTATCACTGAGCTGCATGGCTGGAGATAGGGCGGTCTGGCTTCTGGAAAGACTTAGAGGACAAAAATGGCAAAAGACAGTCAAAAATTTGTGGGGAACCATTTTTTAGGGCTGAGATTTGGTAGCGCCCACAGCCATGGCTAATTACTCGAGGACATCAACCAAAATTCCATAATTACATTGTCAACCAAGACAAATCAAATGTGGTCAACAGAATTAATTTTGGGAAGTGGTCTTCATAAAGGGTTTAATGAAGTTGGAACTGATAAGTTCTCTAGGTGTACTACTAACATTTTCAACGTGAAAATAGTGTTCAAAACATTTTCCAGTGAGAAGATTTCATGTAGCAAGTAGAGGAATGAGAGTCTCAAAAAGGATGACCACACAGACTAAAATGTGGTCTACATAAATTGGGAGGTCTTCTCAAAGAATTAGTCTTATTGAGCATTTTCCTGGTCTACTGAATGTTTTGAAATTATGGTATCTCTTGGCTTTATTCACAAATAAGTATTTTTTTAAGGCTCAAAATATATATAAATTCCTTTAATTTGACATTACCAGAGCCTAAAACAATGAAAATTGTCTAGTTGATAATAGTTGATAATGATAACTGACTTTTTTTTTTGTGTCACGTGCCGGCCTATTCAATACATTATGGTCCATAATATTTTATAACCTTTTATCCACTTTTTATTTTATGCTTTTATTTTTTGGCCCCGGTGTTCCATTCGCTGGTAATTGCGTAAACCAAAGGCAATAAAATGTCTCGCGTTATGAGATTACCGTTTTATGACACGGTTTATAGTTTGACTTTTCATCCAAAACGTGTGGATAAAAGCAAAAAAAAAAAAAAAAAAAAAAACTAAATGATAATAATAATATAGAAAAATAAATAAATAAAAATAATGGCTTTCCCTTTAATCCCACAAAATTCACCAGGGCAACAGTTTTAATTGGCCCTGAAAATAGCCGAGCATTAACATTTCCCTACAAGCAAAAGTTTTATAATAGCAGTTTGCTTTTTTTTATGTAGAAAGAAATTAAAGGCCAGGCGTAAATCGTAGGAAAATGACTTCATTTTATAGATGCGTGACTGTTCCTTTAAGAGAGATATATATATCAATATATACATGGAGGTGAAAAAAAAAAAAGAAAAACAGCTTATTTATTTACTAACAATGGAAGGAAATTACATTTGATTAATGGACTCGTTTCCCTAAAGGCACAGCAATAAGTCCTGTATTTGGCATGCCAAGTTACAAATGGCCGATACTTACTTAAAATTATCTTGCGCGCAATTCAGCTATTTAATTGTCATTTTAAAATCATGCATATTGATAGTGAACTGTTGTTAAACCGTCTCCTTTCCAACAGAAATATATAACCCTCCCCTCTTGAAATATAAAAGCTGGCCTGATAGTACATAATGAGCACTGCGGGAGACAGACCCTTAAAAGAAGTACATTAAGCAGAGTAAATTCTCTAAGCGGCAAAGAAATATTTAGACCAAGACATTACATTAATACATCGAAGACTGAGAGGAACGACGCTCGTTTCTCAGTGGTGTTTCTTACAATTCTGTTAACATTGCAGGGGACTGATTTATTAAAAAAAAAAAAGTAAAAAAAATTACAATGTAACCTTTATACATGGAAATGCATTTTGGACAAATAAAATCCGGATTTTTAGAAAAAAATGTATTTTTATCTACCATGTAATTCTTTTTCTATTTTCCTACTACCATGGTTCTACCATAAGAAGCAGCTGGATATCAACAGACAGAACTTTTCTCTGTTGCCGTGCAATAATGGATATTGTGAGCTGTTCGTCAAAACAGTCGTTTTGGGATATGAAAATAATGTTCTAGAATTTTGTCATTTGAATGACTTTTTTTTCCATGTTTCAGCTACAGAGCAAAATAATTGACCCGATACTAATTTATTTCTTATTTAAAGAAACTAATATAGTTCAAGAGAAAAAAAAAGGAAAATATTACTTTATTCGGCCACTAACTGCTGAATTCTTAAAGGGAGCCCTGTCACCAGGTTTGACCGATATGAGATAAGACCATCACCTTTCAGGCCTGACATACAGTGTTCTATAATGCTGTATATCTGCCCCCAACCCGACCTGCAAAACAAGAAAAAGAGCTTTAATTATACTCACCTACGGGGCGGTCCGGTCCGAGGGGTGTCGTTGGTCTTGGTCTGCCTTGAGAGCGGGTTGCGAGCCACATTTAGGTCCAATAAACAAGAAGAGCGCAGCATGCTAAATCCACCTGAGGAAGGTAGCGGTCCGCTGCTGAAACGCGTAGTGGTCTAATGAAAGGTTTGTTTACCACTAATCCATTACAGTGTGCTCTATAGACATAGCGCTCCTTAAATTGACCACATATATATTTTTTCCAAAAAACAGTTAGGTCCAAGAGAGAGTCACGAGCCACATCCAGCTCCCGCCCACCTCACAATAGCGAGACACATTGCCCCCATTACTGGTATAAGGACAGCCAAAGTTTTTTCACTGAAATTACACAAAGGCAGTGTACCAAGAGCCAGGGGTTCCCACAATACCCCCACTCAGTATTCTTGCATCAACAACCCCACCACACTGTCGCATCCAGCTTTAAGCATCTCCTCTTGACACTTCACATCATCCGGTCTCCATCTTACCATACTTAAATTATTTCCAAACCCCCAAGGCCAGAATATGCACATTCAGATCTGCTCTTCTGTACTGGGCTACTCACAAAATTCACCATCTGGAAAACTGCTCTTCATAGTTGTTTGCTAGACATGATGCTAAAGGCACCAAGCTGGCAGCCAGTTGCGAGCCACATATCATGGGCCTGAGAGCCACATGTGGATCCCGAGCCACTGGTTGGGGACCCTGCTCTATACTGTCGTCTACAGTAGGAGGACTCCACACTGTCGTCTATGGTCGGGAGACTTTACACTGTGGTCTACAGTCGGGAGACTCCACACTGTGGTCTATGGTCGGGAGACTTTACACTGTGATCTACAGTAGGAAGACTCCACACTGTGGTCTATGGTCGGGAGAGTTTACACTGTGGTCTACAGTAGGAAGACTCCACACTGTGGTCTATGGTCGGGAGACTTTACACTGTGGTCTACAGTAGGAAGACTCCACACTGTGGTCTATGGTCGGGAGACTTTACACTGTGATCTACAGTAGGAAGACTCCACACTGTGGTCTATGGTCGGAAGACTTTACACTGTGGTCTACAGTTGGGAGACTCCACACTGTGGTCTATGGTCGGGAGACTTTACACTGTGGTCTACAGTAGGAAGACTCCACACTGTGGTCTATGGTCGGAGACTTAACACTGTAGTCTACAGTAGGAAGACTCCACACTGTGGTCTATGGTCGGGAGACTTTACACTGTGGTCTACAGTAGGAAGATTCCACACTGTGGTCTATGGTCGGGAGACTTTACACTGTGGTCTACAGTAAGAAGACTCCACACTGTGGTCTATGGTTGGGAGACTTTACACTGTGGTCTACAGTAGGAAGACTCCACACTGTGGTCTATGGTTGAGAGACTTTATACTGTGGTCTACAGTAGGAAGACTCCACACTGTGGTCTATGGTCGGGAGACTTTACACTGTGGTCTACAATAGGAGGACTCCACACTGTCGTCTATGGTCAGGAGACTTTACACTGTGGTCTACAGTCGGGAGACTCCACACTGTGGTCTATGGTCGGAAGACTTTACACTGTGGTCTACAGTTGGGAGACTCCACACTGTCGTCTATGGTCGGGAGACTTTACACTGTGGTCTACAGTAGGAAGACTCCACACTGTGGTCTATGGTCGGGAGACTTTACACTGTGGTCTACAGTAAGAAGACTCCACACTGTGGTCTATGGTCGGGAGACTTTACACTGTGGTCTACAGTAGAAAGACTCCACACTGTGGTCTATGGTCGGGAGACTTTACACTGTGGTCTACAGTAGAAAGACTCCACACTGTGGTCTATGGTCGGGAGACTTTACACTGTGGTCTACAGTAAGAAGACTCCACACTGTGGTCTATGGTCGGGAGACTTTACACTGTGGTCTACGTAGGAAGACTCCACACTATGGTCTACGGTCGGGAGACTTTACACTGTGGTCTACAGTAGGAAGACTCCACACTGAGGTCTATGGTCGGGAGACTTTACACTGTGGTCTACAGTTGGGAGACTTTACACTGTCATCTATGGTCGGGAGACTTTACACTGGGTCTACAGTCGGGAGACTCTACACTGTGGTCTACAGTAGGGTGACTACAATGTAGCTACAGTGTGTTAACTCTATCCTGCAGTCTACAGTGAGGTGAGTTCATAATATGGTCTATGGTATGCTGGCTCTATGCTACAGTGTACAGTATGGTGAATCTAACCTCTGACCTATAGAAAGGTGACACAATGCTAAGGTCTACAGTATGATGACTAATTTTTGCTATGATCAACATTATGGTAACTAAACTACACTATGGTCTACAGTATGGTGACTTTATTGCTATGGCCTACATAATGGTAACTCAGTATGTCTACAGTATGGTCACACTACGCTACGTTTACGTACTTTACACAGCATTGTTACTTAATTCTATGTTCTACATTACCATTGGGATGGATTGTTTAAATGGCTGAAGAATCTTCCTGCTATTTTTTTATTTTCTAATAAAGAGCATGTTTTCTATGCAAAGAGGCACCACATGTACAATAAATTGCCTAAATATCCATAGATTATAGTGGACTTATTATATTTGCCATTGTGGAACTTACTGGAAACTCCCACCACCAATATACGGTATAAGTTTGTAGAGACCTCCGGTTTAAAAACCTAAAAAAAAACTTAAACGCATGAGTAATGGAAAGGTGTGCATTATTTAGCATCTAGGTGGCCAATAAACAGGAGATACTTCGTAGTAACACTTTGTCCTTGTTGGCCACTTTCACAAGTTCTGCCCGGTGTGGTGTTTAGAATATATAACTGCATTTTAATAACTCCGTTTTCTGTCTCGGGAAACGCCTTACATTAGGTAATGCAAGCATAAATAAAATATAGAGCTGTGAAACACGACGCCACAAACCACCGTTCGTATATTTAGCAGGATCTCCACCGAACTGATAAATATTTAGACTGGAGCAAAATAGCTGTTTTTTTGGTATTACATTAGCCTGCCATATGTGATTGATTTGGTGGCTTACTTGACAGTCGTGTATAAACATATGCTGCAGAAGAATGTTATTCATGGGTGCAGGAGGAAATATATTACTACTTACACAGGCAGCATACACACAGACCAGTATATAAGCCCGTACACACCAGTATAATACTATACTGGGAGTTATTTAAAACTGAAAATAGGACCGGAGACTAAAGCTCAGCCACAACTGGCAATCACATTACATTGGGTCAGTGACATCAAGGCATCAAAACTAATAAAGTCTCCCAAAGAAAACGTACCAGTAACATACCCAAAATATCATCTAGGTGGAGTCACTATGGGCAGTGGTCAACCATCGAAAACATAGTATCTTCAGGGATGAATCCAAGAATCAAGACATCTGCTCCACTGTCAACTTCAGATGAGGTTGTCCACTGTTGGACTTCAATGGTCCTGTTGTGGCTGGGATGATTTATTGTCAAGATCCGGGCTCACTATTGGGATGGATAACATAAACGGTTATACTGGGAGGGATTTTATGCTTTTTAATGTCATACACCAAATCAAACTGGCATCATTCCTGCCAACCCAAAATCCAAGTTCTTGGTTCGTAGCTTGTCTAAAAAAATACTTGGTGGGGATCCATCCGCAACAAAGCCCAGCTGAAGACAACCTCATGGAAAGTGGACAGAGGAACAGATTATTGACTTTTTGGATTTACCACTTTTCGTTTTAATTTTTTTAAAGTTTAAGATTGAATGTGAGGGTAAGTAAGGATCATAATCATGAACTTTTATTGCCTCCTGAATTAAGATAGAGGGGGCACCATCATTGTGTTTATATTCCCGGCAGGATGATACGGCCACGTCTGCTCCATATGAATGGGCGAACATCATTGCTACAGAAAGTACAGCCAAACCTCTCCACTAATGTGGTGGTCCGCAAGTAGCTAGATCATTAAGTTGGATATGCTCAGTTCTATATATAACCTCTTGGAGATCCCCTTTAATTTTTCTGTGACTGTAAAAATTACTACTGAATTCTACCACGGCTGCGGAGTTAGATAAATTTGACAAGATGATACGCTGGCTCGTAGGTTAGTCAGCTGATTGGTTACAGATCTATAGGTCTGCGCCCCGGACCATCTGCTAGAGTACAGATAAAAGACCCCACAGGAGTCTCCCTGCTGAGAGGTTATTTGTGATGTCTCTTCCACGAGCGACAGGGACCTGCCCGACTCTTCTACAGGTCACTGAAAATCTCCAGGAGCAAAATGGTTTCTGATCTACTCAAGTCAAATATTTAATAAAGGGAAGGAGAAATAAATAATCCTGCAATGATCACAGGGTTCATTCTTATCTTGTCATCTAATCTGATCTCACATAGGACTGACGTATTTACACCAAAACCTGACGCTCACATTATCCAACTGCTAGCAGCATAGCATCATTTATCAGGAAGCATTTTAAGTTTATTTCAACCTATATGTAAGAATAACTGTGTTTTTTATTTTTAAATAAAAAAGTGATTTTTTTTATTTCAAATAAAAGACATTATTCTGGCTGTGTCTTTATTTACCATATAACTATAGGATTAGTAATGGATAGGTGTCTTATAGACATATTTCCATTACTTATCCATGGGCTTGATGTCACCTGACAATACAAAGGTGACATCAACCCCTCAAATATGAACCCCACTTGCCACCGCCACAGGGCAAATGGGAACAGCCAGGCAAAGCAAACTCATCTAATAGATGCGCCTTTTCTGCTATTTTTAGGTGGGAAGGGCAATATCCATGGCCTCTTACCAGCCTGAGAATACCAGCTCCCAGCTGTCTTATTTAGCTTGGCTGATTGTCAAAAATGCGGGGGACCCCACACCGTTTTTTTTTCTTATTTATTTAAATAATTAAAAAATATGGAGTAACGACCCCTCTATTCTTGATAACCAGCCTTGCTAACGCTGACAACTGAGGGTTGCAGCGTGCAGCTGTCAGTTTCGCCTGGCTGATTATCAAAAGTACAGGGTAACCCACACCGCTTTTTTCTATTATTATTTATTTAGAGCGCAGGCAGCGGCTGATGAATACTCCCATCAGTTGCCGCCTGTTCTCGCTGTTATTAGTTGCATAGTAGTCCCATCAGCCGACGCCAATGAGTGGAGGAAAACGCCAATGAGTGGATGGGCTTATGCAGTCATTTGACACAGTGTTAAACGTGTCTCTCTGACCGGCGGTAATTATTTTATAGCTGATCAGAGGCAGTGTGTGCCATGCTGTCAAGCACATGATAGGATGGCAAACACTGGATGTTCGGGCCCCCCATTCAAGTGAATGGGTTCCGGGTTCGGATACTATTCTGGTACCTAAATCCAAACTTTTTTTTTTTTTTAACTGTACAGCCTAAACCGCCGGACCCGAACATCCAGGGGTCCACCCATCTCTAATTCGGAGTTATATCGTGCATTATACTCCCGAGCTGCACTCCCTATTCCGCTGTTGCAGTTATTGTGTACATACATTACATTACTGATGCTGAGTTACATCCTGTATTATACTCCAGAGCTGTACTCACTATTCCACTGGTGAAGTCACTGTGTACATACATTACATTACTGATCCTGAGTTACATCCTGTATTATACTCCAGAGTTGCACTCACTATTCTAATGGTGCAGTCACTGTGTACATACATTACATTACCGATCCTGAGTTACATCCTGTATTATACTCCAGAGCTGCACTCACTATTCCACTGGTGCAGTCACTTTGTACATACATTACATTACACTACAATACATCCTAGGGTGCTGAAAGAGTTAACAGAAGAAATTGCTGAACCACTAGCCAGAATCTTTGAAAAATGCTGGAGAACAGAAGTCCCAGAAGTTTGGAGAAGGCCAAATGTTGTCCCGATCTTCAAAAAAGAGGACAGAGCCAGGAAATTACAGGACAGTGAGTCTTACTTCTATACCAGGAAAGATCTTTGAACAAATTATTAAACAGCATGCATGTAAGTACTTGGATAAGAATACAGTAATTAACCAGAGTCAGCATGGGTTTGTAGCAAACAAGTCATGCCAGACTAATCTAATTTCCTTTTGTGATGGAATCACTGACTGGGTGGATCAGGGAAATGCAGTAGATATAGTATATCTCGATTTCAACAAAGCTTATCTCATACTATCCTTTAAAATGACCAAGTATTGGACTGACAAGGCTACGGTTAGATGGATTCATAAGTGGCTCAGTGATCGTACGCAAAGAGTGGTAATAAATGGTTGCACATCCAATTGGAAAGTGTTTCAAGTGGGGACCACAAGGCTCTGTCCTGGCCCCAGCGTTGTTCAACATTTTTTAAATGATCTAGATAAGCGAACTGAAGGTAAAATAATCAAGTTTTCAGACTATGCAAAGCTAGGAGGGATAGCTAACACTAGAGGAGACAGAGAAACGATTCAGAAGGATCTAGATAAACTTGAACAATAAGCAGCGACTAATAGAATGGTATTTAACAGGGATGCAAGATTCTACATCAGGGCAAGAAAAACAAAAATTACATCTAAAGAATGGAGGAATAGAACTAAGCATCAGCACATGAGAAAAGATTTGAGTATACTAATAGATCACAGACTGCACGAGTCAACAGTGTGATGCAGCAGCAAAAAAAAGGAAAACAGTTCTAGGATATAGTAAGAGAAGTATAGAGTCTAGATTATGTGAAGTAATTATCCCCCTCTACTTCTCCTTGGTCAGGCCTCATCTGGAATACTGTGTCCAGTTCTGGGCACCACATTTTAAAAAATATTGAAAAACTGGGGCAAGTACCGAGACGAGCGACCAGGATGGTGAGCGGACTGCAAAGTATGTCCTATGAGGAACGGTTAAAGGATCTGGGAACGTTTGCTTGTAAAAAAGAAGGCAAAGAAGACTTAATAGCTTTCTACAAATATCTGAAGGGCTGTCACAGTGAAGAGAGATCCTCCTTAGTTTCATTTGAACATGGAAACACGAGATGCTATGGTATCGAACTGAAAGGGAGAAGATACAGATTAATATTAGAAAAAACTTTTTGACAGTGAGGGTGATCAATGAGTGGAACAGGCTGCCACGAGAAGTGGCGAGTTCTCCTTCAATGGAAGTCTTCAAACAGAGGCTGGGCAGACATCTGTCTAAGATGGTTTAGTGAATCTTGCATTGAGCAGGGGGTTAGACACGATGACCCGAGAGGTCCCTTCTAACGCTAATATTCTATGATTCTAGGATTACTTATTCAGTACTGATCCTGAGTTACATTCTGCATTATACTTCAGAGCGGCATTCACAGTGACTGCACCAGCAGGACAGTGAGAGCAGCTCTGGAGAATAATGAAGGACATAACTCAGG
The DNA here is from genome assembly GCA_033576555.1 of Oophaga sylvatica. Taxonomy (NCBI): domain Eukaryota; kingdom Metazoa; phylum Chordata; class Amphibia; order Anura; family Dendrobatidae; genus Oophaga; species Oophaga sylvatica. The sequence continues at coordinate 38,592,567 of JARQOD010000010.1, read as the reverse complement.
ATCAGTAATGTAATGTATGTACACAGTGACTGCACCAGGAGAAAAGTGAGTGCAGCTCTGGGGTATAATACAGGATGTAACTCAGGATCTGTACAGGATCAGTAATGTAATGTATGTACACAGTGACTGCACCAGCAGAATAGTGAGTGCAGCTCTGGGTATAATGCAGGATGTAACTCAGGATCAGTAATGTAATGTATGTACACAGTGACTGCACCAGCAAAATAGTGAGTGCAGCTCTGGAGTATAATACAGGATGTAACTCAGGATCAGTAATGTAATTTATGTACACAGGGACTGCAACAGCAGAATAGTGAGTGCAGCTCTGGAGTATAATACAGGAGGTAACTCAGGATCAGTAATGAAATGTCTGTACACAGTGACTGCACCAGCAGAATAGTGAGTGCAGCTCTGGAGTATAATACAGGATGTAACTCAGATCAGTAATGTAATGTATGTACACAATGACTGCACCAGCAGAATAGTGAGTGCAGCTCTGGGGTATAATGCAGGATGTAACTCAGGATCAGTAATGTAATGTATATACACAGTGACTGCACCAGCAGAATAGTGAGTGCAGCTCTGGAGTATAATACAGGATGTAACTCAGGATCAGTAAGTAATGTATTACACAGTGATGGCACCAGCAGAAAGTGAGTGCAGCTCTGGAGTATAATACAGGATGTAACTCAGGATCAGTAAAGTAATGTATGTACACAGTGATGGCACCAGCAGAATAGTGAGTGCAGCTCTGGAGTATAATACAGGATGTAACTCAGGATCAGTAATGTAATGTATGTACATAGTGACTGCACCAGCAGAATAGTGAGTGCAGCTCTGGAGTAAAATACAGGATGTAACTCAGGATCAGTACGGGATAAGTAGTGATGACATGTATGTACAGTCATGGCCAAAAGTTTTGAGAATGACACAAATATAATTTTTACAAAGTCTACTGCTTCACTTTTTCTAATGGCAATTTGCATATACTCCAGAATGTTATAAAGAGTGATCAGCTTAACAGCAATTACTTGCAAAGTCAATATTTGACTAGAAAATGAACTTTATCCCCCAAAACACATTTCAACATCATTGCAGCCTTGCCTTAAAAGGACCAGCTAACCTCTTTTCAGTGATTGCTCCATTAACACAGGTGTGGGTGTTGATGAGGACATGGCTGGAGATCAATCTGTCATGATTAAGTAAGAATGACACCACTGGACACTTTAAAAGGAGGCTGGTGCTTGGCATCATTGTTTCTCTTCTGTTAACCATGGTTATCTCTAAAGAAACATGTGCAGTCATCATTGCAATGCACAAAAATGGCCTAACAGGGAAGAGTATCACAGCTAGAAAGATTGCACCTCAGTTAACAATCTATCGCACCATCAAGAACTTCAAGGAGAGAGGTTCCATTGTTGCCAAAAAAGGCTTCAGGGCGCCCAAGAAAGACCAGCAAGCGCCAGGACCGTCTCTTAAAAGTGTTTCAGCTGCGGGATCGGGCTACCAGCAGTGCAGAGCTTGCTCAGGAATGGCAGCAGGCAGGTGTGAGTGCATCTGCACGCACTGTGAGGCGGAGACTCTTGGAGCAAGGCCTGGTCTCAAGGGGCAGCAAAGAAGCCACTTCTCTCCAGAAAAAACATCATGGACAGACTGATATTCTGCAAAAGGTACAGGCAGTGGACTGCTGAGGACTGGGGTAAAGTTTTTTCTCTGATGAATCCCCTTTTCGATTGTTTGGGACATCAGGAAAACGCCTCATTCGGAGAAGACAAGGTGAGCGCTACCACCAGTCTTGTCTCATGCCAACTGTTAAGCATCCTGAAACCATTCATGTGTGGGGTTGCTTCTCAGCGAAGGGAATCGGCTCTCTCACAGTCTTGCCTAAAAACACAGCCATGAATAAAGAATGGTACCAGAATGTCCTCCAAGAGCAACTTCCCAACCCTCCAAGAGCAGTTTGGCGATCAACAATGCCTTTTCCAGCATGATGGAGCACCTTGCCATAAAGCAAAGGTGATAACTAAATGGCTCAGGGAACAAAACATAGAGATTTGGGTCCATGGCCTGGAAACTCCCCAGATCTTAATCCCATTGAGAACTTGTGGTCAATCATCAAGAGACGGGTGGACAAACAAAAACCTAAAAATTCTGACAAAATGAAAGCATTGATTGTGCAAGAATGGACTGCTATCAGTCAGGATTTGTCCAGAAGTTGATTGAGAGCATGCCAGGAGAATTGCAGAGGTCCTGAAGAAGAAGGGTCAACACTGCAAATATTGACTTGCTGCATTAACTCATTCTAAATGTCAATATAAGCTTTTGTTACTCATATGTTTGCAATTATTATATTTCTGTCTGTGATAAAAACATCTGTCAAACACACTAAAAACCAGAGGGCAGCAGATCATGTGAAAATATAATATTTGTGTCATTCTCAAAACTTTTGGCCATGACTGTATACACAAGCACCTGTGTGTGGCCCTTTCACATTCTAGTCCTGTGTATTACAATATATATGATATATATATATATATATATATATATATATATATATATATACCCAATAACAGTACATAAAATATCACCAGTGTATGGAAACTGCTACATAAAGGATTTGCCATACATTCACATATGGAGCAACTTTTCACATTTCCAGATCTAATCGGAAACAATTATTTAGGAATTTGACATGAAAAACACCTATAGAAATCGTAGAGAATTATTAAGTACATACCCAGATGTAGCAGAGGGGCATGTGTTCTTTGTGGTAAGAATGCTGTGATTGTGAAGCATAATCAGAATCTTAATGAATCTTGTAATGAGATGTGCCCCTATGTCAACTGAACGGGATCAAAACAAAGTTTCCATTCACTGGCCACATGCAGAGATCGTGAAAATGGTGACAAATTTGAAAAATTCTCTCTGCCATGCCCAAGGGGTTTGGGCCCCATATAGAGAGCCAGACTAGTTCAAAATTTCAGAGGTGGTTTGGATCAAGCTACAGATCTATCACGTATCAGAAGATCATTTTCGCTACAGTTCCTCTTTCAAAGGGAAACCTAAAAATCTTCTAAGTTAGGAAGAAGTGGGATGGGCAAAAGGCAAGAAGTGCAGATTGAGTGGATTAATCTGCATTTTTTATGTGATGCTACAAATGTGTGCTATGCCAAAGGACACATTCAGCTCTACTACATCAGCAAACATACAGCATCAAGGCTCCCTGCGCGGCACAGCTGATGGGCTGCGATCTGTTGGTTACCACGCTTCAGCTCGGGCCTTGCTTTGCAGATAGAGGTTAAGCATCTTGGTCATTTGAAATCACCGGAGACCGGGACTAAGTACACGACTTGTCAGGCTGATTGCAATGTTTTCTATCTTGTCTATGACAGAAAATGGCTCTAAATCCCTTCAGCAGTGTTTTATTTTTAGAGCGCCAAGGAAAAAAAAAAAAAATTGCATAATTTGGATCGCTTTCCTGACACTTACAAGAGGAGCGCTAAAAATGACTTTATTTAACATAAAAATATCCAATTAAGGCTTTATTCAGGAAGACGCTCCACTTTCCCCTGCCACAAAAAGAAAACAAAGTCTTATTAAAGATGGAGACGTTCTGTTTACTTTAAGTCTTTGTTAATTACAAGTATCGGCGGACTTTATTGTCTGCGCGTTAAAGCAAAATCTTAAAGCGACAGTTCTTAATAGTCTGTGAAAAGTTGATTATCTCAAATTAACAAGGTTGAGAAGCCGCTCGCTGTCATTTTATGAGACTCTTCCCATCCTTGCAGAGCTAACAAGACGCTCGGCGGAGGAGCCGATGGGAGGAGACTTTTTAAAGGGACTTCTGGCAACTTTATTTATTTTATATTTGTATTTTTTATTACACACCCGTGTCTGCTGTTCTTTGCTTTTATTGGTTGTTCGGAAAAAATAAAAACAAAGTTACAAACTTCTGAAACTTGTTCCATCAAATGTTGCATCCACGGATTTGAGGAAAGGAGACCACCATTATTGTGTGCCGCCATATGGTGCGTCCATTCTGCACTCTCAGTTCCTCTAGCTCCATAGTAAAGAACCATATGGACCCAGCCATGTCCATAGGCCTATATTATGATCGACATAAAACTTCTTTCATGGAGTATCAGAAGAACTATTCGACTATGTTACCAAGGTATATTTGCGATTCAGGAGACTGGGAAAGCTAGCCAACATCAATAGGAAAGTTTCTTAATAGACATTTCAATGTATACAAAGTTTTTGTTCTCTTCCCAAAATGTTTTTGAATTTTAAAAAAATAAAAAAAAATAATATTTAGCATCTGCGTTTTATTTTTATTCTTCCCTCTGACAGTTTCTATCTCTAAGGATCCAAATGCAAGAAGTCATTCACATCACACCTAAATCACAAGCAATGATGCCCATGAGTGAGTCATGGATTCATCAATTACACAAAACTTAACTTAAAAGGTTTTGTAACCTAATTCATTGCTCGAGTGCATCAACAATAAAAAAGAAAATGTAGAAAGTTAGCAAATAAGCAAAACTTTTTTTTAACACTGTAGAAATGGGGCCATCATCCCAGGAGATACGAGGGTGATAACTTGAATCAGTCCAAGAAGTCCTGCACAGATGATCGGGTCAGGAGGAGGAAATCTAGCAACAAGTATTGAATTTCCCTGCAGCGCCACCACAGGGGAAATGAAGCATTACACAGATATGATTGAAATCAATGACTGGTCTGGGTAATACATGGCACGACAGGTCCTCCAGAGAGAGGACAAGGCACCTTTTGGATCACCGGTCACCTCTGGATGAAAGTCCTAAACAGGGATCTGACCCCCCAACAATGAACACAATTATATGATAGGATCCAGATTTTTTATTATTATTATTTACCAAGTTCACCACTTCATATACCAACTGTAAACTTAAAAAAAAAGTAGATCCAAAGTTAAGAACTAAACATATTATATGGTATCTGAAAGAAAAACAGTGCAGGACATTGCTTAGAGAGACACAATCAATTCATTTCCACATTTGCAGCATTGTTTCAAAATGGAGAAAAAAACAACTTTCTTGCTAGTTTAAAGCGATTCCAGAGATGTGTCACTTACTGTGCTGCTTCTGTACCGTAGTTTTTATAATGTTGCTGTTTTATCAGCAGGAGATTATTATTAGAGGACTAGTAAAGCTGCTGCCATGTATTCCAGTCACACCCTCAGCATTGATTGGCCGCTTTCTGCCTATGCACAGCGCACACAGAAAGCTGCCAATCAGTGGTGTGGGCTGGTAGATCTGCAGCAGATAGAACAGTTTTTAATCAAAACTGCAGCAAGCAGTAAAGTGACACAATGCTGGAATCAGGGTCTCTATCTCTACATCTTGCTGCTCTCAGATGAGGTAACAAAAATCTGGTGATAAGTCCCCTAAACAATACTCTGTAGGTGATAGGATCCAATAATGTATTTCTAGGAGCGAGATAATGAGAACTGCCATGGGCAAATTATGGTCCTAGTAGGGAGAAAAAAGCAGTATGCAAAGTATGCAATGAGAAGGCTATCCACAACTTCAGAGAACGCGTTATTCAACAAACCAGAGAGACTAAAATTCGGTCTGGAGGCCCGACCACTTAATGCTTCCGAGGATCCCCCAAAAGATGCCCACCCTGTGTAGCCATCACATACTTATGGGCTTTATTGGAATATCAGGTTGAAAAGAACATTAGGTCTTGCATATTGAGTAATACTGCACCCCAAGAATGATTATTTTAGGTATATTTTTAGGCATATACCTGTAATCTGGCGTCTGATATTCTAGAATTCTTTCTGGTGTTGCATCACTCGGGTCAGGTTATGGCTCGAGACAGAAGATGTTCCAACATTTTTATTGGACATCAAATGTTCTCCAAAGTTAAGTATTTGCAGTTATGTTGCCGTATGGAACGAGTATCAGAAGGTCCAGAAAAATCCTGCCCCCCCATCCGACTATGACCAACTTGATGGAGCAGCACGGTGGCTCAGTAGTTAGCATTGTTTCTTTGCAACATGGGGTCTTGGGTTCAAATCCCACCAAGAACAACATCTGCAAGGAGTTTGGATGTTCTCCCTGTGTTCCAGGAGGTTTCCTCCCACACTCTAAAGTCATACTCAAAGGGTGTACTGAGTTTCCTTAACCAACCACTACATATACAGTCCTCAATATTGCCCATTTATGGTATTTCTTCAATAGAGCACAAACAGCACATATTTGCCTGGAAGAGACCTGGCTGATGCAGTATAACTACCTTGTGTCAGTCTTTCCCTGATGTATGACCTGTGTCACGAAACTGTCTTCCACAACCTCACCTTTGTAGCAGGGTTTGGCTGTTCCTCACCTCCTCTTACAAAAATGTTTCTGTTTCAGTCAATGACTGCGTTTCAACCATTATTACCAGTTGTTACCCATACACCCGACTACAATCCTACAAAATCTCTGACTACGCACAAGCGTACCTAGAAGAATCGATGCTGTTTTGAAGGCCAAGGGCGATCACACCAACTATTGATTTGATTTAAGAGTTCTTTATTGCTCATTAACTTTCATTTTTGTTGGGGGAGGTGGGCCAGAAATGATGAGGCGCCACAGAATATGATGGCGCTATATAAGCAAAGCATAATAACTAATAATAATGGAATTTAAACATTTTCAAAAAGTTAACTTTTTTTTTACGTTTCAAGTCTAAACATATATTTCTATATATTTTTTTTAATCCAGGAGAACGTGTGTTAAAGGGATAAATTGTGCAATTTTTTATCTTTAAGTTTCAATCATGCAGATTGGAAGATGCACATTATCGAAATCTCCATGTCGCTCAATGTGTTAAATGTGACAAAATTCCTACCAAAGGACAGACCCGAGAAGCTTCTCACATCTTCCAGCCTACAAACAATACCAACCAATGGGCACGGCGGCTAATAGAAAAGCTCCTGCTACTAAAATATTATAATTTCTGCATCGGAATCGGAATGTTACTGTATGCAATAGCGTGATTGTCATGGAAACCTTTGATAGGTGAGATATGGATTGCACTAGAGTAGAATAACAATTTCCCCATGTTGCGCTCACTCCAACTCTACGGATCTCCATTTAAAGGGGCCAACCCCAGGACTTGGCGGCGCCGCCGCGGTCACTCGCACCCCCCACACTTTGGAATATTCTTTAGTAGATCTGGCGAATTAGCTAATTAAATAAATAAATATCTAAATAACAGCATCCCCTGAAGTGCAGATGTTGTCTTTGTGCCGAGCCCCTTCCTTATAATGCACGCATTTATTTCCTGTTTAATGCACCTGCTCAACAATTAGCCTAAAACACTTTGATTAATCTGCCGTTGCCCGGGCAAACACTTAAATGCAAAGAATATGCTAGTAAGAAAAAAAAAATAATATTGACTGGCGCCATAATTAACTTTTCTATAAAAGAGAGTGCAGCAATATTCAGCCGAGCGAGATGACGAGAGGTCGGATTCATTAGGACAGATTGGGGAGGGGTTGGCTTACTTCCTTAGGGTCATTAGTGTAGAGGGGGGATGCAGGAGAAAGGGGAGAGATAGGATTTTTATTATTTTTTTTATAGGGTTAGTATTAGGGATATACTATTTTAACTCTTTATTTGGAAGGGATGTAAACACTCTTATGCCCCCGAATGACTAAGTATTCTAGGGGTGATCCCTTTATTGGCCACCACTCCTACAATACTTTGACCACTCCTTGTATTGATGGGCTCCTCATTGGGAACGGGACATGCTCTCTTGTCATGTTTGGTAAGGGCGGAGGCATTTTTTATTGTAGGGTCAACGTTATTTTGGGAGTAATATTCGGAGAGGACGTCCATTTATTTATTTAATAGGGTCATCAATTGGAAGGACGATCAATAATATTAGAGGGGGGTAAAATATTTTATAGGGGCATTATTGGGGTTGGGCTATGCTGTTTTCTTACAGTCATTTACCATTATCAGTTTGTGGGTAATATTCGGAGAGGACGTCCATTTATTTATTTAATAGGGTCCTCAATTGGAAGGATGTTGAATAACATCAGAGGGAGGTAGAATATTTTAGAGGGGCATTATTGGTGATTGGGCTATGCTGTAATCCTTACGGTCATTTATTATCATACTATTTTAATAGAGTATTTAGGAGCAGATACTTTTTAGGTGGTGTACTGTATAGGGAGAGAAAATATGGCCTGAACACAAAACCTTCAACTTCGGCAATATACTTTAAAACCATCATCAGCCATAATAGTTCTGCTCACAGTTACCTACAGATAGTAGGGATATCCACTGTCAACGTTCAGGGTGCACTTTTTTTTCTGCTTTAGTATGAATATATGAAAAAAAAACACAATCCGATTAGTAATGGAGCAAATTATAGCTTGCAGCAATCAACATTGATTTTGCATAGACCGCATCATAAATGATGCACAGGACAGGAAACGTCTGTATTGAAGCTTCACCTAGACCCTGCAGAAGAGCGGGAGCAGGTAGGGCAGGATTACGGCTCTGCATGGGGGACCTCACCGGAGCGCCACAGATCATCTCCTGCTCACTGGTGATGAAATAATACAACTTCTTTCAAGTGATTAACTCTGTGATCCCCGAGCTAAAACGTCACTCAAGAGACACAACCTGGATCTTCTCAGGTCTTGATACAAGGCCTCGGAAAGTGTAGCTGCAGCACAGCCTTACCTAATCCGATCCTATAGGGATAGATGACCAAAATCGCTACAGTTTCACTCATTTAACAGATACCGGCTACATTACCATATACATATCGGGACGGAAATGACGAAAAACTGAGCAAAATTCATAACGATATCGCAATGCTTTCCGAAAAGTGTAACAATCCAATTCTGCTCTGCTACATCTATATAAAGCCAAAGTTGGGTTTGTATTTAGGCTCCGTAAAAAGAAAAAAATCAGTTGTAATTTTGTAAAAATCATACATATTAAACACCAAAGTGTAAGGCTTTGTTCATTAATAAATATCCATTAATAAGAATTAATAAAAATGGAAATCCAGTGCATGAACGGTGACCCAAGTCTTCTGTTTGCCTCCGTTTCCATCTGCTATCGGTTTTATGGCTGGATCAAGAAAAAAAAAAAAAACAACTCGGATTGCAAACTTTTATATGACTGCCCCCCATACCCTTTCCCCCCAAAAAATGATTCCAAATTCAACCATGTTCTTTTTTCTGTGGGAAAATGGAACATAATGATGGTCACGATCGTCATCTGTTCACAGATCCGATTTTTAGCACGGAGCATGCCCAGAATATGAGGGGTGCACAGCGACACCTCTAGTAAAAAAGGATCCAAAATTAAAATGGAAAGTGGAAACCAAAGCGTCTGTTTCTTTTTTTTCTTTTTTGAAGGATCCATTTATTGCTCTGTTTGTAACGGATTGTTTTTTCTTATTTTCATACTGGATCTGTTACAAATGGAAGACAACTGGACGTGTGAAGAAAAAAGTATGTGTGACATGTAAGAATGTTTTTATTTAAGAACATATTTATAGTTACGATTGACCAGAACTGGGAAATACGTAAAAATATAAAAAAAATAAAGTAGCACCCCGGACAACGGAGGCGACCACAATAGAAGTCATCCCCCTCCGCAGAATCAAATGAAGGATAGAAAACCAAAAGGATAAAAAGTTTCAAAGAAAGTTGTGAGATCCAGGACTGCACTTTACGCTCCTCACAGTTTCTTGTACTGCGGCTCCAAATCAAAGTGATGGCCGGACGGGTCCAAAAATAATAATATCTGACATGGTGACACGCAGTGTTCAGCAGGGAGTGGGATTGTAGCAGCAGACCAGCGATCAGTACCATCCTTTACCCTGGACTGGGGTCAATAGTGATGTCACCGCTGCGTATATGTCCATTATCTTATTCCATGAGACACCAGTAACAGATACAGCTGACTGCACTTTTAGGGGGTTAAATTCTTAAAGTAACTAGCCCACCTGCAGATAACCCTGGACTACTTTGCCCAATGAACTCTTGGACGACTTTGCCCAGATTCTACAGACCTGATGTAAATCATCGGTGAAACATTAATGGAAAAAAAGTAAACAAAAAAAAAAAAACAACAATAATTGACACAACAGACAAGGATTTGTGTCGGCGCGACCATCACAAATCAGCACCATTTAAGAAAAAAAAATCCAAGATCCAATAACACTTGACGATTCTTTAAAAGTAACAAAATAAAAGCTGCAAAGTTAAAGATAAAATTCTGAATCCAAGAAATGTTCTCGTTGCGTCGTGATAAAAATGATTAAATATATAGAAAATATTTAGACTTGAGAGTCCTCAGTGGTTGATACCTTTTAATGGCTAACTGAAAAGATGGTAACAAATTGCAAGCTTTCGAGACTACTCAGGTCTCTTCATCAGGCATAGACTAATACAACATCTGAAGAATCACATATTTATACACAAAATGTTGTATTAGTCTATGCCTGATGAAGAGACCTGAGTAGTCTCGAAAGCTTGCAATTTGTTACCATCTTTCAGTTAGCCATTAAAAGGTATCAACCACTGAGGACTCTCAAGTCTAAATATTTTTCTATCTACTGGCTAACACGGTACGAAGATACACATCTTTCCTATATCTAAATTATTATAAAGAGAGAAAAATGTCAATATCACGGATAGCATAAGGATAAATAATAGAACGTAATGATAGAGAGACATATAAAGATAGAAAAAGACAGATACAGAGAGAGATGATTAATAGATAGATAATAGATAGATAACAGATTGATAGATAATAGATAATTATAGATAATAGGTAGATAGATCAATAGATAGATAGATAATAGATGATAGATAGATAGATAGATAGATAGATAGATATAGATAGATAGATAGATAGATAGATAGATAGATATAGATCAATATATAGATAACAGATTGATAGATAATAGATTGATAGATAATAGATAATATATAGATAATAGGTAGATAGATCAATGGATAGATAGTTATAGATCAATAGATAGATAGATGAATAGATGGATACTGGATTGATAGATGATAGATAGATAACAGATAGATAGATCAATGGATAGATACATAATAGACAGATAGATACAGGATTGATAGATGATAGATAATAGATAGATGATAGATAGATAGATAGATAGATAGATAGATAGATAAATAGAGAGATAGATAGATAGATAGATAGATAGATAGATAGATAGATAGATAGATAGATAGATAGATAGATAGATACTGGATTGATAGATGACAGATAGATAATAGATAGATAGATAGATAGATAGATAGATAGATAGATAGATAGATAGATAGATAGATAGATAGATAATAGACAGATAGATACTGGATAGATAGATGACAGATAATAGATAGATAATAGATAGATGATAGATAGATAGATAGATAGATAGATAGATAGATAGATAGATAGATAGATAGATAGAAACAAGTTTTCTTCACTCAGGAATGTTTGCATTGGGTGAGCCCAGAACAATAGACATCTATCAATCTACAGAAAACCGTGGCACTGAACAATGATACATTGTAACAAAGAATCTAATGCATTTTGTAAAAAATCCCATAAAAAGAAATTCCAATCTAAAAAAAATGCAATAAATTATACAACTTCAGGGTCAGATTTTGTCAAAGCCTCCAAAGGGTAAGAAAAGCAAAAGTCCTCAAACTTAGGGAAGAAAGTGAAACATAATGCTGAAGATATGGGGGTCATTAATGTGCAAGATAACAGAAAAGGTCAAGAATCAGGGTCCTGGTCCAGGGGGCACTAAGGGTTCTGGTAACATATATAATCCTATAACACATCTGTGGAAACGATAAGGGGTCAGAAGAGGCTGCAGAGGAGGCCGCACCCCACAGATTTGAGGTGGAAAGTGTCTTTAGAAAGAGCAATAAAATAAAATCACTGTCCATGGAGATATCTATCTGCATATGACAGAAAAGAGATCGATAGAGAGAAACCGATCAAACTATCCATCTCCCAAACACTAATAGTAAAAAGCAACATTAAATGTGAATCTTCAGTATTTGTGGTCTTGTATCCTTATACAGCAGAGTAGTAGAAATGTGTTTTATATAAGTGTATGTATACGTGCACGAGGGTATATATGCGTATGAATCAATATGTTGTATATAAAGGTGTGTGTGTCATGTATATATAGTAGTATGCTAGTATATAAGTGCATCATGCCTGTGAGGCTATATATGTGTGCTAAACATATATATATATATATATATATATATACAGTGTGTGTGTATATATAGCGTGTGTGTGCAATATGTGTGTGTTATATATATATATTATATGCATACTTTACACACACATATTACACACACACACACACACCATATATATATATATATATATATATATTATACATACATAAACGTATACATTATATATATACAGACACACACACATATATAATACACACACATGGGCATTATATATATATATATATATTAGACACACATACACTTGCATGATATATTACACAAACATACACACATATACACTCTATATATATATACACACACACACATTACACACATATATAATACACACACGCGCACGTTATGTACACACACTTACATTATATATACGCACAAACTCATATACATATATATTACACACATTATATACACACACGTACTATATTATATATATAAAACACACACACAATATTACATATACACAAATATATATATATATACTGTATACGGTATATATATATATATATATATATATATACACACACAAGTAGGTGTGTATGTAAATGAACAATACACATGCAAGCATGTGGGAATCTAGACATGTAAGTGTGTAATTGTGTAGAGTAATATATGTGGTGTATATAGTTATATGCATGAGTATACAAATGAATATGGACGGTATAATAATAAACATGAGTCTGTGTACTTGTGCAATGAAATTATTGATATATTAAGGAAAAAATATAATAAAATCTGACACAATTATTGAGCAGATGATCTATAACAGAGACAAATAAACCTATGACAGGTCAGAAGCATTAGCTAAAAAAAATTATAAAAAAAATCGTCTCAAGTTCAATGTCAGGTGTGATGTGAGCCCTTTCCCTGCTGGAGGTGTCAGGCCTGTTCCTGGCTGATAGAGCTCAATCTGCAATAAACACAGAGATTGTATTGTTCCTGCCCTGCAGTTTGTATGGATCGCAGCCCCTGTGACCGCCCTCCTATAAATATTCGGGATTCTGACTGCTAATTCTTGGGGTCTGGAATTAGCAGAAGATCTGGAAGGGAAGGAAAGAAGAAAAAAAAAAGTTTCAGTTGAACTAAATCCCTGACAGGAAACTTCCTATTTCACAGGCTGACAGGGAAAGTTGTTGTGCCGGCTGCTCTCTCTGGGGGGCTTGTAGTGTGAGGGGTCAGGGCCTGCACTGCTAACCGCTGCCCCTGTTGGCTTTACAAGTACACTGCAAAGAAGAAAAAAAAAGCGGGAAAACCTAAAATATTCAACACAGACACCACACTTACCCCTCCTACCACCACCCTCCCCTGACTGAAAGACGCCCACCCCGTCACCAGACAGAGCTGTCAACCTTAACCTCCCTGGTGCACCACAAAAAAAGACCCCACAATGCACCAGACACGCTCAATTTACACAAGACAGAGGGCCTTAAAGGGTTAAAGTCTTTTTTTTTTTTTTTCCTCCCCAAGTCCAGACACTACTTTCTCAATTTGGATGGGACGAGGCTGCAGCACTCATAGGGTCAAAGTCAAAGGCTTCAGCACAGCAAAGGGTTAAAAAAAAGTGAAGAGAAAAGGGGGGGGGATGTAAAAGGACAAAATATTCACAGGGAGGATTATAATTTCCCAATTACGGCAGTTTAAAATATGGCCTCCCATCAGTCAGTGATGAGGGTGACAATATGCATCCATTCTACATAACAGGCTCCCTGTAAAATCCATACAGCTGCCATTTGTTCTGGGGAAAATCCTTTGCCTGGGAAGAAACTAAAGGCAGAGAGCACACAGGTCCAACCGGAGCAGAAGAGGTTAATCTACATTGTTACATTATGACATACGTATAAATATTTATAGATATTTAGATACATAAATATCATGGACATTGTCTGCAAAACAAAGCAGGAAGCGGCTATTTGTCAATACACAAAGGAGGCAGAGCTGCACCTTTATACCGTGCACCCCCAAACCGGCTAAAATAAGAGTACTTTTACCTGCAGTCCTATGTAAAGAGCACAGGGATGATAGGAAACTCAGCTCTGCTACATTTGCAATTGTTCCACATCATTGTCAGATCTATCCTAAAAAAAAATAATTCTGCCTTATAAAGAAAAGAAAAAAAAACCTAGGAAAAGTGGAGCTGTCCCCAACACAACTTCATTCCCACGTGGAGGAGAATTAATGGGATGAAAGGTGACCCGGTCTCTCTGTGAGCAGCTCCTTTCCCGGCAGGAGCTGGGCTAGGAGGGAATAATCCTGGTTCCTGCAGGGTACATAGGATTTTTTTTTTGTTTTATTATTTTCTTATCTCCTGTACTATATATATATTTCCTGCCTGACAAAACAATCCAGGGGTGAGGACATGGCAGAGTCTCCTCCCTGGCAGGTCCCTCTAATGAGTCTAATAGCATCTGATGCTTTGCAGGTTGCAATCTCTCATTGCAAAGACTTGACACAGACTCACAGCTCACCCTGCAAGCCCCACATCACTCCCTGGATCCCATGCTGCTGCTGCAGCTCCTGAGCTGATGGATCTGCCCTAACACAGACCAGACCCCAATTCTTCATTTCAATGTCTCCGAGTTGGGCACCATAATGGGCACCTCACATGCCCACATCCATGCCACACAGCTCATATTAGTTTCTATGAGTAGTGAGTGATAAGATGTTGTGTATTACTACAACACTCATTAACCTCTCTCTGACCAAAATCATGTCTGCATCCTCCCCCCAAAAAAGTCCTAAGTGACTAACCCTCCCAAAACAGAGAATGACCTTTAAGATGCACCCGTCACAGGTGATTGACAGGTGAGGTTTTAAAGAGGTGTAGCAGTAGCTGATGGACATGTCAGTGGAAATACAATTGTGATATGTTGGAGTCTCAGCTAACACCATCCACCTACCTACCCATCCCTGTGCCAGCCCCTGCACTGCAAGGCACTGTCTGGCAGGTGCTCCAGCCATGGCCACCTCTGGGGACCTGAGAGCTTCAGCCTGACATTTCCAGCTTCCCCTGAATGTCATTTGCTTTGCTCCCAGCATTGTGCAGGGGGAGGTCGATGAGAACACAAAATGGCAGGTCTCTGAGGCATCACAAGTTTGGCACATGCCACATTCAGCCCAACACCAAGCACCTGGGCATACAGAGGGCACCCCTAACCACTTCTGAAAAACTTTCTCTGCACCAGACATAAAATCCAACAACTTTTTCCCAACAAGTTCAGGAAAGAGGAAACTTGTTACAATGTATCAACCCTTGGGAAACAAGCAACCCACAACAAGGGGGCACCTTCCTGCCCTTGCCTCCACCATTGCATGGCTTCTGCTCCCCTCTTTCCATGACAGCCCTTCTGCCAACGTCATTGATAGTAAATTATACTCTATCCAGTACAATAATCATCGCTCCAGGCCCCTGCACAAAACAAGAATGCCATGCAAAAATGCACAAATGATACTTCTACAGAACAAGGAGGGGGTCACAAAACTGGACGGCAAGCCAGCCCCGGCACTGAGGACCCCGGGGGACCCCCCATCTGCTTCTCTTACCTTCTATCGGTTCAGCACAGATCCCCGGACAAAGTGCTTGATGCTTGCAAAATGCTGGAGCTCAGTGAATAATGAGACATGTCCATATGATTGACTTGTTCATGTTATGTTTCTGGAGGAGGAAGAGGAGAGAAGGGAGAGAGGGGGAAGCAGGAGGAAGAAGAAGGAGGAGGAGGGGGCTGTGGTGCCCTGAAGGTGGCTGCCAGGGGGTCCCACTTGTCTTAAGTGTCCCCAGCAGCTTCTGGGCAGAGGGTGCTAATGTGTGTGCGTCCTCCTGGCAGAATGAGCCGGGTTCATTGATATAGATCATAAGACATTCCCTTCCCTCTGACTCCCCCTATCTGGTAGGTGAAATGCATTGTACCATTAACAAACCCCTCTCCATTGTCGTCTTGGCATAATTCACAGCAACTAGATAGCTCTTGCGGCATTTAAGCTTTGATGAGCCCTCCATGCCACAAGAAGGAGAAGAAGAGGACTAAGCCCAGGCACAGGGGGGCTGCTGCATCCATCCCTGCCCTCCCAGCAAGTAACAATGCACTGACCTTGATGCTGACTTATTAAACACATCTTGCAAAACAAATGCCTGACTGCCAGTCTGCAAAAAAAAAAAAATAAAATGGGTGGCACAGGGTGCCCAGCTGGTGGAGGCGACATCTGGAGACCCTGGTCCCTTACCTGCTCCTGGAAACTATTTGGGAAACTCCTGTTTCTCTGTCCCCTGGAGGGTTAAGCAGATAAGGGGGGACCAGTCGCAGCTCCCTGCATCCAAGACAAGTCATCAGCGATCAAATGATGCTCATCTGCACTGTAACCTTGTGGCGGATTTAATGTAAATAGGAGCTGTGTGGTGCCAATGGCAGGCACACACAGCCTTAACCCCTGCAGTGCCAGGGAGGGGTGATGGCACCGAGTGGCGGAATTGTTGTAATGCAATATCCAGCAGGCACTTACCCTACTCCCGCCGCCCGTCCTGCAGCCAGCAAGGGGTTAACCCTCTGCCATGCCATCTTGCATTCCTCTCCATTAAATCTGACTATATTTACATGAACTATTTAGGAGAACCCTGAAAACAATACCCACTGCCAAACCATTATGAAAATATGATTTTAATTAATCACGTAGTAGGCACGAAAATTAGCATACAGTAATTAAACTTACAGGCAAAAAAAAAAAAAATCATCATCATCATGGTGACTCTGTGCCTTAAAGGGGCTGAGATCATCGGCAGGGAGTTTTATTTGTAGCGCAAAAAGAAGTTTATTTTCTTCTTTTCTTGGCTTTTTTTTCGTCGTTGCTTTTTTTACGGTATTTTGGAGACTATAGGTCGACGTTGGGTATGATGGCTAGCAAGGTGGGGATGTGACTGATGGAATATTAGATGGCTGTACAAAAGGCAATGGGAAGGGGGCGGGAAGGAGGGGAGAGGAAAAAAAATGCAATTATGGATTGTGTCCCATAGTTTACAAAAGCAGGGTCCTCAATGGAGTCTTTGTTGTGGGATTATATAATGATTGTGCAGTAATTATGGGAAAAAAAAAAAAAAAGAATCAGGAATATTACAAAAAGTATCACGATTACAGCAGGAGGGGGCCTGCTCCGGGCAGAGGGAACGGAGGGGTTGGGGGGGTCTATCGAGTCACATAAGAAAGGGTTAAAATACAATAAAATTCCCGTATCCAAGGGGTGACAATAAGAAAAGAGGGGCGGAGGGGGAGTGAGAGTCTGTGATGTGCATGATTAACAAGAGATGGAGACGGATTGATTATTCAAAATGCCAAGCCATGGGGACTCTTAAAACATTGATTCAGGTAAGACTAGTTTCATCTTGACTGAAATGAGTTCCCTAAAGATGCTCAGGATACATTTTAAATCTGTTTACCACATCAATGAGTAAAATCAGGATACAAAAGCAAAAAAAAATAAAAAATAACGCCCATCGTGCCAAGTTAGAAAGTTTTATTTAAAGGGGCGCAAATCGCTCAGGATTCAAAAGTCGCCGAGGATATTCTCACCTACGGACCGTAAAGTAGTGGGTGTCATTTCAACTATTCTCATCATCCGATAACAGGGAAGAATAGATGACATTCAACCAAAACAATGGAAGAGCGTCAGGTTATGAGGCCTCAGCTGAAAGTCATACACCGTCTGTAGGGGCAGTCAGGAGTACATGCGAAAAATAGAAAATTAACTATTTATGATTAGACCTTGTAATTAAGATAAATCCGATATTTAGCCAGAAAGCTATTTATTTTAGGTGTCATTGACTAAGTTTGAAAGACCAAGGATCCAGAAGCCCCATTCTGCAACGTTGCTACAAATGAGGAGGAACTGGCTTTTAACCTAATATTTGATCATTTATTATGGAAAATCCTAAAACTTCACCAATAAATAGATTATTTTTAAGGATCTTGTTCCGTGCCAACAAGTTGCGTCTTAAAAACTTGCAAACTTCACCAATAAATAGATTATTTTTAAGGATCTTGTTCCGTGCCAACCAGTTGCGTCTTAAAAACTTGCAAACTTCACCAATAAATAGATTATTTTTAAGGATCTTGTTCCGTGCCAACCAGTTGCGTCTTAAATCTTGCAAACTTCACCAATAAATAGATCATTTTTCACGATCTTGTTCCATGCTGACCCGCAAAGCCACAAAAACTTTCAAATCTCATAATCAATAGATTATTGTTTAGAATCTTGTTCCGGGTCAACGAGTTGCGTCTCAAAAACTTGCAAAACTTCCAAAACCTCACCAATAAATAGATTAATTTTCACGATCTTGTTCCGGTGCTGATCAGTTACGTCATCATAATTTGCAAACTTTCCAAAACGTCAACCAATTAATAGATTATTTTTCATGGTCTTTTCTTGTGCCAAAGGGCTGCGCCTCAAAAAACTTGCAAAACTTCGAACTTTTTTAGAATGTTCTGTTCTATATACAAAGTATCTGTTGCAAGTTTTGCAACTTTTCACATGTATAGATAGTGCGGCTAACAATAACAGGAAGACGCATGTAAGAACCTAAACTGGGTGATAACAGGGAAAATTAGCTTGCACTTGGCTATACGGTCTCTTCAAAAAAGAAAAATGCTCAGAATGTAAATATTAATTCTACTTGAAAAATAAATAAAAATATAAACTTTATTTAGGAAAATTCTGACTTTTATTTAGCATTTCCAGTCTATAGAGAGTCTTTACTGACCCGGAAGTGGCTGATATCAGGGAGCTACTGTGTAGAAGTGCACATAAAATGAAGACCTGATAAAACTTTTTCCTTAGGAACTTTTAAAAGTCTAAGATTGAAAGAAAAAATAAAACTCAAATGTAATATTTAAAATATAAATAAAAGAAAATGATATAATCAGGGACAGTAGTGTATTACAGTAAGGAGGGAGCATCACTGCGAGAAGGGGCAGATAAGAAAAAAAAAACATTTGAGAAGTTTTTGCACTCACACTGATCACATCTCCGTGACATAAATCACATCTTTCTCATACAGAATGAAAAAAAAAAGTTTTTGCATTGATTCCGCATTCTCTGGTTTGATGTGGATGAAATTCCCATTGTACCAAATAGCAAAACACAATGTTTTATTCCTGGGAAATTAGCATAGTGATCGCATCAATAATATCACTATCTCTATGGGAAGGATCTCAGAACGGTGGGGTGTTGACTCTGTTCCGATTCTTCCCAATCCACTGATTATATTCCGGCTTCTTTGAGTTGAGCTTTATTGTAAGTCAAAGCAATTCTTTAAAAAGTGACATAGCTGACAAAAGGGGTGAGGAAGCGGGTCAAAAGAACTGACGTATGGTTTTTATGAAAGCACTTTTTACATTGGATAATGTGGGGGGGTCAACTCCACTGACGATCATATAAATGGTCCTAAATTCTTACAGTCGGGCAAAAAAAAAAATTCTACACTTAACCTCCTTTAATCCGGCATCTGATCATCTAGAAAGTCTGTTAATCTGCCGCAGAATTGCAGAGTGGTGCAGAATTTCACCAGACAAAAGCACAAAACCCAAAATAGAAAAACAATCCCTCATGAAAATAAAAAAAAGCAAATTTTATCCGTATGACTTTTTTTTTCTTACATATTTTTTCAAGAAGCATTTTATAATCTTGAGTATCCCAAAATCCAGCACCGAATAAGAACATTGCAGAAAGCACAACTTCGCAGACGTGCAGAATCCCAAGTTTTTCTACTGATACAAATGTTTTCGGTGTTTTTTTCTGATTATTCAAAATATTTCAGTTTCCGTTGACTCTGGATAAAAGGAATTTTACGTTTGTATTCCTTTTTTTCCCCAAAGTATATAAAAAGACCTATTAACCCCTGATAAAAGTAGTTCACGAATGATAATGGTTACACTTAGAGTGGGAACAATCACATCTAAATTCATTGAGAAGTTTTCGATAGACATGGAAGTTTGGATTTTCTTTAGTCATTGTTGGGCAAAAGTGGAAACAAAAAAGAAAACCGTTTTTTTTTTTTTTACTATAATTTTTTAATTTATTGCTATTTTTTTAGGCTTTCCACCACTTAATAGTATATCAGCAAGGCGTACAACCATAAGGCGTACACACAGGCCAGAGGTTATCAGGCACCACTGAGAACCAGCTATAGATGCCCATAATATGGCCTAATGACATGGCATTTATCCTGTGACCCGCACCTATATCCACTCCAAGCTTTTAATACTATCCTGATGAGGCCACTGAAACAGGGCCGAAACGCGTAACTAGAGGGTTGTAGGGATTGACATGAACAAGGTGTCACTTGGGTGCTGCCCTTGTTAGGGCAGGAGTCTTCACATGGGGCATGACCTGGATTTCCAGCACTGTGTTTCCATAGCCAGGTGTCTCAAGACAGGGGTGAGGTCCTTCCTTTTTTTACTTGCACTGTTTTCACAGTGGGAACTTTGTGCAATAGCGTTGTTTCCAATTGTTGCTATTTAACTTTACACCACTTAATGTCACACCTTGAGCAATAGAAGGAGTTGTAGTAATTCTTGAGTAGTAGCAGATGTTGAGTAGTAGTAATAGTTGTTGAATATTTGAGTAGTAGTAGTTAAGTAGTTGTAGTTCTTAAGTAGGCTTTGTTGAGTAGCAGTAATAGTAGTTGAGCAGCTCAGTAGTAGCTGAGTAATTTAGTAGTAGTTTTAATTATTGAGTAGCAGTAGTTGTTGAGTATTAGTAGTCGTAATAATAGCTGAGCAACTGAGCAGTAGTAGTAGTTCTTGAGTAGTAGTAATTGCAGTTTTTATTAGTAATAGATGTTGAGTAGTAGTAGTAGTAATAGTAGTTGAGCAACTGAGCAGTAGTAGTAGTAGTAGTTCTTGAGTAGTAGTAATTGCAGTTCTTGAGTGGAAGTAGTAGTTGTTGAGTAGCAGTAGTAATAGTAGTTGAGGAACTGAGTAGTAGTAGTTCTTGAGTAGTAGTAATTGTAGTTCTTGAGTAGTAGTAGTAGTGTTGTTGAGCAGTACTAGTAGTAATAGTAGTTGAGCAACTGAGCAGTAGTAGTAGTTCTTGAGTAGTAGTAGTTGTTGAGTATTAGTAGTAGTAATAGTAGTTCTGCAACTAAGTAGTAGTAGTTCTTGAGTGGTAGTAATTGTAGTTCTTGAGTGGTAGTAGTAGTTGTTGAGTAGTACTAGTAGTAATAGTACTTGAGCAACTGAGCAGTAGTAGTAGTTCTTGAGTAGTAGTAATTGTAGTTCTTGAGTAGTAGCAGTAGTTGTTGAGTACTGGTACTAGTAATAGTAGTTGAGCAACTGAGTAGTAGTTGAGTAGTAGTAGTTGTTCTTGGGTAGCAGTAATATTTGTGGAGTATAAGTAATTGTTGAGCAGTTGAGTAGTATTAGAAGTGTTAGTACTTGTAGTTCTTGAGTAGTAGTATCTAGTAACAGTAGTAATTTAGATTTTATTAGTAATAGTTGATTAGTTGACTAGTAGTAGTTCTTGTTATAAAGTAATTGAGTAGTAATATTAGTAGTAGTTGTTGAGTAATAGTAAGCAGTAGTAGTAGTAGTAGAAGTACTAGAAGTAGTAGTTGCCTCCAGTTAATGAGACTTATGTCGCACGCGTACCATGATACAGTAAGACTTTATGCTCCGATACACCGGATCTCTGAATCATCACAGAAATGTGCACAAATCTCCTCTATAAAAGTCAGTAAAAGCCTAAAAGTATCTAAAACATTCTGCAAACAAGTCATCAGAAGCTAAACTGTTCCGTTACGTCGGAATCATTTCTTCTCTGCTCGTCTTTCTCTGATCTCTATTATATTGCATTTTAGTTTCAAGATATCAAAACTTTCTGTATTATTGGTTACCGGATTAAAGGAATGTCAAAGTATAGTCAACCAATATAGTGAAAATTATTATGAAATGCATCAGATATCAGATACACATAATAGAGGCGAGAGAGAACACAATGGATTTGAAAACAAGATAATTTTTTTTTTCATTCAAGTTGGCACAGTTAAGGGGTCACATTTAATTTTTTTAAACGCCCGCCCCTATGGAAGTTCATGAGCATAAATCCCAAATCTTTTAGGCTGTGGGAATCTGTAATGTTAGAGGGGGTTGCTCATTCTGGGTTGCCATCTATTGGCCAGTCCGTGCATTGCACATTGACCCATCGATTGCAATTGTCCAGTTTCTCCTGTGGTGGCGCTGCAGGGGAAAAATACACACTTGCTACTGAGGGTTTCCCCACAGATTACAGAAGATTGCACTGGGTGTTAACAGAAGGCAATTGCAGCAGATTATTAGGGTCCCTTCTCGAGGTCAAAGATAAACGCCATATTTGTGAAAGAGCACAATGGACCCTCCTCCTTTTTAGCTACAGACAGAGACCTTCAGCTCATGAACCTCCACCGATGACCTCTTCGGATATGTGAAAGTGAATAGGGGATGGCAGTCTTCTTTGAAGTTGATGACGTCTCGTACGACCCACCATCATGCGATGTATTCCCTTCCCACCATCATGCGATCTATCATACTAATACAGAGTAACGGAACTGCTGAGAGTTACTCAAAAATCACTTTCGGGGCTGTATCTACCCATCTGTAATGTTTCAATTT
>JARQOD010000010.1:38442807-38569547 GCA_033576555.1 Oophaga sylvatica | reverse complement strand
TTAAAGAAATACAAATATTAAATAGCATTCAATAAATATACAGTATTCTTGTGAAGGACCCGCACCAAACCTTCAACGTAGGTCCTGGGTGGGCTGCAGGACATCCGAATGCAGACCTCACTCAGTGCCACACCACACGGGTTTTTGTATTCAGAGGTAGTTGTGCTGGTTTTATGTAAAACCAAGATAAAGCACCGAAGCGCAACTATGTACAAATAAGTTCTGGGCTGGCACAGTCCTCAACCTCAAAGTCCATTGTTAAACGAAGACATATTATATCACATTTTAATAATAATAAAGTGCGAAACTTTTCTATTTACCCAGCCGGGCATTCTACTATTAGAAATATATATATGCATTATATGCATTACACTCTTCAACTTGTGCAAAAATTTTGTAAAACATTTCTGAAACTTTCTACAATATTACTTATGGTAGACCCTATATGGATCTCACCGATTCTTCTTTACTATTTATTCATTTTCAAATACACTTTCCACCCCGGGGGCTGGAACAATGCAATGGGCCCTAGATCCCAGGACTAGCAAATCATGCGCTGCAATTAGGGTCTGGGTCGCCACAGTTCTCGTGCGAACCTCTAGGGGCGCAACGGGTACATTCTCCTCACGAGACACCGATTGCGTTTCAATCACAGTTAACGATATGGACCGTGTCATGGATTGCGATTGAGACTGGGT
Source organism: Oophaga sylvatica (assembly GCA_033576555.1). Taxonomy (NCBI): domain Eukaryota; kingdom Metazoa; phylum Chordata; class Amphibia; order Anura; family Dendrobatidae; genus Oophaga; species Oophaga sylvatica. The sequence goes on along the minus strand of JARQOD010000010.1, from coordinate 38,568,849 downwards.
CGCATGTTGCGATGTAGGTATGACTTTCATTTGCGATGAATTTGCAGGGGGCGATGCTGGGGCACGGCCGGATACTGCTTGAGCTGGAGACGGGGACGCTGCGGTAGTGGTGACGTTACCTGCGTCTGGGACGGGGTCACGGACGATGGTGACGTTAAGGGCATACCATCCCTTCATTCCCCAGTGCCGTGTGTACGTGACAATGTCTCCATTTACTAAGTCCCTCCCGGGATGGCCTTGCGGTAGGTGGGATTCTACGTCCCTGCGACTAACAAAGACCCCTGAGTAGAGGCCCGGTTCACGGATGAAGCCCCAGCCCTTCCGGAGCTGGAACTCAGTCACACACCCCTGCCGCCGCGGTTCCCTCAGGGTACCTTTCTCTCTCCGGACACTCTTTGTCCGCGATCAGCTCTGCATGTTGTCGCTGACGGTTCCGCTGAGCTTCCCGCTCTTCCTCCTGCTGGCGTTTCTGCTTCTCCTCACGACGCTGCCACTCATGTTCCCACTGGGCGGTATAGGCGACGTCATCCAGGCGCGCCATCTCGTCCCAGTCGACGTCTGGTAACGACGGACAGGGCCCCTCCGGTGTCCCTGTCGGGGACCGATCATCTGCTGCGGCCTCCTGGCCGGGCGGGCGTTCCGGAACTGGCGGTACCTCCTCAACCTCCTTCGCCTCCACCGCTTCACCGGTGGGATCAGGATCGGTACTTTCGGGGGCAGCCTCCGGTTGCTCCTTCGCCTTGGGCAGCAGAATCTTCGGTAACTCGAATCGTGGGGGGTCGTTGAGGGGAGAGATCACAGTGCCCCACAGCCTCCGCTGCTCCAGGGTACGCCGGCGTCTCTCGATCTCTTCAAATCCAGGTTGGTACTGGACCATCTTCTTCAGGCGTGTATTTTCTTCTTTTGTCTCTAGCAACGCCTGCTGCAGGTGCAGGAGCACGGATAACTCCGGTGCTGGTGGCAGCTTGGCTGGGGCACGGGGCCTGCCTTCCTCCGCTTCCCTGCTCGGCTGCACACGTCCTGCTTCCATGATGTTCCAGAAGATTCTTTCTTCTTCCTCCAGAGACGTCCGGTCTCTTCCGTGGAGGCGGGGTTTGCGTCTCCTCCTCCTCGCAGGGAAGGTGAAGAGGAGGCGGACCTCCTTTGCTGTAGGGCAGGATCGCATGTTGTAATAGCACTTTGAGAGGGCAGGCATTTTCTTCGCGCCACAGGGGGGTAGACGCCCACGAAGGTACGCCCACCTTCTTCTCCAGCGCCTGAGGGCGCGAATATGGCAACAAAAATGGCGATTTTGGCGCCAAAAGTGCAAACAGTCCTTTTTCACAAAAACAATTCCATAGGCACACAGGGCTCGCAATTTTGCGAGTTTCGCATCCTGTTCGTGACGCCAAGTTGTCTCGACCCGCCACCACAATTGTGGATTACCAGGGCAATGGGGTACTCAGAGCCGAGCCCGTAGAAGTCTATGGGGATTGTCACAGGTAGCTGTGGCTCGGTCTGTGGCCCTGGCGGTCTGGCGTATGTTGGGGGAATATTTACAGGGGATAGATTTATATACAGTTCGTGACGCCACCTGTAGTATTCTGGTAATTTGTACCAGCGCTGCTGTAGATCTCTGAGGGGATGGTGAGGCAGCTAGATGTCGGGTCCCCTACAGGTGGGACTGGTCCCTCAAAGTCTATGAAGTTAGTGAAGTCGGGTGCAGATAAATAACACAGTCTCACACAATCAGCGTCTTTCCATACCTTTACTTGTAAGATGTTCAGGCAGGTCCCAGGGAGGCTGATCCAAGGAGAGTGTATCTTGAGACAGCAGCTGGACAAGTTAGGGGCCTCCTTTACTTTCAACACAATGAGTACAACCAGCCTGAAGCGTAGTTCCCCAATAACTCCAGCTAATCCATAGCTGTACTGCCCAGTCAGTTTTGTGGTAGGAGCCTTCCTGCGAGAGAGCTGAATTCCTGTCTTGCTGATCAGGCTCAAAGTCTTCACTCCCCCTGACCCCAGTTACGTACTGACTGTATGGGGCTGTTTGCCGCGACCTAAGGTCCGGTAAATCCCTGGTTTTCTTACCACTATGCTTGAAGCTAATAGTGATCCTTCGGTCCCCAGTGACCGGTTGCAATGTGCAGGACTTCTTCAATCCAAAAGCACTATTCCAATAAACTTTCCACTGTGCCTTTCGCCTTGTCCTTGCTGGTAGCATAAGCACTCACACTTGCATAAAGTCGTGTAGTTACTTCCTTCATTCACTTCCTTCAGAGCTAGTTACAGATTCTCAGTTATCACTAGGCAGGAGCACGTCTCTGAACCTTTCACTGTCCTTTAGACAGGTGACTGAAGTCTTTCTGCACTAAGCTTCTTCTTTCTTTCAATGTATTCAGGTGAGGTACAGCTCTGACTAGGCTGAGGTGAATTAGACCACCTGTACTAGACTCCACTTTCCGAACTGATGATAGAGCAATCTGGACGGCTTCCTCCCTCCAGCTAGACTCCAGACGTCTTCTCCGTCCGAAGACAGGAAACAGACTCCACTAACTCCTCTAAAATCACTCAACACACATACACCTTGACCACTCCCTAACAAGTAAACTACACTACCCTAAGGGTGTGTCTAGTGTATGTTGAGTGAATGGTTATTTAGCATTAAACTGCTGTCTCGCCACACACTCTCCAGGGTACTGCGTGTGCCTAACACCAGGGCTACACATACACAGTGACTGCACCAGCAGAATAGTGAGTGCAGCTCTGGGGTATAATACAGGATATAACTCTGGATCAGTAATGTATGTACACAGTGACTGCACCAGCAGAATAGTGAGTGCAGCTCTGGAGTATAATACAGGATGTAACACAGGATCAGTAATGTAATGTATGTACACAGTGACTGCACCAGCAGAATAGTGAGTGCAGCTCTGGAGTATAATACAGGATGTAACTCAGGATCAGTAATGTATGTACACAGTGACTGCACCAGCAGAATAGTGAGTGCAGCTCTTTGGTATAATACAGGATGTAACTCAGGATCAGTAATGTATGTACACAGTGACTGCACCAGCAGAATAGTGAGTGCAGCTCTTTGGTATAATACAGGATGTAACTCAGGATCAGTAATGTATGTACACAGTGACTGCACCAGCAGAATAGTGAGTGCAGCTCTTGGTATAATACAGGATGTAACTCAGGATCAGTAATGTATGTACACAGTGACTGCACCAGCAGAATAGTGAGTGCAGCTCTGGAGTATAATACAGGATGTAACTTTATGATCAGCACAATATATGTAATGGTTCAGCTGTAGGATTTGCAGACAGATGTTGGCAACAAAGTTCTAATAGCCCATTAAGATCACTAATAACTCTGCCTCTGTCTATGCTTGATGATAAAGACTCTTAATGGAGTATAATGTGCAATTAAGTCAGTTTTACAATAAATTAACTGAAATAAAATATAACCCTTCCGAACTGGCCAGCGAAGAGGTACTGACCGGTCCTGCACTTAAATATATATCATATCCACCTCACTATCCTTAATTGTTCCATCATGTATAGATTTTATAAATTAGGTCAGAAAATGCCTCAAATTCTTTACCTGGATAATGTGGACATTATGGGATCGCTGCCCTGTCCTAGGGGCAAGTTATACATCAAAATCTTTTTGATGAGCCTTATTTAACCCTTTCTGTTATTTCAATACATTTAAACTATGGATTCAAAAAGGAAGTACAAAAGTAAATTTTTTTTTTTTTTTTTTTTTTTTTTTTTTTTTTTAGGGCTCGAGCCCACCAGGAAGGTAGTGCTGGGTGACCTGACATTTTTTAAACCGATTTTTGGGAAAAAAATAAGCAACATGTTCTTTACAATCAATTATGCTCCTGGACCATTGTTAATAGTTGAGGACTTATTGAAAGCTAAATTATGGTAACTATAGAATGGAGGCTTGAAGTTGAGTACATACTGTATCTGAGCAGAAAAATCTTGACTATGACTTTTGGAGGTACTTTCTTACAAGACCTGAGGGAGCAGAGAGTTTTCCTTCTGCTGGTGTGGCCAGAGACTAACACACTTTTTGTGGTCGGAGACTTAACCCTTAGTCTGATCATTCTACCTTAGTTGATGTTTTAATTTACTAGCATCCGACTTTTTCACCAGGGCTGGATTTTTGGCCTACAGACTGCCCGGAATTGGTTTCTTTGACCCAGAGCTGGAGTTGGATACTTTACATTGAGAGTAGAACATAGTCCAATGGGCTGGTTTAGATCCTTGTTTCTGTGGCCTTGCTTTTGCTTGAGCCCTGGACATTTGGCCAATGGGATTGATCTTTTGTGCATGGTTGAGGTCCTAGTCCTTGCCTGGAGGTATGGTTCTGACTCTAAATTTTAGGGCCAGGGACCAAACATTGGTCTGGAGCCAGTGATCCTTCTAATCTAAGTGATGAGTGAATTTTATGAATTTCTAATCTCAATCACGATCCCAAATTTATGATCGTCAACTTCGATCGTGTTTTTGGAACCACCCTAAATTTGTATATGGACCAACATTTACCATTTTAAGATAGGGCTGTTTAAATCATGTCTCCAGAGACAACGACAACGGTAGCTCCCAAACTGGGAAGAAACATCAATCCTGTTATTTTTGATATGGGTGAAGCCTAAATTTGCCTGGATTGTTTGTGAAAATTTGGCACAGTCCCAGCAAATTCTGGTCTGTTGGCAATTATTTTGCTTTCTGGGTGTAGGTGCTCTTTAAGGATTTTTTTTTTGTACTTCTTATAATGGGGGATATTTCTTCCATTTTAATGGCGTCATGTGCACAGCTTGAAAATATAGTAAAAAAAAGACACCCAGCTGTTCTTCCTGACAATTACAGTCAAGTAAATATTCCAAAATAATCCGTTTCCCGACGAGATCAAGTTCAGTAGTGTCTCCAGCTGAAGCACTAGAATAGACCAAGAGATGGATATGATGTAGTGCGGAGAATGATCGCAGGATGCCAGCAGGTGAAGGAGGGAGCATTTTATAAATAAATCAGACGTTATTAACGCGGCATGTGAGTAATTAAACACTCCCTCCTTTAACATCTGTGTCAAGTGTCGAAAACCATTTGTTTGTATTTGAGATGCCTGACAAATGCTTCATATGCGGGGTTGTAGAACGCAAGGTCAGGAAGTTTTCTCTACAAGAACAGGTGATTGTGAGGACGTCATCGATGGAAGCAGAACTTCTCTATGATGGAGGTCTCAGCAGGGGTGGCTCCTTTTTCTCTTCTACCATGACTTGGATTTTTCAATTGTAGAAGGATGAAGACATGGTGTAACCTGGTAATGTTTTCTCTGACGCTCTTTTTTTACTCACATGATGGCAGCAGGCAATCACAGGCTCTAGGCACATCGGAAGCGTGACACTCCAGAGTCTACCATTGGGTTATACTACTATGGACCATGTCCTTTTCCTACACCTCCATCCTTGTCTTCATGGCGACTCAACTATGGTTTGCTATTGGAGAATACTACTTGGGACCATCAAGTGATCTACACAGTCACCAATGCATGTCTTTCTGGTGACACTGATGAAGGGTTAAAACCCAAATTGTTGAAACTCATCAACTTGCGTCAGTCAACTGCATGTCAATGTGGTGTGAAATTTGGATAGAAGAAAACACCAATAAAACGATTGAAGCAGATCCTGTGCCTGTTTGTGTTCCTTAGCAGTTTTGTGACATCTGGATGGCACAGTCATTGCCTTCGGAGTTGGCACCCACCACTGGACCTGCCTCTGCTGGGTCCACCGGTTCTGAGTTTCTGCTTCTTATTTTATATTAGCCCCTGCTTTAGAAAATAAGAATTTAAAGTCAAGACAACCCTTTTATTAGATAATCATGTTAGTAGGATGGCTAAAATGCTGAACCTTCCTTTGGAAAAGCAGTGCCCAGTGGCTTTCCAAAGGAAGTGTCCTGGCTTTCTATCCATACTCTAATTCTACCCTATGTGGCAGAGCCAAGTAGGACAGGGCTCAAGTCCTAGCTCTGCATGATTTTATTAGATGCACCTGTAAAGTGTTCGAGAGCAGTAGTCGAGACTGAGCTGCTTTCTGGTTGAGCTCTGGCTCTTTACAGACAAGTGGTGTCCAAGTCAGTGTGCTGTGGGGTGCATCACACTCACTTGTAAGAAGGCCTCCACGATCTCCAGGTTTCCATTCTCATCAGCTGCCACACACAATGCATGGGACACCAAGTTCTTTGTAACAGTCAAACTTTTACTAAACAGCCCAGGTTCATCAGGTGGTTACAGGTGGGGTAGATCACAGCAATTCCGACTAAGTTCCTCCTTAGTACAATACCGCTTCTGTCCTGCCACCCGTTCGTCCTAGACTACCCTTGAGACCGCTGTCTCCATCAGCCTCAGGGATTCGTTCTCCACTCCGGCAGTCACCTGGACCTCACCTGCCCAAAGTAATTCCATGTCAACTGCTCTCATGATGTCAGAAGACCAGGCCCGCTCCATTGTATCTGGCCCGACCTCTAGGTTCCAGATGCTGTTAGAATGTTCCTCTGGGAACTCCATACGGCCACCCACTGCATCGAATGCTTGGACCTTGCCGCCCCTGGCAGCCCACTCCACTGGAACTTTAACTCCACTATACACTTCACTAGCTGACACTGAACTCTCTCTAACCAGGAAGTGCCCTCTTATCAGCACTAGTGCCCACCCACTGGGCTAATCCTATCCTTAATCATTTCCTATCTTTCATCCTAAACCTATTATCCTTATTTTATATTGTATACTTTCCTAAGCTTATCCTTATGCGATGCTCACATTTTGCATTAACACCTTATATACTGTACATCACCATAATACACTACATTAGACATGCATTACTTCTAAATTTAAACTCCACGACGGTATTCACATACCCTGTTCCTGCCCTTGAAGGCAACAGACGTGCTAAGACAGTCCACATCCCTACACAACTGCCTAAGTTTTTACTAGAACTTGGGCCTGTGTTCAGTTGGTGAGTCTGCTGAATAAGCGGTCAAGTGTGCTGAAGCTTGTGAGTGAGCAGCCAAAATGTTAGCTGTAGTTGAGAAAAAAACAAGCCAGTTTCTCTTTCTGAATAGAGACTGCATGGGTCAGCTAGGAAAGCTGAGCAGTCTGTGTGCTGCACCAGCATAAAACCATGTGGAAGCTGCAGCTTGTTCAGTGTGAACTGTGCGCGGAGGTGAACACTTCTATTTGGTGCTGGAAGCTACTGTAGCTTTGTCTCAAGGGGATAACGAGACTGGTGGTATCGTACCTCTTCTGTGTATGAAGTATGTTGCGAGAGAAAGGACTGTAATCTGTTCATGGGAGTCTGTAGTGACTTGTGCTATCTGAATGAACTGTTTATTTGCGCCCAGAAGAGTAGACTGTGTTTAGTGACTGCATGCAGAGAGGCCATTAATGGTTGCAGGTATACTTCACTATTAACTCTTTATCCACTATTAAGAGTCCCGAAAGATATTGTCTGCTATTTATAATAAAATCTTTCCATATGACAGACGCCTCATTGCACATTTCATTCCATTATTACTGTCATAACACCACGCGTTTCTTAAATCGTCTTTGTTATATTCTGTCGAGTCCCCCATTGTGCGACAGATTCCAAACTCTGGCAATGTTACATTAACACATATGGCAGCATCACACCCAAAAGGTGGCAGGGATCCGAGGAAGTATAGGAGACCACCAAGTATAAAGACTCCTTCCACCTCCCCTTAAAAAAAATAAATAAAATTAATTCACCTTGTGTTGGATGCAACATACATAGTAACGTTGAGCCAATCATCCTGTACTCGCAAGCGCGTCGCCTCCACAGATGGCCCGAGATGTTCATGTGTGACAATTTTACGAGTGAACTAAGAATGTTTCCTAAAAAACAGCATTTGTTCCAACGCAATTTCCCCCCCCCCTCTTCCAGAAATTTGACACAGATGGTAGAAATTATTTGGAGAAAAAAAAAACAGAAATGTTCATTTAGGAGGCTTAAATATGTGGATTAATAAAGCGCCTTTTAAATCTTTATTTCAAAGCTGAATATTAATATCGAATGCGTTTTTGCCAGCATTTTGTTAAGCGCTCGTCTGCGAGAGGCGCAACACTCCTGGTCTCGTCACATTCGAAAGCTAATATTTGGAGATCTGTATTTGCAAAGTTGACTAGTAATAATAATCTGGATTTGCAATAATTTATGCCGTGCTTCCACTTTGGCAGAAATGTTAATTTTTTTTTTCTTTAACAAATTTTATAATTTTTTTATTTTTAGTAGCTTTAAATTAGAAAACTGTTTACTTGGCTCCCCCTTCTCGACACAAGTAGATGACACGTTTGCATACCTTTCATTAAATGGATCTGAATTGAAATGTTTTCGAAATTGTGATGACTGCATTAGTGTCTCCTGTCAACGGTGAAATTGGACGAGAAGATAAAAAAAAATATAGAAAAATGTGCAAAAGGCAAAAATGCTAAGAACATAATACAATTGGATTTAACAGTAATACAGCACATAAATCTTTGGAAACGCTTTTTTTTTTTTTTTTTTTAATTTGCCGCCTTTTTCCTGTTGGCATCCAGGAGACTGGCACCTTGGCGATGCCAATAACTTTAAGTAGTCAACTTTGCGTTTTGCACCTTTTAGAGGGTCATACTCCATGGTGATTCTACACTCATTATTTACTCATTCTCCACCCCTCTCTGTCTTCTCCCCTACAGTCTGTAACCGAAGAAATCTTCTAGAATTACTAATTTTTATGAAAAATATTTAGAGTTGAGAGTCCTCAGTGGTTGATACCTTTTAATGGCTAACTGAAAAGATGGTAACAAATTGCAAGCTTTCGAGACTACTCAGGTCTCTTCATCAGGCTGAACTAATACAAAATCTGAAGAATCACATTTATACACAATACACAATACACAATTTATACACAAAATATGTGATTCTTCAGATTTTGTATTAGTTCAGCCTGATGAAGAGACCTGAGTAGTCTCGAAAGCTTGCAATTTGTTACCATCTTTTCAGTTAGCCATTAAAAGGTATCAACCACTGAGGACTCTCAACTCTAAATATTTTTCTATCTACTGGCTAACACGGTACAAAGATATACATCTTTACTGTAATTTTTATGAAAAATTTCAGTAGTCACACACCTTTCTGAGAGCCACGTTCTTCTAGACCCATTCTTCACCCTTTTCCACCCTTTTATCTCAGACTTCACCTTCCCTAGATGACCGAGAACAAGAAACTTTCCAGAATCTTTTACTTCCCTGAAGTTTCAAACATTGTCTTCGAGATTCAGAAGATATCTCCAACCCTTCCGGGAGTTCTCCCTTTATCTGGGAAAATTGGCAAGAATGGTAAAGATGTCCCTGAAACTTATTCCCATTTCTGTCATCTCCCATTGCTGAGGTGAGAAGAATGGCATCCAAGTGCTTTGTCCCAGGAGGTGAGGCTACAGAAACAGAATAGCATGGCCACACTTGGTGGTTTCCAATACCCCATCTCCTGTGTGTTGTTTCTGGGGTCTAAGGGGCAACATTTCTCCTTGTTTAGAGTGATATTCCTGATATGACAGTGTAAAGAGGCTTATAAGTCATGCAATGTTGCTCTATAAAATTTAAATAAACCAATTCCCTCTTGCTCCTCTGTGAAATTTAAATATTTAATTGCCTCTCCAGAGTTGGAGGACTTAAACTCTAGTGTCAACTATTGGAAGTAGTGTGGCGCCCCTGAGGGTCCAGTCACCACAGAGGTACTACACATCACCCAGAGGTGTGGTATCCCACTCTTGGGTAAGGAGGGAGCACTAACCAGGACTCTAACACTCACACCCAACATACACCTGTTCAGTCAGGGCACCTGGGCGTACCCTTAGGGAGGATAGCTTCATCCCTGGCTGGGTAGGAAAGGGTGTTGGGGAGTGGGTGGGGAAGGTAGAGAGGGGAGGAGCTTAAGTAATAGGAAGAAGCTGGTTGGTCTGAGACCAAAGGAGGAGTGCAGTAGAGAAGCTGCAGAGAGAGAATTGTGAGGGGAGTCTGAAGGAAGCTCCTGGGTGGACAGAAGGGCTCCTAGGGACACGGGAAGTGCCGAAGCTACTTGGGCCTGTATCCAGAAGTGGAGGGACCAGGTTGCAGTAGGGGAGGCGGCCCCCAAGACTAGTGGAGGACTGCAAGACTCGGCTAGCAAGCTGGAGGCAGGGGCATCTGTATGTGCCCCAGCCACATCCACAATTATTTGCCGAAAAGGCAGCCATATTGGGAGTAAGGGGACTCGGAAGACGTCGCCCGACAAGGTTTGTGGCTGCTGGCTTGGGACACTGTTTGTGAGGGTGCTGGGCAGGAGGGTGGAAGCCAGTGTGGTGAGATGGCTAGGAGAGGTACACACTGAAGCGAGTCCTGGAAAGGTGCTGCCCAATCTACTTGGGAGTTTGCTGGACCCTCTCACCTGGAGGACACGGCACCAAGCGAGCATCTGCGCACAAGTGAACTGTGAGTAAACCGTGTGAGTAACCGTGTCGCCCATCCTGCACCACAACAACCACCACCATCATTACCATCATCACCTTTAACATCCTAACTGCCCTGGGACACAGCTCTACCTGTGGAGAGCTTAACCATCTCCGCTGCTCTATCATCATCCCAGAGGATCTGCATTGCAGCGTCTGTCCCCTGACTGAACACCACGGGTGGCGTCACAAACATTTAATCAGTTATATTACAAACTTTATTTACACTTTTCATCATCCCCTTCTATTGGACGCCCAGGGCCACATGCGGGCGCTCCAGGAGCAATTCTAAAAATCAATAACGAGGCTTGTCACATGACGTACAATAAAAGCCAAACCAGAATCTCAATTTGCAAATACTTGTTTAATACAACCAATCAGATCTCATGCTTTTCACTAAGGAGGGGCAACACCCGAAACACGTATCGGAAAACTGATATTCTGCTTAGGATAAAAACCAAAGCCTTGTGGCAAGGCTCGTTAAAGGGTCAATATTGACTTTTAGGATTGCTGCTTCCAATAGGTGGCTTTAGAGTTCACGTCCTCTTCGTCTTAGAGGCAATTTGCATATTTAATTTCACAGAACAGAGCTGCACGGATTGTAAGCCTCTTTACCCTGGCATTTCAGGCATGTTACTCTCTATAAATAGAAACGTTACCCTTAGAACCCTGTCAGAATCCTCTCACCTAGGCAAAGCAGATCTCATGCTTTGCACTGAGGAGGGGCAAGACCCCAAAAAATGTCTGCAAACTGAGTTTTTGCTTTGGGTTTTATCCTAAGCCATGTGGCAAGGCTCATTAAAAGATCTACAGTGACTTTTAGGATTACTGCTTCCCATATGTGGCACTAGAGTTCTAGTCCTTTCTCTCTGGAGAGATAATTTGCCTATTTAACAGAGAAGCATTGCATGGCCTATAAGTCTCCTTACACTGGCATGTTATTCTCCTCAAGGAGAAATATTACCCTTGAGGATTTCTGTGAAATGCATTAAAGTACTGGGTCTTCCAGTGCGAGGGACACTCTGTCATATGTTTTGCCTTTTGGAGGAACTTTTTTCTTTTTGGGTGGGGGGGATGGGCATGGTTGCATTTATAAGAACAAGCAAACACTATATTTTTGGAATCCATCCTTTCCTCTGTATACATTGCATTTTCCTTTTTCCAATCCGCACTTTTCTCAGATATTTGAATACATTTGCTTATTTTGCATCGTTAAATGCTGCCTCTATTAGGATCACTCACTGTCTGCGCTGATATCTGTGATGTCAGGGATCCTGCTGCTGGAAACCAAACAATATTAGATCTATTGACAGCTGTCTGCTGCAAGCGAGCACAAATTAGACCGAGAGGGCAGGAGCTGAAATGTCAACAGTGGGCGCGTCGCACTCATCACTTGCCACAATAAGTCATTTTTTGTACCGCACTCGGCTTTACAGAGACCTTCCCTACTCAAACCACATCAGCAAATGAGCGACTCCTCTAAGAAACCCAACATTAATTCCATATAGTCACCTATTCGGCTGGGAACAGAAGGACATCGGATCATAACCTACTGTTCCAACATGTTTACTTTATACATTTTACGTCCACCGCTCATTAACCCTTAGGGCTTGTTCTCTAATGGTTTGCATGCATAGATAATATGCAGATGCCATGCTTGCAGCGGAGTGTATTTAATGAATGCTGTGAAGGAAGCTCATAGAGACCTGCAAGTTAGACGCCTAAAGGGCATTTTTGCATAAAAACATGCATGCAATTTTTTTTTTCACCCGTTTGTCTCCTGTTCTGCATGGAAATATACAAAATGACATCGCCAATTGTCATATTGGAGAAGCGATTTTTAGTTGGGATTTTTTTTTTTTTTTTTTTTCTGTTAACCCCTCGGCTTGGGGGGAAAACATGTTAAAGTAAGAAAACGAATAGGCTGTCCTTAAAAAATAAACTAAATAAATGGATGCTTTGTCTATAATCAGGATCGGAAGTTCATAATTAAGCACAGGGAAGGGGATAAAACAGGGACTTGCGAAAAGAGTTTTGTGACTGGTAGACCCTTAATGTTTTTCCGTTACACATCTATATCTTCCATGTTGGCGGGATGGTAAATGTGATATCTCCAAAGGGGAACAGATCATAGTTGTAGACAATAGGGCTCCTATAGGGCCATTATAGAGAGGGACCCAACTCTTGGGTAGTAAGACTCGTACTATAGAGGTAGGTAGTGGGATGCTATATGGCCATTATAGAGAGGGACCCGGCTCTTGGGAGGTAAGACTCATACCACAAAGGTACATACTATGGCTGCTATATGGCCATTATAGAGAGGGGCCCTGCTTTTGGGTAGTAAGACTCCTACCAGAGAGGTAGATATTGTGGCTGCTGTAGGATCATTATAGAGAGGGACCTGGCTCTTGGGTGCTAAGACTCATCTTTGTATAGGAAGAGGGTGGTGAATTAGCCCAAGAGTCACAACATGGGCGGCTGGTGAGTTGGCACAAGGGTCGTGAACAGGATAAAATGAATGTACGCCATACTAGTATAGGTAGTAAATATGGCCCCCAGTTATAATTCTATGAGGCTCCCTCTATTCTATTTAAGCCACCAAACACCTTCTTTAATTGTGAAGGTTAGTATTTTAGCAGTTCACTATGTAAAGTTACTTTACGCTTGAGAAAAAGCGGCTTACTTTGAAAAGCTTCCTCTATAGGCATCTATGAGCCATAAACTACTCCCAATAATGACTCCATGAGGATCACTTCTTTTATAATGTGTAACTTTAAGCTCTGAGGACCTTGTGTAATGTCACCGGGTCCCCCCACCGGTCGTAGACCTATTATAACCTTGGGGTATTCTTGCAGGGTGCTGGGATTTTTAGGTCTCCTCATGCTCCATGACTTGAGTGTAATCAGGGGGTATTGTACACATTGTAGTAATGGATCCCCACCCGGACCGGTACCAGGTTCTGATTCTGAGAATTCCAGTATCATCGCTCTTCCAGTAAGACGCTCTAATTGGACGCTGTGTTTGCCGTACGTATCGGGAAAATAAGTGAGCTAAATATTGTTTGTTACAAAACAGATGTCAAATAAAATTAGACCATATGTGCCATAAAACACTTCTCTTATTTCTTTCCCCTACATTACGTTTCAAGACACAGTACTTTATGGAAGAGATAGCTGAGGAAATATGGAAATATTAAGAGATCACAACATTTTTACATGCCGCTTTACTGTCTTGTTTCTGGAGAAATATCTACGCAGAAGAAAACAGTTTTCAATATGATTGTAATTTGCTGCTTTATTCAACGCCGCTCTTTCATCATAGATACTTCCATGTTGTATCCGAGCTGCCTGGATTCATCATAATATCAAGATCTCACATTAAACCCTTGATCGTGGATTGAACTCTATTTCTGCCGTGTCTTTAAGGGGGCATAATGGGATCGAACCACCAATCGTTGGCCACAGGTTGCAATCATATGGCCATTAATTCTGCCCGGTGATCCTCGCCTTGAGTAGAGCAGCACCCTGTACGACTCTGGAATTACACGACCAAGAACCCAAGACCCTTAAACCCTCTTGACTGTACATCGCCTATGACACTCTTTTTGGATTTGCCAAAGGATGCCAGACCTTCGGTGGAAAATCTCTTAAAACTCTTAACTCATAAGCCATTGCCAAACAAGCTGCATGGCACTCGACAATATGAAGAAAAGGGGCCAAAATTACTCTGGCTTCTCACATTGCCTTTCGTCTTTTGCTCCGGAATGTAATATTTGGCACCATTGGGCAAATGAAAAGACATTAATTTTAATACTTTATGCCACCTATTTTCATGCATGCTGATTACCAAGTGTAAGGCTATGGTTCCACGGTCCGGAACCATAGCGCTTTGGACGGAGCGGAAATTCCGCTCCGTCTAAGCCCCGCCCCCTTTCTGACGCGCGCTATTTCCGGAGGTGTTCAGGACACCTCCGGAACACCTCCGGAAAGAGCGCAGGGCTACATAGCCCTGTGTTAATTATGTTGCGGCGACGCACCGTCGCCGCAATACGCGAGGACATGCTGCGGTCTAAAAAGACGCGCCGCATGTCCGTTTACGCAGGTTTGCCACCTGCGTATTGTTACGCATAGTGGAGACGGGATTCTTGAAATCCCCTCCACTATGCTGTAACATCTGGACGCTGCGTGTTTGGCGCTGCGCCAGCGCACAGCGCCAAACACGCAGCGTTTCCTGACCGTGGAAACTCACCCTAAGGCTATGGTTCCACGGTCCGGAACCATAGCGCTTTGGACGGAGCGGAAATTCCGCTCCGTCTAAGCCCCGCCCCCTTTATGACGCGCGATCTTTCCGGAGGTGTTCAGGACACCTCCGGAACACCTCCGGAAAGAGCGCAGGGCTACATAGCCCTGTGTTAATTCTGTTGCGGCGACGCACCGTCGCCGCAATACGCGAGGACATGCTGCGGTCTAAAAAGACGCGCCGCATGTCCGTTTACGCAGGTTTGCCACCTGCGTATTGTTACGCATAGTGGAGACGGGATTCCTTGAAATCCCCTCCACTATGCTGTAACATCTGGACGCTGCGTGTTTGGCGCTGCGCCAGCGCACAGCGCCAAACACGCAGCGTTTCCTGACCGTGGAAACTCACCCTCAGTGTCAGACAACCGGCATGCCTCTAGGCAAAATGGAGAAGTAAAGAGGCCAAAAACACCCAAAAGTCTCACCTTTTCCTTCTTTGCCTTAAAAATGACCATCTAGGTGAAACTTCTGGCACCCATTGAGCAGCAGAAAATTTAAGCATTTTATTACTTTACGTCACCTATTTGAATTTATGTTGTTAACCAAGTGTCAGTGCCAGACACCCTGCATGCCACTAAGCAATATGGCGAAAAGGCTACAAACACCCAAAAGCCTCACACTGCCCCCTTTTTGCCTTAAAACTGACCATTCGCCAGTCTTCTGGCACCCATGGGGCAAGTAATATTCGAAAAACTTATTATTTTACGCCATCTGTTCTCATGTATGCTGTTCCAGTTTCATTAAGCTCTATTCCATAATGTTTTTTTGGGTCTCCTCCATCCACAATATAGTAACATCGGCAAAGAGTTGGGGGCCTTAAGTGATGAGCCACAATGCGTGCGTGTCTTATGCCCTTCTCCCTGACCTCTCATGTATATGTGGGCAGCACCTTAGGTCACATGCTTACATATTCATTTTTACTAGTTGTTCATGTGATCTGTGGGCACCCACTTGTGATCTACTGCTTAGCTTTGACAATACAAATCGTCTGAATCATCGTGGGACTGTATGTAGTAGCTGCACACTGGACAGGAGGATATCGTTGTTTGTTTTTCTTTTTTTACAGGGTACATAGGCATCAGTGAATTAGGCGTAAAGTAAGTCTTTTTGTTTTTGTTTTTTACAGAGGACTAGGGCTTCAATGGAATGGGCGTGAGGGGAGTATGAACTGTTTTTTTAAATTTGTAAAACGGTGTGGATTTTTATTTCAAATAAAGGACTTTATTCTGGGTGTTTTTTTTTTTTTTTTTTTTACCATATAACTATAGGATTAGTAATGGATAGGGGTCTTATCCATGGCCCCTTACCAGCCTGAGAATGCCAACTATCTGCTTTAGCTTGACTGTCAAAAAATTTTTTAAAAATGGCGTCATTACCTCTATTCTTGATAACCAGCCATGATAAATCTGACAGCTGAGGGTTGTACATCAGGGGCACCAGCTCTCGCTGTGAAGAGCAGCAGGCATAGGCTGATGGGAGTAGTACTGTGACCGGAAGTCAACGTTTTATTTCCAGTCACAGCTGCTGGTTGTCAGAGCAACCGCAGCTCTGACCGGCAGTAATAATTTTAGTGCCAATCAGAGGCAGTGTTTGCCGTGCTATCATGCAAATCATGGCGTGGTAAACAGATGTTCAGTACCCCCATTTATATGTACTGTACTGGTACCCGAACAAAACTTTTTTTTTTTCATGTACTATTGAACGTACCGGTCTCAAACATCCAGGGGGTTCACCCATCACTACATTTGCGTCTTCCCGCATACTATTATATGGTGACCAAGGTGGTGAAATTGCACTTTTTTGTATTTTTTTTTTTTTTTTTTTTTTTTAAATTTCTAAATACATGTTGTTTTTACTAATAAAGAAATATATTTTAGGCAGTTTGATTTATTATAATAGCGTAGTTAGTACCATTTTTTTTTATTGTGAATTGAGAGGGAAGCAAGTAATGTACCTTTTTTAACTCAGAATTATACAATGTTTATTGCCTAAACCAGACCTTGTCAAAGTGCGGTCCGTGGGCCACATCCGGCCCTCTGGTTGTTCCAGTCTGGCCCAAGACTGCCAAAGGCCTGAAACAGTAGCCCACGGGCCGCACCGTGCCCTCTGTCCATCCACCCACCGTCACTGTCCTACCCATCCTCTGAATGCAGGCAAAGGTGATTACATTGGTGGAGGACGGCGCTGCTGACTCAATCTTCCACAAATCAGCGTGTGAAACTACAGACACAATTACGTCATTTCATCGCCTCTGATGTGCACTGCGGAGAGTTAGTGCATCAAAGAGAGTAGAGGCTGGGGAACAGAAGTGAAGTATGTGGTGGTTCATGTTTGTGACACTTGTATGTATATAGGGGTGCTCATACTGTATATAAAATGCCATGTGGTGTTAACGCTGTAAATAGGGGACTATGTAGGGCTCATGCTACATGTAGATTGGCTATGTGGGGCTCATGCTGTATATAGAGGGCTATGTGCAGCTCATGTTATATATAGGGGGCTGTGTGGGGCTCATGCTGCAAATAGGGGTCTATATGGGGCTCATGCTGTATATTGGGAGGCTATGTGGCTCTCGTGCTGTATATAAGGTTCCATGTGCAGCTCATGTTGTATATAGAGGAGCTAAATGGGGCTCATGCTGTATATAGGGGCTATGTAGGGCTAATACTGTATGCAAAAGGCTGTGCGGGGCATATGCTATGTATCTGAGACTGGGGGCTCATACTTTACATCGGACGCTATTTAAGGTATATAGAGGGCTGTATGTTGGCTCAAGTAGTATACTGGGGGGCCGTGTGCGGGCTTATATGGTATTTAGGGGGATGGCAGTATAGTTAATTCTGCTCAATAATAAGTGATACAGTTAATGAGGATTGAAATATAATTAATAATATTGAGTAGAATAAATTTCAGCCTATTGTTTCAGCAGTCTACAACAGTCAGTCTCTCATGCGACACCTCTGGAAAAATGACTTGCCCGCCCCTGGACTAAACCAAAATAATGGGCAATTTGATCTGTGCCATGGTGCCCGCTCTTCTTTATACAGTTGTTCTCAAAAGTTTACATACCCAGGCAGAATTTTTGCTTTCTTGGCCTTTTTTCAGAGAATATGAATGACACAAACTTTTTCTCCACTCATGGTCAGTGGTTGGGTGAAGCCATTTGTCAAACTACTGTGTTTTCTCTTTTTAAATCGTGACATCTCAAAACATCCAAATGACCCTGATCAAAGGTTTACATACCCCATTTCTTAATACCCTGTATTGCCCGCTCCAAGCTGTCATTGATGTTAAAGTCTTTTGTGGTAGTTGTGAATGAGGTTCTTTATTTTCTCAGATGGTAAAGCTGCCCACTCTTCTTGGCAAAAAGCATCCAATTCGTGAAAATTCCTGGGCTGTCTAGCATGAACTGCGCGCTTGAGATCTCTACAGAGTGGCTCAATGATATTGAGGTCAGGAGACTGAGATGGTCACTCCAGAATCTTCATTTTGTTCTGCTGTAGCCAATTACAGGTCGACTTGGCCTTGTGTTTTGGATTGTTGTCATATTGGAACGTTGTCATATAGGAACGTCTAAGTACGTCCCATGCGCAGCTTCCGGGATTAAGTGCAACTTTGCCTCCAGTATTTGCGGATATCGTGCTGCATTCATCTTTCCTTCAACTTTGACCAAGTTTCCTGTGCCTTTGTAGCTCACACATCCCCAAAACATCAGCGATCCACCTCCGTGCTTTACAGTAGGAATGGTGTTCCTTTCATTATAGACCTTGTTGACTTCTCTCCAAATGTAACGTTTATGGTTTTGGCCAAAAAGTTGTTTTTGGTCTCATCACTCCAAATTACCTTGTTCCAAAAGTTTTGAGGCTTGTCTCTGTGCTTTTGTGTATTGTAGGCAAAATACTTTAATTTGCACAGTAATTGCTTTCTTCTGGCAACTCAACCATGCAGCCCATTTTTCTTCAAGTGCATATTTATTGTGAATCCAGAAATGGCCACAGCGCTAGTTTTTAGAGAATCCAGTAGTCCAGTATTTCAGCTGATGTTTGTGGTTTTTTTTTTTTTTTTGCATCCCAAACAATTTTCCTGGCAGTTGTGGACGACATTTTTGTTGGTCTACCTGACCGTAGCTTTGTTCTTGCAGAGCCCCTGATTTTCCATTTGTCAATCAGTTTGAATGCTGCGGACTGGCATTATCAATTCCTTAGATATCTTTTTGTATCCCTTTCCTGTTTTATACAGTTCAACTACCTTTTCCTATAGATCCTTTGACAATTCTTTCGCTTACCCCATGACTCACAATACAGAAACTTCAGTGGTTGGATGAAAGATGCAAGAGTCTGTCTAGATCCCAGAAACTCACTCAGCTTTTATGCACACATTGATTGCAAGCAAACAGGTCACAGGTGAGGATGTTACCTTTTAGTAGCCATTTAAGCCCATTTGTGTCAACTTCTGTGCATGTTATCAGGCCAAAATCACCAGGGTATGTGAACTTTTGATCAGGGTCATTTGGATGTTTTGGCTTGTCACTATGATGTAAAAAGAGAAAACACAGTAGTTTGGCAATAAATGGCTTCATCCAACCACTAACAATGAGTGGAGAAAGTATTGGTGTTATCAGTCATATTCTCTGAAAAAAAGGCCAAGAAAGTAAAAATTCTGCTGGGGTCTATAAACTTTTGAGTACAACTGTATACCACCCGTGCTGTATCTGCTTGTAAAGTGATTCCTTCTGTTGAGTCCTAATCTATATTCTATCTCTATTTAGTCTCTAATTTTAGAAATTATTTCCTGGTGAGAAGAACATGACTGCAGAAGAAGGTTGCAATATTCTGCAGGTTTAGAAACCAGGACTAGCCCTCTGCTCGTAATAAGAATCTCCATTCAGACAGACAATTATTTACTGGAACTTGGTCCTTTCCCACTTAAAGCTTCATCAAAGTGTGGAGAACAGCAGCACATTAGACATTACTGGTTAAAGGGGTTCAGCCACCAGTAAAAGGAAGGCCTGTATACTGTAATGTACTGGTGGAGAAACTATGAAAGCAACTTGGTGGTTTCCTCAATTCCCCAGTGGCATCGATCATCCTAAAGACCAGAAATAGCAAAAGAATTAGCAAATATGCGCAAAGACTGTAAGCAAGATTTCTCCATCTGTAAATTAAAGGGAGTGTTTACTGCTCCCAAACGAATACA
Source organism: Oophaga sylvatica (assembly GCA_033576555.1). Lineage (NCBI taxonomy): Eukaryota > Metazoa > Chordata > Amphibia > Anura > Dendrobatidae > Oophaga > Oophaga sylvatica. The sequence continues at coordinate 38,548,821 of JARQOD010000010.1, read as the reverse complement.
AATTCTTGCAAGATGACCTGTTATTACAAAGATGAATGATATTTTATCAAGAACTTATTAGTTTGGAACTGTATCATCTTAAAGATTTATTCTAGTAATCGGATAACTCCCTTCTCAATTGCTGTATTTCCATATGTAAAATAACAGCCTATACTCGCCACCGGTGTCGGCACAGTTTCAGCAACATAGGCGTCTGATCTCCCAGAGCTCGTGTGACGTTGAGGCCACATCACTCTCATAGTTAGAACATAACTGACATTCGGTGCAACAACCGCTCTCACTACTTTGGGGTGTTGGTTTCTTGTACATACGGGCAGTATTATGAAGTTTTATTGTACAAACAGACAGTATTATAATAGTTATATTCTTGTACATAGGGGCAGTATTATAGTAGTTATATTCTTGTAATAGGGCAGTATTATAGTAGTTATATTCTTGTAATAGGGCAGTATTATAGTAGTTATATTCTTGTACATAGGAGCAGTATTATAGTAGTTATATTCTTGTACATAGGGGGCAGTATATAGTAGTTATATTCTTGTACATAGGGGCAGTATTATAGTAGTTATATTCTTGTACATAGGGCAGTATTATAGTAGTTATATTCTTGTATATAGGGGCAGTATTATAGTAGTTATATTCTTGTATATAGGGCAGTATTATAGTAGTTATATTCTTGTACATAGGAGCAGTATTATAGTAGTTATATTCTTGTACATAGGGGCAGTATTATAGTAGTTATATTCTTGTACATAGGGGCAGTATTATAGTAGTTATATTCTTGTACATAGGAGCAGTATTATAGTAGTTATATTCTTGTACATAGAGGGAGTATTATAGTAGTTATATTGTACATAGGGCAGTAATATAGTAGTTATATTCTTGTACATAGGGCAGTATTATAAATAGTTATATTCTTGTACATAGGGGCAGTATTATAGTAGTTATATTCTTGTACATAGTAGCAGTATTATAGTAGTTATATTCTTGTACATAGGGGCAGTATTATAGTAGTTATATTCTTGTACATAGGAGCAGTATTATAGTAGTTATATTCTTGTACATAGGGGCAGTATTATAGTAGTTATATTCTTGTACATAGGAGCAGTATTATATGTAGTTAATTCTTGTACATAGGAGCATTTATAGTAGTTATTGCTTGTACATAGGGGCAGTAATATATAGTATTATATTCTTGTACATGAGCAGTATTATATGAGTTATATCTTGTATATAGGAGCAGTATTATAGTATTATATTTGTACATAGGGGCAGTATTAAGTATTATATCTTGTACTAGGCAGTATTAAGTAGTTATATTCTTGTACATAGGGGCGATTTTAGTAGTTATATCTGTACATAGGAGCAGTATTATAGTAGTAAATTCTTGTACATAGGAGCAGTATTATAGTAGTTATATTCTTGTACATAGGGGCAGTATTATAGTAGTTATATTCTTGTACATAGGGCAGTATTATAGTAGTTATATTCTTGTACATAGAGCAGTATTATAGTAGTTATATTCTTGTACATAGGGGCAGTATTATAGTAGTTATATTCTTGTATATAGGAGCAGTATTATAGTAGTTATATTCTTGTACATAGAACAGTATTATAGTAGTTATATTCTTGTAATAGGGCAGTATTATAGTAGTTATATTCTTGTACATAGGGGGCAGTATTATAGTAGTTATATTCTTGTACATAGGAGCAGTGCTATAGTAGTTATATTCTTGTATATAGGAGCAGTATTATAGTAGTTATATTCTTGTACATAGGGGCAGTATTATAGTAGTTATATTCTTGTAATAGGCAGTATTATAGTAGTTATATTCTTGTACATAGGAGCAGTATTATAGTAGTTATATTCTTGTACATAGGAGCAGTATTATAGTAGTTATATTCTTGTACATAAGAGCAGTATTATAGTAGTTATATTCTTGTAATAGGAGCAGTATTATAGTAGTTATATTCTTGTACATAGGGGGCAGTATTATAGTTATCTTGTATAGGATATTATATTTATATCTGTACATAGGAGCAGTTTATAGTAGTTATATTCTTGTACATAGGAGCAGTTTATGTATTATATTCTTGTATAGGGTAGTATATATATTATATTCTTGTACATAGGAGCAGTATTATAGTAGTTATATTCTTGTACATAGGAGATAGTAGTAATCTTGTACATAGGGCATATTAGCATAGCTGGTGTTTTGTACATTAATAAATCAACCTAGAAATGATTTCGAGTTTGCTTTGCTGGAAATGTTAATATTTCCAGGAGAGATTAGATCTCGTATTGCCCAATTTTTAGGGCTTTTTGCACTTTGGTATGATCTCCTTTATAGTAGTGGTACAGAGATTTTGTCCCTCTTATGGGGCTGCCAGAAAGGTTAAATATTCTTGAGAATCCCACATGCCTTTACAGTTGGGCAATCTCTAGACACTGAATATGCAGCATGTGAATCAGGATAAACAGAATGCCTAAAGTATGCTGCCAGGAGCTACATTGTAAAACAAAATCTGGATACCACAGGAATGGTGACATCAGCAGGCGATGCTGAGCTGCTCCCTCCCACCATAGGAAATGTATTGAGAAAACAGAGGACTTGGAGCAGATGTATCTAGTGAAATAAGGAGCATCGCAGTCCCTGGCACTCCCTGCGCTCCCATATGGGTCTGGTTTTGTAGTGGTGCAGCTGCAGAGAGGAACTGAGATGCAATGATCTGTCTGTCACTGCTTAAGAAACAAACCCAGACATAATGTGGAATTCTTCTTCATATTTATTACTATATTATAGTAGTTATATTCTTCTTTCATCTCTATAATGGTCCTATTTGTACAGTTCCTTGAAAAAGTATGATACGTGGTTTTCTAAATATTTTAAAAATATAAATCTAATAATTGAGGTGCATTTGTGTTCAGCCCCTGTGTCAGTACTTTGTAGGACCACCTTTAGCTTCATTTGCTGCTGCAGTCTTTTGGGGTCTGTCTCTCCAGCTTTCCACGTCTAGAGGTGACATTTTTGGCCCTTCTTTGCACATTCACTCTCGCTCAGTGAGTTTGGATGGAGACATCTGTGATCAGCAATTGTCACGTTTTGTCACAGATTCTCAATGGGATTTGGGTCTGGACTGTGACTTTGCTGTTCACACACATGAATATGATCTATTCTTTTTATTATAGCTTTGGCAGGATGTTTAGGGTCGCTGTCCTGCTGAAAGGTGAACCTAATCCCCAGTCTCCAGTCTTTTGCAGCCTTTAACAGGTTTTCCTCAGAATTGCTCTGTATTTAGCTTCATCCTTCTTCCCATCAACTCTGACCAGCTTCCCTGTCGCTGCTGAAAAAATACTCCCCACAGCATGATGCTGCCTCCACCATGGGTATGAATGGTGTTTTTCAGGGTGATGAGCAGTGTTAGTTTTCCACCACACGTAACGATTTGCTTTTAGCCCAAAAGTTCAACTTTGGTCTCGTCTGACTAGAGCACCTTCTTCCACATGCTTGCTATGTCTTTCATGGCTTTTTGCAAAAGGAACTTCTTATATCTTGATTAGTGTTGAGCGATACGATACTGCAAATATCGGGTATCGGCCGATATTGGCTGTATCGGCCTTTCGATTCCGAATACCGATATTTTCGTCATATCGAATACCGGAATCGGATTTGTCACTGTCACTGTCTGTGTCCGTCGGTCGGGTCTGTCACTGTCAGTGTCCGTCGGTCGGGTCTGTCAGGAGTCAGCGGCACTTACCTGGCAGAAGATCTCCGGCGGTCACGGCCTGGACTGCTTCATGGCCGCCATCCTCTTCTCCCCGGCGGTCACATGCAGTTTCTCGCGATAACTGCAGTGACTGCTGGGTAATCGCGGCCGTAAAGCAGTCCGATGACGTCACCGCCGGGGAAGCAGGTAATCAGCTGTGCTGCGTTGCGATGACAGGCTCTGCCTGTCATTGCGATGTAGCAGAGCTGGATCGTCGTGGGACAGTCGTTACTATGGACTGCGTCGGACAGGTGGTATACTGTTGGTTTGTTTTTTTTCTTTTTTTACAGGAGATCGATGGCGTCGCAGGAATGAGAGTACAATAAAAGAAATGAAAACTGTGTTGTCTCTTTTATTTCATTAAAAGACTTTTTTCTTGCTTTGTCTTTTTTTTATGCATTTAATAACTTTGGGATTAATAATGGATCGGTGTCTTATTGACACCTCTCCATTATTAACCGGGCTTATTGTCACCGTGCAATCAACGGTGACATTAACCCTTATTACCCCGCTTGCCACCGCTACAGGGCAAGTGGGAAGAGCCGGGTAAAGTGCCACAATTGGCACATCTTTTGATGCGCCAAATGTGGGGCTGCTGTAGCCTGGTATTATCAGGCTGTTGAGGGCCAAAATCCATGGGCCTTGACAGTCTTTTAATACCAGGCCGCAGCAGTCTGCTTAGCTTGGCTGGTTAACAAAAATAGGGGGACCCCTACACCGTTTTTTTTTTTCGAGGGGATCCCCTATTTTTGTTAACCAGCTAAGCAGACTGCTGTGGCCTGGTATTATCAGGCTTGCAAGGTCCATGGATATTGGATCCTTACCAGCCTGAAAAACCAGGCCTCAGCAGTCTGCTTCATCTGGCTGGTTAACAAAAATAGGGGGGACCCCACGCCAATTTTTTCGAGGGGATCCCCTATTTTTGTTAACCAGTTCCCTCTGACGTCACTGATTGTGTCCCTGGCTGACCTGAAGTGAAAGTGGAAAGCAATCAATTAAGCTTTCCACTTCCTCTCCTGTCAGCCAGGAGAGGAATCATTCATTTGGGGGTTTACTGTGAGGCTGCAGCATTAGCTGCGGTCCCTGCAGTAAACATTAACCCTTTCTGAAGGATTACACCGTGGGACCTGACTGTACATCGGATTGGTAAGAATAATTTTGCTTTATTATTTTATTTTTATTACAGGAAATGGTTTAGCAGGAAAATAAAATATGGTCAAAAACTGTGTGATTATTTCATTAAACTTCTTTTTTATTAAAGTGTGTGTGTTTGATTTTTCTTTCATACAATAGGATTAATAATTGATAGTTGTCTAATTGACAGCTCTCAATTATTAACCTGGCTTAAAGTGACCTTTCAATTGCAAGGTCATTTTAACCCCTTATTAACCCATTCGCCACCGCTACAGGGCAATGGGAATAGACGGGCAAAGTGCCAGAAAGGGCAAATCTAATTAGAGATTTGCCCTTTCTGGGGTGTCTGGGGGCAGATGTTAGTAGCCGGGGGGGCCAAAAATAATGGTCCCTCTCTGGGCTATTATTATCTGCCCCCACTCACTGGCTTTGTCTGTCTGGTTGCGAAAATAGGGCGGGAGCCCACGCCTTTTTTTTCAGCAATTTTACACCTCATATATATATATATATATATATTATATATATATAATATATATATATATATATATATATATATATATAATATATATATTATATATATATATATATATATATATATATATATATAGTTCATACACTTCTACATAGTATAATAGCCGCTAATTCAATTGCCGGCTTTTGTGAAAATGCTGAACCCGACATGAAATGACACTTGGTTTACATAGAGTTAACCATGTCTTTTCATGTAGTTTGATATCTGATTTGCACAAACAATTACATGAGTGTAAGTGTGCAAAATTTCACACCTGTAGGGGTTAATTAAAGGTGTAAATTCGTAGCAAAAAAGTCCGTTTTTTTTTACAACTAATTTACACCTTTAATTAACCCCTACAGGTGTGAAATTTTGCACACATAGACTGATGTAATTGTTTGTGCAAATCAGATAGCAAACGACATGAAAAGACATGGTTAACCCTATGTACACCAAGTGTCATTTCATGTCGGGTGCTTCTGTCTTTTCACAGAAGCCGGCTTTACCCGGCAATTGAATCAGAGGATATTTTACTATGTAGAAGTGTATAAACTATACATATATGTGTATATATATATATATGTCACAATGACATGTGTGTATATATGTATATATATGTGTATATATATATATATATATATATATATAATATATGTGTATATTTAGTGTTTACAAGGAAATAAAGTTTTTTTTTAGTTGCGATATTTTGTTCCCATAGACTTACATTGGTCTTCCGGTATCTGTCATGTGTGCATCGCCACGAAGATCGTCGCGGTTGCACATTCTGACTTCTCACAGCTGAGTTGCTGTTTCTTTGTGTTTGGCAGTTAGGGAGTTAATTCTGTCTGTGCTCAGTTCTGGGACTGGGTGCAGTTTCTTTTCCGGCTGCAATTAATTATTTGTTGATTGGTTTCCTTTAAATCTCTGGTTGTCTGTGTTGGGAGTTGCCAGTGAAATTCTTCATGCAGACCACAGATAGGATTGTGTCTGTATAGACTTAAGTTAAAGAGCTCCTTAGTTGTTTTAAGCTCACCTTGCTTAGAGTTTAATATCCCAGATCATTTATGTTCCTTCTGTGTTTGAGTGTGTATGCAAGTCTGTGTTTTCTCCAGTCTGTCTTATATGTCTAATCTGTGTATTTAGCAGAGATCAGCCCATATCCCTTTGGTGGTAATCAGAATCCTTCTTAGGACTGATTACAGGGTTCAGGGACTGATAGGAGACAGGGTTAGGCTGGAGACTTGGACCTCTGAACCATTATCAGTACCTCCAAGGTGAGGGATTAGTTAGGACCCCAGTTTAGGGTCAGGTTAGACCCCCGGTCCTCCTCTTTCCTGTTAGTGTATCAAGTCCTCAAGATTAACCCTGAGTTCAACGGATATCGTGTCAGGTAAATCTATTTTATATTTACATGCTGATGTTGCTAATCTATATGTTGTATAGAGTGTTGTTCTTTTAAGAATAGTTTACTGACATCGTACACATATCATAAGACCGCGTGACATTTTCACTGGCCCATAAAATTATTCCCAGTTGCCATGGATCCAGTAGCCCAGCTGGCTCTGCAGTTGCAGGGATTATCCATGGAGCTGACGGACATTAAGTCCAAAGTTTTGTCTCCCTCGGAGCAAACCAGATTTGAACCTAAAGTAGCTCTCCCGGACAGGTTCACTGGTGGGCGAGACAAATTTTTTACCTTCAGGGAAGCATGTAAATTGTATTTTCGGCTTCGGCCTCGATCATCAGGGAGTGAAGAGCAGAGAGTGGGAATTGTTATCTCGCTCCTACAAGGGGACCCTCAATCCTGGGCCTTCTCCCTTCCTCCGGGATCCCCGGCTCTACAGTCAGTAGATCGATTTTTTACTGCCCTGGGTTTGGTATATGATGACCCAGATCGGTCTCTCTTGCTGAGACAAAATTACGTAAGATACAGCAGGGAGATCGTCCGGCGGAGGAATTTGCTTCTGAGTTCCGTAGATGGGCCACAGATACTCAGTGGAATGACCCAGCTCTTAGGAGCCAGTTTTGTCATGGGCTTTCTGACAAATTAAAGGACGTTTTGGCTCAGTATGATTCTCCTCCATCACTGGAGGCTGCTATGGCCCTAGCTATCCGTACTGATAGACGGCTCCGGGAGAGGTGCGAGGTAACTCCGCCCCCTGTTGTTACTCCACCTACTACTAAAGTCCCTTATGTTGAGGTTCCCCTTGTCTGTTCGGAGGAGCCTATGCAGTTGGGAGGGACATCATTTCGTAGGAGGGGATTGGCGGTACGCCGCAGGACTAGAAGGTGTTTCTTCTGCGGGAAAGAGGGACATTTTGTTGGGGGATGTCCATCCCGTGCCTTGTTGAGCAAAAAGTCGCCGGAAAACTGTTAATCCCAGGTTGTGTGGTGGACGACAACCTGGGAGTATGTATTTCGTCCGCTAGTTCTTCTCAGTTCCTTGTACCAGTGGAGGTGGTGGTTGGTACGAGAGTGGAGAGATTTTCTGTTCTTCTTGATAGTGGGTCCGGGGCTAATCTGGTTGACGCTCAGTTTGCTCAGGCTCAAGGTATGCATCTGAGTGTATTGGTCAAACCGATCCCTATATTCTCCATTGACGCCAGGCCTCTCGGCCAAGGTAGCTTTGTTCATGAGGTTCATAACATTGACCTTCGGGTAGGGGCAATACATAGGGAACTATTATCTTGTTATGTGTTGGAGGGTCTACCTACTCCTATTGTGTTGGGACTTCCTTGGTTGGTTAAACATAACCCTGTGATTAATTGGCAGTCCAGAGATATAAGCCAATGGGGGGAGTTTTGCAAAAGTAACTGCATGAACACAGTCATCAGTGCGGTCGTGCCTAGTACTTTGCCTCCTTTTTTGGAGGACTTTGGGGATGTGTTCTCTGAGGAGGGGTGTCAGGAGTTGCCTCCTCATCGCGTGTATGACTGCTCTATTAATTTACTTCCTGATGCTAAGTTACCTAAAGCTAGTTATATAACCTTTCTGGTCCTGAGAGGCAGGCTATGAAAGATTATATTTCGGAAAGTCTGGCCAAAGGGCATATTAGACCTTCATCTTCCCCAGTGGCCCGGGGTTCTTCTTTGTGAAGAAAAAAGATGGAGGCCTACGCCCTTGCTTGGATTTCCGCGAACTTAATCGGATTACTGTTCGAGATCCGTATCCACTCCCTCTGATTCCTGATCTCTTCAATCAAATTGTTGGCGCCAAATGGTTCTCTAAATTGGATCTCAGGGGGGCGTATAATCTGATTAGGATAAAAGAGGGGGATGAGTGGAAAACGGCGTTTAACACGCCGGAGGGACATTATGAGAACCTTGTCATGCCTTTTGGTCTGACTACTGCACCAGCAGTATTCCAACATTTTGTTAATGACATTTTTCGTCATCTGGTGGGGCTGTTTGTGGTCGTATATTTGGATGACATTTTAATTTACTCACCAGATCTTGTGTCTCACCAGGAGCATGTGAGACAGGTGTTGCAGATCTTGCGAGACAATAAACTATACGCCAAACTGGAAAAGTGTGTATTCGCCGTACAGGAACTTCAGTTTTTGGGTTTCTTGGTGTCAGCCTCCGGTTTCCGTATGGACCCTGAAAAGGTGAGAGCAGTGCTTGAATGGGATCAGCCAGAGGATCTTAAGGCTCTGCAGCGTTTTCTGGGGTTTGCTAACTACTACCGGAAATTTATTTGTAATTTCTCATCTGTTGTCAAACCTCTCACTGACATGACAAGAAAAGGGACGGATTTTTCTAAATGGTCGGACAAAGCTTGCCAAGCTTTTTCCTCTTTGAAAAAATGTTTTGCTTCGGCACCCGTTCTCATCCAACCAGATGCATCACAGCCGTTCGTTGTGGAGGTGGACGCGTCTGACGTAGGGTGGGGTGCAATATTGTCCCAGGGTCCGTCCCCTGGTAAATGGCATCCGTGCGCTTTCTTTTCTAAAAAATTGTCGTCCGCCGAAAGGAATTATGATATCGGCAATAGGGAACTTTTGGCCATTAAGTTGGCTTTTGAAGAATGGCGTCACTTTTTGGAGGGGGCAGTCCACCCGGTCACCGTCATTACTGATCACAAGAACCTGCTGTATTTGGAATCTGCTAAGCATCTGAATTCCAGACAAGCTCGATGGTCGTTGTTTTTTACCAGGTTTAATTTTGTTTGTCACTTATCGCCCTGGATCTAAGAATGTTAAGGCGGATGCCTTGTCTCGCAGTTTCCCAGGGGCCGGGAAAATGGATGACCCGATTCCTATCCTTCAGGAGGGGGTGGTAGTGTCGGCTGTATGTTCTGAGCTTGAGGAGGAGGTGTTAGAGGCTCAGGGGGACGCCCCTGCAGGACCTCCAGGGAGACTGTTTGTCCCAAATCAGTTGAGACAAAAGGTTATTGAGGCACATCATAATTCTGCTTTAGCAGGACATCCAGGGAGTAAGGCTACTTTAGATCTCCTTTCTCGCCGGTTTTGGTGGCCTAACGTTAATAAAGATGTTTTAACTTTTGTCGCGTCCTGTGGGGTTTGTGCTCGCTCTAAGACCCCTCATACCCGTCCGTCTGGGACCCTCTTACCCTTGAAACTTCCGGAGCGTCCATGGACTCATTTGTCTATGAACTTCATCACGGACCTTCCTCAGTCGTCAGGGAAGACTGTCATACTGGTGGTTGTTGACAAGTTCAGTAAGATGGCACATTTCATTGCTCTTCCTGCCCTCCCTAATGCTAAAACTCTGGCGCAGGTGTTCATTGGGGAGATTGTGAGACTTCATGGGTTGCCTTCTGATGTGGTGTCAGATAGGGGGTCTCAGTTTGTGTCCAAGTTTTGGAGGGCATTTTGTTTACGTCGGGGGATGCAATTGTCATTTTCCTCGGCTTTTCATCCGCAGACCAATGGTCAGACAGAGCGTCTGAATCAAAGCCTAGAGACTTATCTTCGGTGTTTTGTCTCAGAGAACCAGGAGGACTGGTCTTCTTTCTTGCCTCTGGCAGAGTTCGCTCTTAACAACAGGCGGAGCGAGTCCACTGGTAAGTCCCCGTTTTTTGGGGCATATGGTTTTCATCCCCAGTTTTGTACATTCAATGGGGGGGGCCCTTCTGGGGTTCCTGAGGAGGAGCGTTTCTCGTCGTCACTTGCTTCAGTGTGGAGAGGTGTATTGAATAATCTGAGTGCTATGGGAACCGTTATAAACGTATGGCTGATAGGAGGAGAGTTTCTGGTCCAGATCTTAATGTGAACGATCTGGTATGGTTGTCTACCAGGAATATAAAACTTAAAGTTCCCTCCTGGAAGCTGGGCCCGAGATTCATCGGGCCGTACAGGATCACTTCCATAATTAATCCTGTGGCATTTCGTCTGGACCTCCCTCCTACGTTTAAAATTCATAATGTGTTCCACAGGTCATTACTTAAGAGGTACGTGGCACCAGTCATACCATCACCTCTACCTCCTCCAGTGGTGGTCAATGGTAACTTGGAGTTTCAAGTGTCAAAGATCATTGACTCACGTCTGAATCGCCGGTCCCTTCAGTACTTGGTGCATTGGAAGGGGTATGGTCCAGAGGAGAGGACGTGGGTTCCTGCGTCTGACATTAACGCAGATCGTTTGGTGCGGACCTTCCACAGAACTCACCCGGGCAAACCTGGCCCTGAGGGTCCGGAGGCCCCTCGTAGAAGGGGGGTACTGTCATGTGTGCATCGCCACGAAGATCGTCGCGGTTGCACATTCTGACTTCTCACAGCTGAGTTGCTGTTTCTTTGTGTTTGGCAGTTAGGGAGTTAATTCTGTCTGTGCTCAGTTCTGGGACTGGGTGCAGTTTCTTCCGGCTGCAATTAATTATTTGTTGATTGGTTTCCTTTAAATCTCTGGTTGTCTGTGTTGGGAGTTGCCAGTGAAATTCTTCATGCAGACCACAGATAGGATTGTATCTGTATAGACTTAAGTTAAAGAGCTCCTTAGTTGTTTTAAGCTCACCTTGCTTAGAGTTTAATATCCCAGATCATTTATGTTCCTTCTGTGTTTGAGTGTGTATGCAAGTCTGTGTTTTCTCCAGTCTGTCTTATATGTCTAATCTGTGTATTTAGCAGAGATCAGCCCATATCCCTTTGGTGGTAATCAGAATCCTTCTTAGGACTGATTACAGGGTTCAGGGACTGATAGGAGACAGGGTTAGGCTGGAGACTTGGACCTCTGAACCATTATCAGTACCTCCAAGGTGAGGGATTAGTTAGGACCCCAGTTTAGGGTCAGGTTAGACCCCCGGTCCTCCTCTTTCCTGTGACAGTGTATCAAGTCCTCAAGATTAACCCTGAGTTCAACGGATATCGTGTCAGGTAAATTATTCTATATTTACATGCTGATGTTGCTAATCTATATGTTGTATAGAGTGTTGTTCTTTTAAGAATAGTTTACTGACATCGTACACATATCATAAGACCGCGTGACAGTATCAGAATCGGATATCGACGATATTTAGTGATATCGGCGATACCATTTCGATACGATATTTTTAGATATCGAGCAGTATCGCTCAACACTAATCTTGATTTCAAAAATCTATTTCTTCTTGCCATTCTTCAATAAAAGACAGATTTGTGGAGTACACAACTAATAGTTATCCTGTGGACAGATTCTCCTCCCTGAGCTGTAGATCTCTGCAGGTCCTCCACAATGACCTTGGGTCTCTTGGCTGTGTAAGATGCCCAAGCGAGGTAGTCGTGGGCGAGCTTCTGTTCCCACTTGCTTTTGCATCCTACAGCCTACTCGTGTCCCAGTCCTGGTGTGCTGCTGTTTGTGACGTGTATCACACTTACTTTAGAGCTGCAAGCCTCTTCTTTTGACTCCAGGAATCCCTCTTCTGGAACCAGGGCAGCAATTAATCCAGGAGACACAAGGTTCATAAAAACAGCCAAACTTTGCTTGGTGAATGAGAATATTTACAGGCAGATACAGAGTGTAAGGCCCAACAGGCTGTCATCTTTTCCAAAGGTACTGGATACAGCTTCAGCCCTGGTTCTCAGTATAGGTAGAATAGCCCTCTCACTGGCTTTGCTAGCCATTGGGAAACTTCACCACTAGTAGTATATTCGGATTGCAATACCTTCCGCCCCATGTACCTGAGTCCATATTTCCCTATAGCTTCACAGGCTGAGTGTGCCCCAGGCTCACCGACGGCTATCTCGAGATTGCCATAGGCCTTTAAACGAAATCACATGGAAGGGTATTTTTGGCAAACTACTGCCCCAAGTATTAAGCCCATGTTGTCCATAGCAGCGTTGGACCTGAGCCTGCTGCTTCACACACTGCTCTCCACACACTAACTCATTCTTCCTGTCTCTTTCTGTACTTGTCCCCCTCCTAAGCTAGGCTGGCCATTACAGTTAACCCTGTCTAAGCTAACTGCAGCCCCAGTGATTATCATCCTTTTATAACATACATAAACATCAAATGCATTTAACCCTTTAGAGTGTTTGGGAGCAAACAATCAGCCCCCACCACTGCTACAGTTGCTTCTCTGATTAGTGCTTGCCTTGCTTGGGATGTCCTTTTAAGTGGACATCACATCTTGGTAGGTTTTCAATTGTGCTATATTCCTTCCATTTTTGGAAGATGGATTGAATTGTTCTTCATGAGATGTTTTTACAACTTAACCCTGCTTTACTTATTTCTAGAGTTAAGCGAATTTTTCAAAATTCAGTTCCGATTATGATCGACGGCGAATATTGTTTTAGCAATATTCGCCGAACACATCTGAACAGCAATGGAAGTAGAAAAGAATGAATATGTTCGGAATTGATCGTCAAACATAAATTTGGCACAAATAGGGTACCGATATGGCAAATTCAGATTCGGTGACCAATTCCGAACATATTCGCTCAACTCTACTCTTTATTCGAACGTCCATGACAGCACTACAGAGAGAGAGGGGATCCGCCCCTTAGGAACAGGAAACCTACAGATACAAAAAGGGCGGCACCTCTCCCACGCATCAGTTGGTTTCCTGTTCCTAAAGGACGGGTTTCCTACAGATGAAGATCTTCAGGAGGACCCAGGCCGGCCGGTCGACTCAGGTAGCGGGGGGGATCTCCTACCTCGACCGGTGCGGAGCCCCTGGAAGCGCCACAGTGGGTCCGGGTAGGATTCCACGACAGTGTGCGGAGCAGGTGGAGCAGTATCCGGAGGATCCCTGTCTCCCAGCCAGCGCCGGTTGGTAAGTATCCCCCCCCCTCTCCCTGGTCCCGATGCCTGCTCCCTGTCTTCTCCTGTGGTCCTGCATGGTGGGGGCCGGAGGTGGTGCAGCTGAAAAAAAAATATATATATATATATATATATATATATATATATATATATATATATATATATATATATATTATTTATTTATATTTATTTATTTTTTTGAATTTCCTGCCGCGCGTCTGTTATGGACGGCGCGGCGGGGTTTTTTTGAATTTCCCGCCGCGCGTCTCTGCTATAGACGGCGCGGCGGGGGTTTTTTTGAATTTCCCGCCGCGCGTCGCTGCTATGGACGGCGCGGCGGGGCTTTTTTTTTTAATTTCCCGCCGCGCGTCGCTGCTATGGACGGCGCGGCGGGGTTTTTTTGAATTTCCCGCTCGCGTCCTTGCTGGGGGGCGATGCGGCGGGAGACTCCGCTCGGGTACCTGGGCGATGCGGTCGGGTCTGCGGGGTCCCCGTGGGAGCGCTGGTCCTGGCGGCATCGGGAAGGGGGGGCGGAGTCTCCACCGCTGGAACCGGAAGTGGGACACCGGCCGTGTTTTTTTTTTTTTGTTGAAAAATTGGCGCGGCTGCATCATGACCGGGCGGCGCCTGCTGTGGGGGCGGCAGGGAAGTGCAGGGGGAGCTGTGGGGCGGGGAGCAGAGGGGGTAGACCCCTGACAGCACCTGCTGACCCAGATATCCGGGGGAGGATATAAGGAGCCTATGAAGCTGGGAAAGCGCTTCTGCCCCATTTCTTACAATGGACACTGCAGAAGCTCCCTCAGTGCAGCAGGAGAGCCAGCAGCAGCAGACAGAGCGCTCCTCTTCAATGGCCAGGGGCGCCAGCCGCAGGAGTTCCTCAGCTGGGAAAAAGACCCCTCCCCGTGATCTGGTACCTACTGCTGTATGGACTGGGTAAGAGATCGTCAGACTTAGAATACTCAGTAATGCAGTTTACCCCATTCTGTGTTCCGTTACTAGGGGAAGAAGTGTTCGGTGAAAAGCAAGCACAGGGAATGTGCCTTTTGTGCTTGCCCTCTGCCAGAAGCTTGCCCTAAAAGGTTATGCCAGCCATGCACGCAACAGATGGTAGGGCATTAAGGGGGGAAGGGCAGGGGCCTGGGATGAGATAGTAACCCCCCCCGCCCCTTCCCTTTTTAGATAGCGGAGGAGACTCCAGATTTCACCAAGAGCCTGAAAGAGATAATAAGGGCGGAGATGAAAGCGTCCTTAAGACACGGAGAATCTTCCAGGCGTAGGACTGTACCAGTGTTATCTGATTCAGATTCTCCCGCCGCCCATGACAAGGGTGAAGTTGTTTCAGGACCCTCTTCGCCTTCCTCTTCGGCTTCTTCCTCTTCTTCTACAGAAGACGCTACTCGATTTTGTTTTCCCTTGGACCAGATGGACAAACTTGTCAAATCAGTTAGGTCCACCATGGGGGTAGAGGAGGCGAGAACAGAACTCTCAGTACAGGATCTGATGTTCGGTGGTCTAGATCCGAAAAAACGCAGATCCTTTCCACTAAACAGTAGCATCCAAGGCCTTATAGACAGAGAGTGGAAGAAGCCAGAAAAAAGAGGCTCCTTACCCCAAGCGTTTAAACGGAGATATCCCTTTGAAGATCCCTTTACAGGTAGATGGGATAAGGCCCCGAAGCTGGATGCAGCAGTGGCGAAGGCTTCCAAACAATCCTCCATCCCATTCGATGATATGGGGTCTTTGAAAGATCCACTAGACAAAAAGGCAGACTCCTTCTTGAAAGGGACATGGGAGATGTTGGCAGGTGCCCTGAGGCCAGCGGTTGCAGCCACTTGTACAGTCAGATCAATGATGGTCTGGCTAGACCAATTAGCATCCCAGTTAGCAGATGGAACCTCTAGGGGGGGCACGAAGGGCGTTGTGGCTGAAATGTTGGCCGGGCGATATTCAGGCCAGATCTCGCCTCTTCTCCATTCCGTGTGACGGCGAAAATCTTTTTGGCCCGGTCCTGGACGAACTTTTGGAAAAGGCAGGGGACGACAAGAAAGTTTCCCAGTCTATCGACCCCTTCCTATAAGAGACCTTTCAGCAGAAGGAGGTTCAGCCGCAGAAGGTCGTCCAGGGAGCGAGCCAAATGGGATGAAAAGAGGCAAAGAGGTACAGGGTTTATGTTTAGGGGTCCGCCTATGGAAACCAAAAAACCCCCGCAATGACTAGCGATGCCGGTAGGAGGCAGATTGAGGGCCTTCTACCCGGCCTGGTCGGAAATCTCAAGCAGTAGCTGGATCCTTAACCTCATAGCTACAGGGCTGCGGTTAGAGTTCTCCTCGGTACCTCGGGATAACTTTAAAATGACCCCCCTCAGGTCATCCCCATCGGAGCAGGCCGCTCTGGAGTTGGAAGTTCAGGAGCTTTGCGCTAAGAAAGTCTTAGTGGAGGTGCCGGAAGCAGAACGGGGTAAAGGGTTTTACTCCCCTCTGTTTTTGATCCGTAAACCGGATGGTTCTTTTAGAACAATTATTAATTTGAAAGCCCTCAATAAATTCCTGGTTATTCACCCATTTAAAATGGAAACGGTCAGCTCAGCAATAAAGCTTCTGTTTGAAAATTGCTTTATGGTGGTGTTAGATCTGAAAGACGCTTATTACAGCGTACCGATCCATGTGGAGCATCAGCGTTTCCTCAGAGTAGCAATCCAGATGGGGGAATCGCTGCGACATTTTCAATATAGCGCCCTTCCTTTTGGCTTGGCGGTTGCCCCACGAGTGTTCACTAAAGTTATGTCGGAGGTCATGGCCCACTTATGTGAATCCAATATGCTTATAGTCCCCTACCTCGACGACTTTCTTATCATTGGAAAGACGGCAGAACATTGCCTAGAGCAACTGCAAAGGGCAATATCTACCTTAGAGCGGCTGGGATGGCTAATAAATACCAAAAAGTCTCGTTTGAATCCGATGAGGGTCCAGCAGTTTCTAGGGCTAATTCTGGATTCACGGAATCAGAACTGTAGTTTACGGTCAGACAAGTTGATTCGCTTACGGTACCAGGTCCTAAACGCTTCCAATAACCCCTCCATGTCTCTTAGGAAGGCCATGTCTCTTTTGGGCTCCCTCTCATCCTGTATCCCCGCGGTTCAGTGGGCTCAATTTCACACAAGGACGCTGCAGGCTGAGGTCTTGTTGTATCAAAAATTTCTAGGTGGTTACCTAGAAGGCCAGCTATCCTTGTCCCAGGCTACTAAAAGATCCCTGGATTGGTGGAAGGAGGAGACAAACCTGTCAAAGGGGGTTCCCTGGGAATATGAAATATCCCCGATAGTCTCGACAGATGCAAGCCCCTCTGGGTGGGGGGCTCATATGGGGGACGTTATGGTTCAGGGCTTATGGGAGCTGGATCAGATTCAAATGTCTTCTAATATGAAGGAGTTAACGGCGGTAGAGCTAGCGATTAAAAAGCTCCTTGTCTATCTACAGGGTCACCACGTTCGAGTGCTCTCCGACAATCGTGTCAGTCGCTTACGTCAACCACCAGGGTGGTACTCGTTCCGGTCCTCTCATGGAAGTGGCAAGGCGCCTACTCCAGATAGTAGAACGACACTTTCTTTCTCTAACGGCTCTACATATAAGGGGAGAAGAAAATACCAAGGCGGACTTCTTAAGCCGCAATCTCCTGAGTCAAGGAGAGTGGTCATTAAAGACTTCCATCTTCGACCTGATTGTGCAGAAATGGGGTCAACCGGAGATAGATCTCTTTGCTACCAAAAACAACAGGAAAGTGAGACGGTTCTGCTCTCTGAATCCCAAAGAATGCCCTCTGGCAGTGGACGCTCTTCTATTAAAGTGGGATTTCAATCTAGCATACGCCTTCCCTCCCTTGTCCTTACTCCCCCTAGTATTGAGGAAGGTCAGGAAAGACAGGGCGAGGGTAATAGTAGTTGCTCCCTTCTGGCCCAGGAGGGCATGGTTTTCATGTCTCAGGAACATGTCGATAGCCGACCCGTGGGTCCTGCCGGATATTCCCGATCTGCTCTCCCAGGGTCCAGTCTACCATCCTCGAGTAGCGGGCCTCCACTTGACGGCGTGGATTTTTGAACGGTCGCTGCTGAGAGATAAGGGGTTTTCTGCTAATGTAATTAATACTCTCCTTAAGAGCAGAAAGGAGGTTACAACTAGAATCTACGCTAGGACTTGGAAAAAATTTCTCCAGAGCTCGGGGGTGGTAGCAGGGGACCCAACACCGATAACCCAGATTCTAGAATTCCTACAAAAGAGTCTGGACTTGGGTCTCTCCACAAGCACCCTTAAGGTGCAAGTTTCAGCTTTGGGGGCACTCTTCAGTTGCAACATCGCCAAAAATTACTGGGTCATTAGATTCATTAAAGCTGCGGGTAGGTCGAGACCCATAGTGAAGAACAGAATCATGCCATGGGATTTGAACCTTGTTCTCACTGCTTTAACAGAGCCCCCGTTTGAACCTATATCAGCAGCATCAATAAAAATTCTTTCCCTTAAAACCGCATTCCTGGTAGCATTAACTTCGGCTAGGAGGGTAAGTGACATCCAGGCACTATCTAGACTGTCTCCTTACACTCGGGTCCTGAATGACAGAATAATACTTAGACCTGATCCGGCATACCTACGAAGGTATCTTTCGCTTTCCACAGAACACTGGAAATTGTTCTCCCTTCGTTCATCCCTAATCCATCTAATCAAAAAGAGATAAAACTCCATACTCTAGATGTTAGAAGATGTCTCCTGCAATATTTGGCAGTCACTGATCCCTGGAAAAGGGACATTGCATTGTGTGTCTCTTTTCAGGGAATTAAAGGCCGTAGAATAACAAAAAGCTCATTGGCCAGATGGATTAGGGAAGCAATTTCTCTGGCATACACCTCGAGGAGCAAGCCGGCACCTGAGAGGCTAAGGGCGCATTCCACCCGAGCTGTGGCGACTTCATGGGCAGAGAGGGCAGAAGTCTCCATTGACCAGATATGTAAGGCAGCTACGTGGTCTTCTCCACACACGTTTTACACTCATTATAGGTTAGATGTGGGTGCTTCCTCAGACCTTTCTTTCGGATTAAGGGTGCTGCAGGCTGTAGTCCCTCCCTAAGTAGTTATTACTCTCTGTAATTCTCTCTGTAGTGCTGTCATGGACGTTCGAATAAAGTCTTAGTTACTTACCGTTAACGGTATTTTTCGAAGTCCATGACAGCACCCTTACATTCCCACCCCATGTTCTATGTGCACTTCTTCCTCTTATGTAGTCCACATGTAATAAACAATTGATCAATATTACTGTGTGATGCATAAATTTTTTGCTGTATACCATTTAACCTTGATGTCCTCTTATGCTCTGTAACCCAACTGATGTGTGGGAGAGGTGCCGCCCTTTTTGTATCTGTAGGTTTCCTGTTCCTAAGGGGCGGATCCTCTCTCTCTGTAGTGCTGTCATGGACTTCGAAAAATACCGTTAACGGTAAGTAACTAAGATTTTTCCACAACTTTATCCCTGACCTGTCTGGTTGGTTCCTTAGTTTTGATGCTGTTTGATGCCTATTGTTCTCACACAAACCTGTTAGGCTTTCACAGAACAGCTGTAGTTATCCTGAGGAGAAATCACAGAGATGGACTCAATGTACTAATGATGTGACTTCACATGATGGTCACTAAGAAGTTTGTTTAGGGGTATCAGACAACATAGGATTGAATACAAATTCACCTCAATTTTCAAATTTATTTTATAAATATTTTAGTAAAACTTTATCATTTCCATTACATTCCACAAACACTTGGTACTTTGTTGGTATCACATAAAATCCTAATGAACTACATTAAAGTTTTTGGGTGTAATGTGAAAAAGTGTGGAAATGTTCACGGGGGATGAACACTTTTTCAAGGTACTATAGTTAAAAGTGAATACTTTAGGT
Organism: Oophaga sylvatica; assembly: GCA_033576555.1. Classification (NCBI taxonomy): domain Eukaryota; kingdom Metazoa; phylum Chordata; class Amphibia; order Anura; family Dendrobatidae; genus Oophaga; species Oophaga sylvatica. Next base: position 38,529,283 of record JARQOD010000010.1, on the reverse strand, counting down.
GAAACTTTCTGAAGAATGATTTGGGTTCCCTGAGGCTAAGGACAAGACTAGGAGCCACCAACCATCTTCCCATCTTGGGTGGCCGATTTTAGTAATGATCTCATTGTAGAATTATTATTATTCTACAATGGGATATTTATTGTATTTAGATTTCTACAAATTATCTATTTTTGAAGCTAAAGGGAAACTCTGCAAGCCGAAAAGCCAAAATGGGTAATGTTATATGCGGGAGACATTTATAGGTCAGCGCTCAAGTAAGATTAAAGTACTTGCTGCCTACAGCGGAATTGACTGTAATGATTAGAAGCCGCTTTATCTGAAATGCTACCAATGTTTGTGTGGTTAAGAAGGAACATGGCATGACTCCCGTTGTTACAAAACAATATATTTTTCCAGAATGTTAATCAGACAGATGGTTTTGTAGTGAAGTGTGTGAAAAATTAATCAAAGTAATGTTTTTAACCAATAGAACAATCCAATGCTTTATTATATTCTCAATGACATCTGCAGCATATGTGGAATAGCAAAACATTTCTTCTTAAGAATCAGGAGCAGCTCGACGTTTCCACCGTTCTTGGGAGACCTACATACAGCGCCGGCAGCCATGTTGTACCATTTACATGTTTCATGTTATCTGTGACCTTTAATTTACCTTATGCTCAAGAAATGTCATCTGGTTTATTTTGACTCATTTTTTTATGTTTTTAATATGGCGGCTTTTCAGGGTACGAGTCAATTTGGAATTGTGGAATTTTCGATTTGAAGCCTTAAAGTCCCATATAGGACCTTATTACTAACATAAAATCTTCTTCTCCTATGCACATTGACAGTACTAGACCAAATTGTGTGGAGGTTATGTTGACTAATTGATGGCTTTTCCCCATGACCTTTGTTCTTGGAGTTGGGTCTTGAGTAGTGATGAGGGAGAAGCATTGTTGCTCGGGTCTTCTCGAGCATGCTCGAGTTGTCTCCGAGTATTTTGACGTGCTCGTAGATTTGGTTTTTGCGTCTCAGCTGCATGATTTGCGACTTGTAGACAGGCTTAATACATGTGAGAATTCCCTAATAACAAACATGCATTCCACACATGTATTCAAGCTATCTAGCAGTTGTAAATCTTGCAGCTGAGGCCACGAAAACTAAATCTCCGAGCATGCCAAAATACTTGGGAGATCACCCGAGCATGCTCAGGGAAACCCAAGCAACAATGCTTCTCGCTCATCACTAGTCTTGTGGATTCTCCATGATTTCTTTGGTTGTCTTCATCCATGGTCTTGCTGATCCTTACTTATCTTGATCTCTCTTGAGCTTGAAAGGATTTATGCCAAAGAGGAAGACAAAGCGAAGGCAATGGAGAGCGAAATGGCCAAGCCTTGATCGGGCTTGTCCTGTTTGCCTAGGTGACGAGAACCTGTGCATGAATCCCCACTATAGATGCTCAATTTTTAGGGCGTCATGGGGAGAGGAATGGAAAACCAAACACTGGGTCCTTCTATCCCGAATTGCAAAACCCAGCACCATAAAGAAAGGCCAATTATTTTTACAGCAGGGCCCCTCCCCACTTGATGTGCTCATTGGATGCATGCTTGTTGAAAACCATTTTGATAAGCTGCAGTCTGTAATCGGGGAGATGGATGTGGGCTATACGGTGACACAAGTTGTTCACCCAAAGTTGGCTAGGTGACATTGATACATTGCAACACAGTACAAGTGAATGGAGCCATATTGCGACTCTGAGGCTATGACAAGCAAGTTGCAAATAATCTGATGCGGTTGGACTTCTTGCAACTTGCTTGTAATGGACACCATACCCATGGGGTCTCAGTGCGACCCCATTTACTTGTATTGCACTGCAATGTAGTAGTGGCACCTAGCAAACTTTTGATTACTCCCAAAGTCGCTGTGTAGTTCCAGCCTAAACATAAAAAGACATATTGATTTTTTTTTTTTTTGTATTTTTTTTTTTTATCATTTCCAAGAATAGTCTTATCCTTCAACTTGAAAACTGGGGAATCCGGTGGAGATGGGAATACCCCTTTAAGTCTTAAGTGATGGTCTAAAACTTTTGAGGCTCAAAAGTAGAAGTGAATATCATGCCAGGGCTGAGAGTTACGAGATTTACCGATTTGTTTACAAGTTCATCTCATTCCTGTAAATTCATATTTTTTGAATAATTAGAAAAACATCTAATCTATAAAAAAAAATCAGTGAGAAGAAAAAAAAAAAACTACAGCAAATGTTATAAAATACACAAAAAATAAAACCATATTCACGTTTTTAATCCTCTGATTCGTCTGATCTTCCTTTACCTAGCACATGACTGCTGCAGCCAATCAATGGCCGAAACAGTCATGTGCCTTACTAGTGATTGGCTGCAATGGTCATGTGACAGCTAGTTGCAAACAAGTACAAAGGAGATCGCTGGAGCTTCTGTGCAGGATCGGCAAGGGATTGACTTTAATGTTTTTGCTACAATTTTCCACTTTTTTTATTTTTTTAAACGTTCGACAACCCCTTTATTCTGGAAGTGTCAGTTCCAAAAGGGGAAGGAAAAAAGTTTCCTTCCAACCTATTACTAAAACTTTTTTCTTTCTTTTATTTTGCACTTGTAAATTTTTTTTTTTTCCCATTTCCCCGTAGCCCACATGGATCTCTCGGCGTCACCGTGATTCTGTTCCTTCACACTGAGTTTTATTAGATTTCTGCTGTTGATATTAAGAAATCCATAATTAAGTTCATGCGTACAATTGTCAAGTAATGTGTAATGGTGGCACAAAATATCGTTTCTTCATTTACTTAATTAGGGAGAGTAAATGTCAGCTTTGTAAAATGAGGCTCTATACCATGGTAAATGATTACACCATTGTCATGGAACCTGTTGTACATTGTCATCCGCAGTGATACAAATGTTACAACTATATAGCAAATTAAAGACGTGGCAACGCTCGTAACAATTATTTGTATTTATTATTTTTCTTTAATAACGAAATCCGCCGCAAATGAAGCTAAACTTGTTTGTTGGATCTTGGGATAATTAAAGAATATTAAGCCAGATATGTCTGATCTATTTTAGGGAACAAAAACATATTAATATAGACAATGTAAAACAACAGAGATTGCCACCGGGGTTCTCAAGCAATATAATGTCAGACATTAATGTGCTACATGGAGGCGGAAGCCTTTTGTTTTCTTTATACTGATGTAATAAAGGATGTATTAGAGGGAAGAAGTTATTGATTGTTTTTTTTTTTTTTACTTTTATGTCGTGACGTTCTGTAAAAGTTTAGATTGACTTATGTGGGCGAAAAACTTTATATTACAACTCATGGAACTTATGTGTTTTTTTTTTTTTTTTTTTATTTTTTTATTTTCTACATCCATCAACACAAAGTAGCCACAAGACTTGTTATAGAGTGTCATTTCCTAAAACGTTTGATTGTTTTTAGTTATCAGCATTCGCCGAATCAAAACAAAGGGACGTAAGGGTTCTGCAAATCTGTGTCCTTTAGACTGTGTACGACTTTACGGTATGAGGCCAAAGAGGAGGGACAAACAAGGCCAAAGGGGCGTAGTGCTAAGTGAAGTGCTTCTGCCTCTTCATTTTAACAATCGCTTACTCTTTGCACTAGTGCAGATGACCGCACTTTCGGTCTGAGCGTGATCCGTCAAAGCATCGGATTGGACTCGGACCAATGTTATTCAATGAGGCTGTGCACATGTCAGATTCTTTTTTTTTTTTTTTTTTTTTTCTCCCCCTTTTTTGCCTTCGGTAATCGGAAGCCACTAGTACATTCATTTCTATAGGTCTGTGGAAATCATTGGACTGCACTTGGATGACATCCGGATGTGGTCCGATTTTCATGGAGAACCTAAATGGAGATAATGGAGAAACTTCTTTCTTTTTTTAATCCTCCACATCAGAGAAAACTTGATCTCGCCCTGATTGGCGTATTTGGACCATTTTTTTCTTGGGTGGAAAACATACGGTTGTCTGCACCTGCCCTTTAGTAAGTGATTGGGTAATACAGCCATTCATTGAGCTCTGATGTGTTGGAGAAATGCCAAAAGGTCCTCAGTGCCTAAGTTTATGGGAAAAATATTTAGAGTTGAGAGTCCTCAGTGGTTGATACCTTTTAATGGCTAACTGAAAAGATGGTAACAAATTGCAAGCTTTCAGACTACTCAGGTCTCTTCATCTTTACTGTAAGTTTATGGGAATGTTTAGAAGTCCCAGAGGTCAGACCCTGACCCGTCTTGGGTATGTGCATGAGACATCATTTAGATGCCTATTTGCCAGAGAAGGAAGTGTCGCGTGCCTTGTCATAAAGCACTCCGTTAATAACCACCCTCTTCTACCTACAGTACTACCCTGTTGTGTGCACTTTTGTCCCGATCTAGATTTTCTCAAGTCTTTTAGATGGCGTCACGCTCCCTTCGTTTTTCTAGCACAAAATGCCAGCCTTGTTATTCCTGAAGCGTCTTTTTTTTTGGCCTCAAGGTCATTTTTTACTTAACATTTCTTAAACAATTTTTTTTTTTTTTTTTTTTTTTTTTAAGAATGGCACCATCAATAACCTGAATGAGGGTGACCACAAAAAAAAAATCTTTATCTGATCAGAAGTTTGAAGTCCCATACTTAAGTTAGTTATTCTGGAGAAACTTTGTGTGTTCTGTTGGGCTCAACAAGTGATGTGGATCGTTAATTCCCAAAGTCCGGGTGGGTACAGAGGCGTCAATGCAGCAGGCAGTTAAGGCATGCGGGAAACTCGTAGCGGAGGTCCTGGCGAGGGCAGAGAGGTAGCGGAGGTCCTGGCGACGGCAGAGGCGCAAGAGTCTGGGAACGGTTACTGAGTAGGTCATGGTGCACAGGCAAAGTAAAAATCTTAATACCAAGACACAAGTGTGTGTCTTGGGAAGCCTTATATAGATCTAGGTAGATGCTCACATGGGAGCATGCCGGGCTACTTTCAGAGCTCGATGTGAAGCACAAGAGAGATAATTAGACGGGAACGAAGTCACCAGAGCCTGGACCCGGGACAGTGTCATACAAGAGTAGAATCCAATGTGATAACCTCTGGTGCTATCTCAAACATGTTGACTAAGTTGACCGTCGATATGATTCTAGTCCTACAATCTGGCTCCAGGTGTCTGTGGGCTTTTTGACAATAGTGTCTCAGTGGACCAAAATCTATATCAACCTTGACCTGAGAAGATCACCCTTGAATCAAGTGACTTTTAGTCCTGGTTTCCAATTGGCGGCACCAATCCACATTCCTTGGATAAAGGAAAGGTGTCACGGGGATACTGCAACAGAGAGAAGCCAGAAGACCATAGCGCTTGATTGCTCCTACTCATGCGCTGAAAAGAATAATAATCTTTATTTTTATATAGCGCTAACATATTCCGCAGCGCTTTACAGTTTGCACACATTATCATCACTGTCCCCGATGGGGCTCACAATCTAAATTCCCTATCAGTATGTCTTTGAAGAAGCACTTCAATTTCTTTTGGCAGAACAGGGCTTCATCGGCCATGTTGGGAGTCAGAGCTCTCAGCTGAGCTCGGTTACCCACTCCTATCCCCTATATAATCTGGGTCCTGATTGAAACCCATGTCAGAGCTAGCTTATGCTACATGGCTTGAAGGAGAGGTGTTTATATGAGAAGGAATTTGGAAGAGGTATCTGTGACTGTTGCGTGATTTTAGTGTAATAATTCCCTTCCCTCTTAATAGTTTGATTTTTCCTTGTCGTCCACTCACCGGTGCATTCCTCTGTTATATGTGTGAAAATTTGTATGGCTGGTATTTTCAGATACCCCCGTGTGTGTAGGCTTGTTCGATGGGTCGGTGTACTGCGGTGCACAGTAGCGGCCCCGAGTCCCTGGGTGGGGGAAAAGAACAGATAGAGTGCTGATTCAGAAGATAAGGCAAGGATGGCGGCCCTGGTATCTTCACCTTTAGAAGTATGCTGGGAAATAGGGCAAGCTAGGGCGCCCCCTAGTGTTGGGGACAAGGAAGGAGCCTTTGGTCACCCACAGCTGAGTCGTGCCAAAAGGGTTGTTTTGGTTGTTTAACTCCATGCTACATAAATAACTCAACACAATGCATAGAAAATAAAATAAAATATGTATTTTTAAAGCTACCCATACATCTACAGAGGTAGACTGTCTCATTTTAGCATGTGATATCGTAGTTGCACTTATTTTTTTTTCTTATTTTATTTTTTGGTCTTTTTTGTTCGTGTTTCACGTTCATTTGTTAAAGGAAAAAAAAAGCTACAAGACTTCTGCTCGCGAGACAGATGAATAATCAGGTTTCAGTCAAGGAACATTACAAAATGGTAATGTCTTGTTCTCAGTCATAAAGGATAAAGAATTTAAAACTGCTATATATATTTTTTTTTTTTTCCCTGCAAGCGTTATTGTCTTCATGCCTGGAGTACAGCAATCACACAGTGATGATCTGAGCCATACCAGCTTATTCATTTCATTTTTTTTCTTTCCCCTCCTTATTCTAGGCCATTTATCATAAACAATTCATAAACCAGGGTTGTTTAGTGATAAGAAAATTAATGTTAGAAATTAGACCTTGCCGAGCAATTTGCATGGAATGTAATCTTTCAGTCTGCGTTGACCTAAACCTTTATTCTTCTAATTATTCATTCTAGTAAAAATAAATAAAATCTGATAAAAACTTTGAAAAATTCTATAAAAAATTGTAAATAAAAATGTTGTGTGTGTATATATGTATATATGTGTTTGTGTACACGTACGTATTTCTATAGATTTTAATCTTGTTTTTTATTTTTTCATTTTTTTTTATTTAAAAAAAAATTTTAAACCTTTTTTTTTTCTTGCTATTTTATTAGTTATTGCTTTATTCTTTTATATATAATTCTATAGCTTTTTTTCATTATTTTACTATATTTATCTTGATTGTATATATTTTTTTTTCCTCCAGATTGGCTCTGCCACCTCTGGGTTACAGGCTTTGTCAGTTCACAGATAATTAGCCATGCGTAGCACGTCGAGCCGTTACCAGCAGACAATATTACATCTCCTGATACAATTGGATATGACATTTGGGTAAATACATAACTTGTTGTTATTCGACGGTATTTGGTGCAGTGTCAAAACCATTATTGGCTGAAAGAGTTAACAGAAGCAAGATGTCAGCCATTTATTGATTATTGCTGTTTTTTATATTTGCATTGATTTTTTTTTTTTTTTTTTTTATGGCGGGGAGTTCTGCGTTCCTGGATTTTGCAGGTGACAGGTATTAGACGCTTATCATAGATTATCGTGTGCAGGTCGGTGCTATGTGGATGCAGCTGCTCGTTGGCGCCTCTGATATCCCCGACATTGTGCGTCCCCCCCCTCTTTTCGTGATCACTGATGACAATAGGCAGGCAATTATTTAGCCTGTGTGTCTTTCTTATAACATTATTTTAGCATGGCTGAGTAATTATGTGTAGCTTACTCCTGACTCGCCCCCCCATTCTCTTAAATAGCTTGGTATTTTATGTGTGCTTTTGATTTAGGGTTATTAAAATGGTCTCTGAATAACAGAAAACATGCCGCATTTCCTGCTCCTTGCACTGATCTGATTTCAAGCCATCCATACAATGAAAGCACGCAGCCAATTCCCATTAATAGCCGGCGTGCATGCAGAATTGATTTTAGGGACAGCATTACAGTCGCCTGTATCAGGGCAATGACACACAGGTAATTATTGGAGATGGAAAGGTTTGGAAAGCTGGTGGTCACGTGACTGCATGATAGTACGTGCCCCCCAACCTCAATCACAGATTTGTAGGGTAATAATCATGCATTTTTTTTTTTTTCTAGTGATGGTCCGGTGGGTATGTCTACAATCCATGGCTGCCATATGAGAGCCCTGCAGACCACCTCCTACCTGCCGACATCTCCAGTGCCTCGTCTGATTGCATGATGATGTTGCACCTACTAAACAGAGGGGATTGCTGCGGGTACGCGGTGGTCTCTCTTCTCTTCATAGAATCCTTACAAGTTCTACGAATTTATTCGCTCATCTCAAACTCTAGCTTTAGAGCGTTGTCTTCTGAAATCGATCATTTCCGCAATCATCTGAATATTTTCTTTTGGAAATTTATTTTGCCTATAACTGAACCAGCTCATAGAATGGATCCCAAAAACTGTAAACTCCTCCTGCCATGATACCCCAGTAGAGAGATAGTCATGACTGAAAGTGTTGCCACCCTTGAAGTTACAGAAAATTATTGCCGTTACACGTGTTTTGTTACACACACTTTATTTCCTTTGTTTATATTGGAACAACACAAAAAAAACGACAAATTGGACATGATTTCACACAAAACCCCAATAATAGGCCGGACAAAATTATTTGCGTTTTTCCAAAATTGTGGGTAAACATCTTTGTTTCAAGTATGTGATGCTCGTTCACGCTCACCTGTGTTAAGTAACAGGTGTGGGCAATATGGATATCCCACCTGAAATCAGATAAAAAGGGGAGAAGTTGACTAAATCTGTGCACTGTCTGTGTGACACACTAAGCAGGGAGAACCGAAAGAGGTGAAGAGAACTGTCTGAGGATTTGAGAACCAAAATTGTTGAAATATATCAACAATCTCAAGGCTGAAAGTCCATGGCCAGAGATCTTGATGTTCGTTTGTGCGCAACATAATCAAGTAGTTTACAACCCATGACACTGTAGCTAATCTTCCTGGGGGTGGACGGCAGAGAAAAATTGAAAGGTTGCAATGCATGATAGTCTGGATGGTGGATAAGCTGCCTCAATCAAGTTCCAAAGAAATTCAAGCTGTCCTGCAGGCTCAGTACCCATCAGTGTCAGTGCTAACTATCTGCTGACATTTTAATGAAATTAAATGCTATGTCAGGAGACCCAGGAGGACCCCACCACTGACACAGATACTTAAGAAAAGCTGCAGTTTGCCAATATGCACGTGAGTAAGTCAAAATCTTTCTAAGAATGTTTCTTGTCTTGTAGACAGATGAGTCCAAGATAGAGCTTTTTGGTAAAGCACATCATTCTACTGTTTACCGAAAACAGACTGAGGCCTACAAATAAAAGAACACAGTACCTACAGTCAAATATGGTGGAGGTTCAAAGAGGTTTTGAGTCTTTTCTGCTTCCTCTGGCACTGGATTTCTTGATTGTGTGCAAGGCATTATGAAATCTGAAGATTACCAGAGGATTTTGGATGTCAATGTTGTGCCCAGTATCAGAAAGTTAGGGTTTTGCCTGCTAGGTCATGGGTTTTCCAGCAGTACACTGACCACAAACATATTTCAAGAAGCCCCCAGAAATGGATGGAAACAAAGCACTCTGAAGTGGACAATAAAGAGTCCAGATTAAAATCCCAATGAACACCAGTGGAAAGTTTTTAAAATTGCTCTTGGGAGAAGGTGCCTTCAAATATGAGCGACCTTTAGCAGATTGCAAAAGAGTGCTCCAAAATTCCAGTTGAGAGGTGTAAGAAGCTTGTGGATGGCTATAGCAAGCGATTGATTGCAGTGATTTATTCCAAATGGTGTGCAATCAAATATTAAGTTGAGGGTGGCAACAATTTTGTCCGGACCATTTTTGGGGTTTTGTGAAATTATGTCCAATTTGCCTTTTTTTCCAGGTTTTTTTTTTGTAGTATTCCAATACACACAAAATAAATAAATGTGTATAACAAAACATGGGGAATTGCAATAATTATCTGGGAGAAATACTTCATTTACTGGAAAAACTTCAAGGGTGCAACACTTTCAGCCATGACTATAATCCCTACTGGGGTGTCCTGGTAGGAGGAGTCCCTTCTATGAGCCAGATCAGTTTTAGGGAAAATAAATTGCCAAAAGAAAACCGTCAGATGATAGTGGAATTGGTTGATTTCAAAGGACAACGCTCTAAAGCTTGCATTCGTTTTCTGGAACAATTTCAAGGGTGCCAACACTTTAGGCCATGACTGTAGTTATTGTGACATAAATATTTTGATGTAAATGCCGCCGTTCTCCCAAATCCAACAATGTTTTTCTTTTGTTCTTGCGTATTTCCATTCCTGAGATATGGCCCCCTCTTCCCTGTATATAAATGTAGTTTGTTTAGCCAACTGGAAACGCCCACAGGGAAGAGCTGATGATCACACCCACTAGGATTACAGACTTCGATTTAGATAAAGGGAGGAGGGAACCAAATCTGAGGAGCAAAAGAAAAACCACACCAGATTCAGGAGAAAGGCATTTATATCAGGTAAGAAGAAATAAAAAAAAAAAATTACGGCAAGTGACCAGTTCTCTTTAATAATAAGGTCAAGGGGTGGTGCAGTACTATATTCCAAAAAAGATGGTCACATCTGTCCTCAGATTTTGTGATATTTTCGGTCGGCCCTGTTAATTTCGGTGGAGCTGACCTGCAATACCAGATACAGTTGGACCGCGGTGGCGCTATTTTATTCCAATGGAGATGGTGGTTTCAAGTGCCAATACATGCTTCAAGGGGAGAATGCGGTGGCATCATACAAAGAGTACCGACGGGTCCATCGTATGATGACATAGCGACTCTGGATACCTAATGAGCCAGTTAGATCTGTAAAAATGTTCAAGTCCTTTATGCTGAAAATGGCTAGGACCGCTTCCTTCTAAATAATTTCTACCTGGAAACCATCAACATGCTGCTACTGACAGCTACTATTGGTAGTACAAGCCTCTATTTGGCACATTGAGTACATGGTGATGTCCTGCTGTAAACGGGCAGCGTTACACTTTGGTAAGCTGCATTCCCTGGGAAGCTATGTTTCATATAAGTAATGATATCTGTCAGTCTAATTGTTGATGGTTTCCAGATACCAACACACCAACATTCTACATTGCAAATGCTAAAAATAACCTGCAAAATAGCTAAAAAATAGGGAAAGATAAAATCGCAAATCTTGCATCTTGATAATACATAGTGGTGTCCTGCTGTAAACGGGCAACATTACACTTTACGCTGAATTCCCAAGAAACCTATGTTTGCAATAAAAGTTTTGAGATTTGTCAGCCTTCTTGATGATGGTTTCCAGATACCAACACACAGACATTCTGCATTGCAAAGGCTAAAAATAAACTGCAAAAAGGCTTAAAATAGGCAAAGAAAAGTCACAAATCTTGCATCTTGATAATATAATTGCTTGGTTATGATGTCCTCGTGACCCAGTGATGTAGATAACCGCCATATAGATGCATGTTTGTACGGACAACCTCTCAGAAGTTATGGAATATCCTTTGCCAAGGATGTTATAAAATACAAAGTCTCAAGGGAATCAGTCACCGCTTCACCTAGACGGAAAGGAAAAAAAAAAAAATGTAGAACTGGAGAAGAAAGTAAAGACGAGCTTCACTGTATGGCGGGTTGAATTCTAATACTTTTTTAATTATTAGTCATAAATTGTTTCCAATTTTCTGTGAAAATTAGACTTGGTAATTCATCATTTCTTGTTTATAGAGTAGAATTTGCTGATGAAAACAATGTGCTAAACTTATTGATTCATGACAATTGTTTAATTATTTATCATGGCAGAATTTTATTAGCATTTTTAATATCACAGATGTGTACAAAGGCTAAGAAGTTATGTGCAGCTTTTGTTTAGTGAAATGAGCTGGAGATGACGGTCGTGTCAGGACGGGAATTTTATGTCTACCAATATAGTTATTGATATTGAATTCCCACGTCTTTTATATCGATTTACGATAGCGGCGGGGCGCGATGATAGACCCCTGTAATATATGTTACGACTCCATGAAATATTTCTGATCCCCGACCTAAGGAGATCTAGTCGGCATTGAGATGAGACCTGTAGGGAACTCTTATAATCACCATTTTATTGACTTTGGTGGAGCTGAGCGCAATTGTTGTTTTTCTCATTAAAACTATTTTGACGCTTTTTGGGTTTTCCACTTGAAAAATTTGCTCTAACAATCTTTCTGGGATGAGATGGTATCTGAGCTCAGAAGGCTGCAGCCATGGACCCAGTGGTGTAACTAGTCTCATGGGCCCATCCTATAGATGTCCACCATCCTGGTATGTGTTCCCCTTCCCGGCCCCATCCTGGTATACATGTCCCTTATATTGGGCCAGATCCTGGTATATATTCCCATTCCTGGGCACATCCTGGTATACATGTTCATCATTCTGGGTCCCATTCTGATATATGTATATATCCCCCATCCTGTATATAAACCTGAACTTCGATGAATCGGCTCATTCTTTCTTCTCCATCACAGTTAATATATGTATAGGTAAAGAAGAGAGCTGGCTGGCCATTCATTTCAATAGTTAAGACCATCCATAGACAGAGAAAGGGGGCTACGTAGCTCATGACATGAGAAGTTGACCATCTACCTTCACACTCCGCTTTGGTCATGTGCTAACAATTGAAAAACTGTCCTTCACCGGACACAACCCGGGAGAGGACTGGAGCTTCTACTTAGAGATCCCGAAATCTTATAGACTGGCATGGAAGAGTTACACAGTTTACTAGGTTACGCGCATTTAACACCTTTTTTATTTATCTGGATGCCCCCTTTTAATGACGCCCACCTATCCTTCAGGGTGTAGACCATAGGTCTTGGACAACTTTGTCTATTTCAAGCTTTGCCGATTCCAGTAGCTCGGTGATCGGGTCTGCTTTCCTGCGTCAGATCAGGACGTTTGTCTTCACGTATTACAAGTAAAATACTATAGGAAATCTCTAGCGGAAAATTTCTTTTAGAAAAATTTTTCTTTTGAAATCTAAAAGAATTCCGTCTGAAGATGGGTTCAAGAGCGGCTCGCTACCTTGCACGGTTCTTTGTGCCTTTTGTAAGCGATTCTTTAGCTCAAGGACCAGATAGCGTTAAACCCGGCTTTTTCCAGCCTTGGTATTGTGGTAAAGTATTGTGTTTCTCCTGTCGCTACAAAGAAACCAAGTTACCAGGTTGATATTCTTAAAGTTAATGAGGCAGTGATCGGCGGCAAAGGAGCCAGTTAACGAAATGTGTTTTCTTCTCGTTGACTGGTATTCATTAATAAATTAAATTAATTAGTTAACTTGCCGGCCTCTCGTAGGCAGAGGGATTGCCCGTGTAATTCTTAACCACTGTGTAAACATTATTACCATTAACGATTACGCTCTAGTATCAGCGACATCAATCTGCCAAAAGAACTGTATCCTCTTAGTCGTAGTGGCCTGGGAGCTTTTCCGGGAGATGTACGGCCAAGCCAGGAGATGGCAATTTGCATAGTAGAAGTACTGTAGTGTATGAATTACATACAGGACGTTGTAGAGATTCCCAAGACAGGATCAAGGAGGATTCGCTAGATTGTCGCAGACAGATACATAATGTGTAAGATTTAGACGGTAAAAATGGCTCTTTAAAGGGACTTTATAGAGATTATCACAAGGGATTGTATAAGATTAGAGAAACATGGCTACTATTTTCTGGAAACAGCGTCACCTCTGTCTGCAGGTTGTGTCTGGTATTGCATCTTGCGTTGATTCACTTCTTTTAACGTCATTAATGTTAGATCGATGGGAGTCCGACACTTGCTGGCGGTTGTAGAGAGGCTCCAACAATTGTGCAGTGGTCATTGCCTGGTACAGAGTTGGACCTGGCAGGGACATGATGCATCTAGTTGAACGGTGGAAATATCACATGTTGAACCCCTACCAATCTGATATTGATGACCTATCAATATAAAAGTAGTAGAACAACGCTTTAAGTAAATTGGATTGAGCTGCAGTACCAGACACATCCTGTGGACAAGGGTGGCGATGTTTAAAACTTAAAGTATTTTATGATTCCTTATATGGAAAAATAAAAAATAGTAAAATGTTCTTATGTGCCAACACCCAATCTTCCTGAAATCACAACTTCCTACATAGGTTGTCGCCCAGCTTTTTTTAGTCTCCTGAAGGTCAAATGTTTCTAATTTGCAGCAAACCGTTCCCAATAACTGCATGTCTGGGTATTTTACCATTCACTAGTAGCAAGCAGAAGCCATGAAATTGGTGAGAAATGGCAAGCAGAAGCCATGAAATTGGTGAGGAATGTAAAGCCAAAGTTGTTGCACCTTCATTAACTGCAGTGAAAGTGCTGGGCCATACTTGGCTGTGCCTTTCCACACAGCTATTCCCACCTTAGAAAATTGGCAACAGAAGGCATGAAAGTTGGAAAAGTTGCTAATTATGGTGTATAGTTGGTGTCTTTCTTTTTTTACACCAGAAAGTGCATGACTTCCTTCCCCATATTTCCCCATTTTGCAGTCTGACTCTCCAATCCATGGGTAAATGCATTAAAAAAAAAAGGGTATTCCAGGTGCATTGATGCCCCAAAACTAACCCCAGGCAAAATTTCTCCTTTGCCTTCCCTATTCCCGTTATATGCACTTTGGCAATATATTACATTAATGACTCATTAGCACACATAATAGTTTTGAAAAAAGGGTTCACTCCATTCTTGGAGGTCAAAGTTCTGCGTTTCTCATGCAGCTTTCCAAACCTACTGTATCTATTAAAATAATAAATCTACTTTCCTGCAGCGGCCACTAGAGGGAGCTCTGTGCATATGGATTATGCAGCTCCTAGAGAACTGAACATCTGTATGCAGTGAGCTCCCCCTAGTGGTGACTGCTTTTTGAGGCTTTCCAGGTCCTACAACTCCTCCCTTCTCCCTACAGAATACACCCATTCGCTAATCATACTGACCGCAAGAATTCTAACCAATAATTTTATGCACAAGAAAAAAAATAAATATTCTCAGCATGTTCCCGGCCTGGGATAAAGCGTTGTCCTACTTGCCTTCTAATATTTGATAAACATGGAATAATGTGTAACATGATTTCATTGTTATTTAGCCTGTTGGAAATTATGCATAAAAGCAATTTGCATAAATTATAAGAAACAAATTATTTATTTGGAGCAAAGCAGAGCTGACTACCCATGGACCCAGATGGTAAACCAATGACCAAGTCTTAGTATCGCAGCAATGCCAAGCAAATATGACTGTGCTTATGGCCTGGTAATGCCGGAGCCAATTTACTAAAGGCGTCTGTACACTCCACTGCTCAAAGGAAAGTGCGGTCTGCACGGAATATCAAACACACGACTTCCCAAGAAACCGTAACCATATAGGCAGAGACAATTAACTTCTATTACAGGAAGAGCATGCCAAACTATCCTCCACTTAAATAGCGGCCATATCATTTCTGGATTATTATAACAGATTTCAACTTTTAATCATTATCCCGTTTCCTGGTAATTATTCTCAAGGAAAAGGCTGAAACCCGAGACCTGATTTTTATGCATTTCCTGCTAATGTCTTCATGGACGTAAATTCCCCATTTTAACTATTTTATCAGACTCTCTGAATTTGCCCCCGTATAGTTAGGACAGGCTCGCGATATACAGAATTTGCGGATTCTAGAATATTTGATAACTAGATCTTACACTGCATGATTTACAGAATTACCAAACGTTTGGTCTTACTTGTTTGTTTTTTTTTTAACAAAGGAGTTTCTAATCTTTTATTTCTATGAATACAGAACACACCAAAGGTGAATGAATTAAACCAAATAGCCCAAAATACATGCAATTAAATAAAAAAATACTAATAATTATTCTTGGAGGTGGAGATCCCCTTTAGAGGAAATCTCTAGACAAAACTGACACATTGCAATATGCCTAGTGCAAGTTCTGCAGGGGTGGAGCATAAGAATTCATACTCCACCTCTTCTGTCCCTGCATAACATAATGTATCAGTTTGGACTGGGGTGTTACTTTAGGCCAAGTGCAGGGCCTGAAAGAGGCAGAGGGAGACAATGGTTCTTGTGCTCCAACCCCTCTGGCTTTGCACTAGTCACAAAATGGTATATTGGATTTGCCTGGAGTGTGCCTTTAAAAGGGTCGTCCGCCAAAAATCCAGAGATGATCTCTTCCTAGTGATGAGTGATCTTTCTCGGATAAGGTGTTATCTGAGCGTGCTCTGGTGCTAACCGAGGGTCTTCGGCGTGCTCAAATAATATGTTCTAGTCCCTGCGGCTGCTTGTCTCGCGGCTGTTCGAGAGCCTCAAAACATGCAGGGATTACCGAACAAACAGCCGCAAGACATTCAGCCGCAAGGACTCAAACATATTTTTCGAGCGTGCCGAAGACCGTCGATTAGCACACGAGCATGCTCTGATAACACCATATCCGAGCACGTTCGCTCATCACTAGACTCTTCCACATCGAAGATTACGCCCCACACACCTGCTGAGAACTGTGAACGAGGATCAGGAATTGTGCACGTATCCTATTCTAATGACCCGGACACGTGCACAACTCCTGCCGATTGTGCACGTCACGGCAGCCGTCATCGGTACGGCTCAAGTCGCCTGGCACCGTAGTCCGATCATTCTTTAGGATATTTGCTCTCTGACATCCCCTGCGGTTCAGATCTGTTTCAGAAGACAAAAAAACTGACTGGCACATCCAGACTAATGTGAATTAGGCTCAGACCAGGTGGTGATTTTAATTACAGCAGGTTCCTACTAACCCATAAATGCAGGCATTACTGACAGAGGTGTCCACTTTCACTCAGAAATTCAGATATCAGCCTAATAGAGGTATGTTCACATAGGTCATGGACCCATCAGACTTGAGACCACCTTGACTATGGTTGGTGGGCAAATAATATTTGGCCAAATGTTAGACTAAGCGTCTCAAATTTTTCCTTATACTCCTAAGCTGTATTTCTATTCAAAATTTCATGTATTTCATATTGTCATGCTTTAGTATGATAGAGTGCAGCCTTTTTTTGTATATCAGATCTGGTTTCAGCCTTAAAAAGGCCATGCAAAGACATGGCCACTGAGCTCATTCTCTACCATATTTTTCAAGATGAAAATTTTGATTAAATCATTTTGCAACAATAACCAAAAAGGTTCAGAGGTTGTGTCTCTACCCAGTGGTCTGAGGTTGGTAGGAGTAACCTGTGGTCCCCTGCCAGATGAGTGCACGCTAACTCTATAAATGCCACTTAATGGAGGATAAGGGGGCAGTCTGGTGGCTGTGTAACACGGACGATGATCGCATCGCAATATTTGGAATGGCTGTAGGTTCTCCCCACTCAACCGTGACAGCTGCATAGAAATACAGACTTTCGCACTCTGGTGAGGGGAGCTGACGGCCAGTCCAAGCAATCGTCTCCAGTGTTATACAGCTATCTGACTGCACCCTAAGGCCCCTTTTCATAGATTTTAGTTTTAAGTTCAACCATCCAAAGGATCACCTGGGCCCTAGAACAACTAGAATTGGTCCAAGCTTTCTAACCAATGGAAATAACTTGCCACCAACATCTGTGTTGATCAGTGGACTTGTTAAAAATACTAGATTACGAAAAACATGGCTGCCTTTTTCAAGAAACGGTGTCTATAGGTTGTGTTTGTTATTGCAGCTAGGCTCCACTGAAATGACTGGAGCTGAAGTGCAATACGACATGCAACCAGTGGACAGGTGTGGCGCTGTTGAAAGAAACAGCCACTTTTTTTTTTTTTTTTTTATCCTAAACAAACCTCTATTGAATATTATTCACCAGTATTATTGCACTTGATGGGAAAAAGTGACTGATAAACTTCCATCTGTGTCTGTGACAACATATTCATTATGTCAGAAGTTTTCCCATATAGATCTCAAGTCATAAAACTCATCTTTGCTCCTCGCCTTATGATATTTCACCACTAGCGCATTGATCAGTGTATCTGCTTAATTCTCAGCATCTTGAATATTTATGGGTCTCTTGTATTGTTCCCCACTGTGCCTGTAAAACATTTTGTTACTCACGTGAGTGGAGAATGACAACGCAAACACAGATAGAGTCCTATTATGTTCAGATAAATCATTTTGGGGTAGTGTATTACCCAATATATCTAGCCCGAGTTAATAAAAATTGGAAAACAACTCCCAGGAGAAAGACAGAACAGAATGTGAAAGATCTTATTGTTTACCAGTCGGTAGAGGCGGCATTATAATGAAAAAAACATTGTGGTGATGAATGACCCCGTTCAGAGAAATTAAAGATGGAGTTGGGTTTGGTGTCTTAATGCTGTTTAAGAGAACAGCTTGCTTGTTTTGACATCTATTCGTGAATCTTAAATGAAGGGTCACCAAGATGTCGTCAATGTACCCAAACTGGCCATGAATGGTCACTGAGTTTTCCAAGTTGACAAAGGGAAACGATCATCCTTATGATCTCTATTCATAGATGTTAAATGAAGGTCTGCCCAAGATGTCGTCAAGATGTTGTCAACATATAAAACTGATCACAAATGGACACTGAGCTTTCCAACTTTTTGTTATGGCCTCTGTCTGTAGATCTTAGATCAAAGTCCAGTTATATTTGGTGTCTTGGTTTCTCCTAAACAGCATTATCTTGCTTGCTTTGAGTTAAACTCTATTCATGGATCGTAGATGAAAGTTCACCAAGATGTTACCAAACTGGCCATGAATGGTCACTGTTTTTTCAGCTTGATTAAGGGATCCTATTATCTTTGTTATAACCTCTATCCAAAGATCTTTAATGACCTCTTACCATAACTATTCATGGTCTCTTTGGTACAGTGACAACATTTTGGTGGACATTGGTCTAAGATGTATGGATAGAGGTCAAGAAAGGGATGATGGTTTCCTTTAATCGAATTCGGAAAGTCAGTGGCCATTAACACAGATGAAGGTTCATTAAGGTTTCATCTTATTGATCAGACAGCGGATTCCATCAAAGCCTCTTTAAAAAAAAAAAAATGACGTGTACATTCTTTTTCCCAGCCAGGCGTTTTTTAAAACCAGAAGCCGAAAAAAAGACTTAACATATGGATGGTATAGTGGTTTTCCCATAAAACAGACATGAGCCTTTCGAGCACTTTTCACAGAATTTTTAAGCATTTTTCTAAAGCACCTCCACTCTAAAAAGAAAACACTCGTCAACTTTTTTTTTTTGCTCATTCTTTTAGATGTATGGAGAACAGTTACGTTAGCCCTCCCCTGAGGAACTCTCAATGTATGTGTTCCCCATTTTGGTCTCTACTGCACCTTTTGAAGCTTTTTCCTCTGTGGTGAGGCCTCTTTTATAGTAAAAATATATACAATAACACAAAATTATGCCAAGTTCCTCTTGTAATCAGGAAATCATATTTACCAACTAGTTAAAAGGTAACACTCTCCATTTTCAGTTCCTTGAATTCCATTTTTTCCCTTTTTTTCACTGTGAAAATCCCCGCTGTAACCACATGCCTGCGACGAGTTGATTCAGTCACTACTGTAAAATTAACTTAGGTATTAAGTGACCCGCGGTCCTACGACTTTCACAAGCTTCTCCAACAAGCAGTCACCTCTAAGGTTAACAGGATAAAGAGCCTAATCATTATACCTGCTTCACAAAGAAGCAATTAGGAACCTTTACAAAGTGGTTACAGATCTGGTTTTGTAAAAATGGGACTCAGACAAATATTAGTTGAAAGAAAATTACAGTACTTGTCCAAATTAATACCTACCATAGACGTTGTTAATCTACACAAATCGTCAACAAACGATAT
Source organism: Oophaga sylvatica (assembly GCA_033576555.1). NCBI lineage: Eukaryota > Metazoa > Chordata > Amphibia > Anura > Dendrobatidae > Oophaga > Oophaga sylvatica. Next base: position 38,509,690 of record JARQOD010000010.1, on the reverse strand, counting down.
ACATGAAAAACCTCATGGGTGGCGGATCTCAAAGGAAATATATAGCCGCTCTCAAAGTGTTTTGTTCAAAGACAACCTGAGGGGAAGGTTAACAGCTGAGAGTTTTTCAAAGCCGTAGAGTAAATTTTTCAAGTCGGCTGCTTGTTAGAACAGACATAACGGGAAGGAAAAAGAAAAATACCCCGTGTTCATACTAGGAAATGTAATGTAGCAAATAGAGATTGAAAAGTGGCCTTTTTATTGCCGGCAGTCAGGCCCTGACCCAGACATTTAACCTGCTTCATTTTGAGGATATGACCCCCATCTTCTCACTTAATGGACGGCGCATACGATGCGTTTTGTTGCCAAACTGGAAAATAAACTATTTCACATACTGGTTTCTATATTGAAAATAAAGACGTTGTGGAAATTTATAAAAGGGCAGGGGGCCAAGTGTGTATGCATCGAAGAACCAAGTGATGCTATAGGGTCCTCGGAGATGGGACAAGTTTGCGTTAGTCCCTTTCCGCTGAGCTAGAACCTGTCCAGGACCACAATATTGAATTAACCTAAGCCCATTTTGACCCCAGTTCCTATTCTACCACTGTAGAACTTGGACCTCTTGCTTTCTACTAACCACTATTCTAAGGAATAATAAAGTTCCTCTTTCAAGACCTTACAATAATTTTATGCACCTATGGGTTTCATTCTTAGCCCCTGAAAGCTAAAGCTTCACGCTGGATTGGACTATTCTATTTGTTTATTAATATTCTCAATTGTCAGCCATTTCACAAAAATATTATTGCTTATGTTACACAGCAGAGGTGGGACTATGTGCCAGAGGCAGGATCATAATAGCAAATCAGATTTCTGGCTGGTTGAAAGTATCCTCCCACGAGGTGCTCAATCGTGAGAAAAATCACCAATCTCCTTATTTTCTGGGCTATTGGGCAGGTAAATGGTTACACACACCTGTCTGCCTCTAAACTGTCTTGTTGTGTGCCACAGGTCTCAAGGCTATTGTCACGCTGTGAGTGTCTTCGGGAAGGAAGGGGGCCTCAAACTGTCCCTGGAGCTGGGACCCTAACTATCCCTGTCCTGGGAGTGCTCTTGAAGATAGAAAGGCTTGAGTCTCCCACCTTACTATGCTCCTTTTAAACTCTATTCTGTCCCCTTCCCCACTCCATGAGGCATGGGATAGAAATGTAAGGTAAACAAGATATAAAAACAAAACCGGGATAACAAAAAGCAACAAACTTACAAACACTCACCAAAGGTAAAGGGAAGGATAGGAATGTACCAACCAAATGTGAACAGGACAATCAGGAAAGCGTGCACCCAAAAACAGCACGCAACAATCTCCAGTAGCAACAATGATCTCCAATTCAGCACAGCGCCTCCAAGGAGCTAGAAAGCAAAGCTTTCACTGGCAAGACAGAGAAGGTCTGGCCATGTTTTATAGGGAGAGGTAATGACCAGGTCAGAAGCAGCTGAAAATGGAGTTGCAGGCTTCTGAACAGCGTAGAAAAGGTCGTTAACCTCTTCATCACCAAAGGAAGCCAAATCCATTTAATATGGGACACAAACACACAGGTTAAATGGAGGATCTGCGATTGCCTTGTTGTTTTACTTTTTAGGCATTTTGGTAGCCTTCTAGGAAATATGGGGGGTATTTGAAGCTATCTAGGCGTAAATGGTACCTCAATTTTAAATCAACCTAATTTCTTCATCTTAAGCTCGCTGTCACCCCCTGTTGACTAATGCACATTGAATGAAGACTTTTTATGTGCTGCTTTTTGCGAGCTTGGACAAAACATTGTCATTTCTGTTTAGAATTAAATTTCTTATGATGATTCAACTGTTTGTTTTTGCACTTTTTTTTTTTTTTTTTAGAAATTTCTGTTTGCCTCGAAGCATACACTTTTTTAAAATGATAAATGTTTCTAGTTTATTTTAAAGGGTACTGTAAAGTACGAAACAATATTTTAATGTTTTTGGATTTTTTTTTACGTCCAGAGGCTTCACTGTAAGCTTGGCACCGGTCACTCAGCACAAAACCCGTAAAAGCGAGGAGTGGATACTCGAGCGTTAATGTGCATTTAATCTGAAGTTCTGGCCGATTTTGTTCTTCACATTCTCCACTTAATGAAATTATTTTATACTTTAATCTTAAAGTTTTCTCCCAGGAACCGGCACAAGGACAGGAGAAGCACAAACGTCACTTCGGGAATTGTTTAATAAATGTTCAAGGCTAAATGAATAGGGCAAACCTGTTGCAAGACAAACTAAATAATTTATTATAGGTTGTGGGGGCGAGGGAGTGCACAGCCTGCCAAACAAGAAGGAATGTGTAAATTAAAGGGCCAGTCCATCCAGATTAAAAAAAACAAAAAAAAAACAAAAAACAGTTTTTAAGTCAGTACAATACTTATTTTTTGCTTCCAACAACAGAGCTGTTCTTCTGGAAGTGGCAATCGGACAAAGCCATTTTTATTTCATGCAGCTCAGTCTTCTAGTCACTCAGTTACCTACCTGTGCAGAAGTATACACAGACACTTCAATCACTGCCTGCTATGGCAGGCAGTCTTCAGTACCCCCAAAAAATAACAAAAAAAATAAGTGAAGTGCCAAGCAGTAAAACAAAACTTGAAAAGGGAAGAGGAGGGGGATTCAACTGCAGAATCTCTTGTTTCAGCTTCCTGGGAAGGGAAACTTTTGATTGGCTCAATATCCAGAGCATTGAATAGTTAGAAATGGTCGTACGTTGAGTTTTCATTGTGACAAACTGGTAAGTTCCAAGAGCCCAGCAATGGTGGGTTGCCAACTCTACAAGTGGAATCTTCGTGGCAATGATTGGACTGAAGGAAAAAAGAGGGACTTGATCCTGAAATGAGCCCCAAGAGGTCAAGAAAAGGAGAAAAATCCACTGGAGACTGGATGAAGACCAGGGATGATTGTAACTTTTCCATGTCCTGGGAAGGAGAAAAAGCCACTGGAGACTGGATGAAGACCAGGGATGATTGTAACTTTTCCATGTCCTGGGAAGGAGAAAAAGCCACTGGAGACTGGATGAAGACCAGGGATGATTGTAACTTTTCCATGTCCTGGGAAGGAGAAAAAGACACTGGAGATTGGATGAAGACCAGGGATTTTTGTGTCTTTTCCTGGTCCTGAACTTGCTCACTCTTGAAGCTGTGGTCACCTCAGGATCCTAGAGAAAATTGTCACCATTGCCTTGATGCAACTTCCATAGATGTAATATCATAGATGTGTCGAAGAGTGTTTATTAAGTATTTTAATTCATACCTATGGTTGGTGGACATATTCCCATACAAAGACCCAACATGTAACAGGAGTTGAGTATTCAAATTGTAGGCTTTTATGGCATGTCCACTAGAGCCTTCACTAGTGATGATCGAGGAGTAAACTGAGTGCTCCGTTCTTGAATCGAGCTGGTTGCATGCTCTTTGAGCTGCTACACCGGAGTACCGAGCATTTTTCCGGAAGACTTGTAGAGACAAGAGGTAGAGATAGATATATTTATATATGTATATAATATACCCAGCTTCAGTGGCTCAGATGATTCAAATGAGTTTCTTACAGGGACGTGAGCACCAGGCGATACTTGGCATTCCTCAATACTTGATTGAGTGAGCACCCCGATCCAGTGCCGAGCATGCTCGCCCGTTACTAGCCTTCACCTTTTGGAAAACGAGGATCTACTTATCCCCGTTTGCCAACTTCTGGACATGGCTACTTCTCCATTCAGGTACTTGAAATATTTGTTGCATTTGAACCTTCAGTTGGCGTTTGTTCTCCTCAATGGTGAGGGTCCGAGAGGTGGGACCTGCACCTGTCAGTGTATGCTTATGCATCTGTCGAGAATGACTAAGGTCTGTCAGCACAAAATGACTGCTTAAACCTAGTATGCGAGTTCGGTGCACCCTGGGTGTGGCCGAGCAGCACAATGCGCCTACCCACATACTTGTTTTCTATCTATCTCCACCATCCTCCTCTTTAGCAGCTCTGACTTTACAGGAAGCTGAGAGAGCTAGCAAAAGTTGAAATTGAGAAGGTGCACTGAACTTTTTGGCCACGCCAAGAGTGCGCCGAGCTTCTATGCTTGGTTTGAACAGTCATTTTGTGGTGAATTTGTGTTCTAATACTGGAATGCATGTTGCTACAGACAGTAATAGAACATCGCCACCAAGTGGTCATTTAATTTTGAAAAAACAAGAACTAGTTTTTGGATGAGCAGCGATCATGTTTTATTAGTCGCTCTGAAGAGTGAACACTTTATAATAATATTTTCGGCACAATGTCTCCTTTAATTTAAAAATATTTAGACTTGAGAGTCCTCAGTGGTTGATACCTTTTAATGGCTAACTGAAAAGATGGTAACAAATTGCAAGCTTTCGAGACTACTCAGGTCTCTTCATCAGGCATAGACTAATACAACATCTGAAGAATCACATATTTATACACAAAATAGCACAGAAAAAATGCAATAGGTAGGACAAGTGACATGAAGCAGAACTGTCATTATGGCAGAAGGATTAACATAAATATGACTAGTTCATAGATAAGGAGTGAAGGTTTTATTACCCTCTGATTGGGGTCTGGTATTGTGTTGTGATGACCCTAAAAGGTCAGGGAGGCAGATTCCTTAATTGTTGTAGAACGACATAAAACTCTGGGATATATTCATCCCAGCACTAAGAGTGTCAAAGGTCATCATAAGTTTATATTCCCAGACTTTTCTATCCTTCTCAGATTTGAAGTTAGATTTTAATACAAGTAATTCCATATCTGTCATGCTATGACCGGGCATACAAAAGTGTTTGGCCACAGGTAAATCCATTCTTTTTTCTCTTATTGTGTGGCGATGAGAATTCATCCTTGTTCTCAGTTTTTGCCCGGTCTCCCCAACTGGGGGTCTGTATGTGGGGGAGACCGGGCAAAAACTGAGAACAAGGATGAATTCTCATCGCCACACAATAAGAGAAAAAAAAATGGATTTACCTGTGGCCAAACACTTTTGTATGCCCGGTCATAGCATGACAGATATGGAATTACTTGTATTAAAATCTAACTTCAAATCTGAGAAGGATAGAAAAGTCTGGGAATATAAACTTATGATGACCTTTGACACTCTTAGTGCTGGGATGAATATATCCCAGAGTTTTATGTCGTTCTACAACAATTAAGGCATCTGCCTCCCTGACCTTTTAGGGTCATCACAACACAATACCAGACCCCAATCAGAGGGTAATAAAACCTTCACTCCTTATCTATGAACTAGTCATATTTATGTTAATCCTTCTGCCATAATGACAGTTCTGCTTCATGTCACTTGTCCTACCTATTGCATTTTTTCTGTGCTATTTTGTGTATAAATATGTGATTCTTCAGATGTTGTATTAGTCTATGCCTGATGAAGAGACCTGAGTAGTCTCGAAAGCTTGCAATTTGTTACCATCTTTTCAGTTAGCCATTAAAAGGTATCAACCACTGAGGACTCTCAAGTCTAAATATTTTTCTATCTACTGGCTAACACGGTACGAAGATACACATCTTTCCTATATCCTTTAATTTAGTTATTCCAGGCCTCCCCTGTACTTTTGAGTGGAGAGGAATTCCAGAAATCTGCTTCAACCCTTTGTGTTATGATGTTAAGCTTCCACTAAATACACATTTTTGTGTATTTTTCCCCCCTCCTCTTTCATTTCAATTTGTTGTTTGAGCATTTGCCGGATATCTTGTGACACTTTTTATGGAAACGAAATTTTATTTTTTTGACCTTGTCTTCGCCAAAGAGGCTTATGAGATTTTACTATTTCATAAAAGAAAAAACAGTCGTGGAACGTGGGATCGTAGAAAGTGCTGAATAGTTTGAAGAATGTTATTTGATTCATCCTAACAATATCAATGCAGATGACCTGGCAAAGAGAATATACGGGATCAATGGGATTAGTGCTGGGCTGGAGGCTGGACGGGTGTCAAGTCTCTGCTGTTTAGATCATGACCGGACCAGGAACCTCTCGTATAAATGCACAACCCATCCCTAAATTATCCTGTATACACATAAATTTATGTACGATGTTATCCCATGTGCCGAATTAGGGGCTCGGTTCCACCCAACATGACCAGTCTAACTGACCCTCAAAAGTAAAGTGAAGAACGTACTTGCAGTGCCCCTAGAAAGCTAAAAGATGCCATTGGAAACATTTTGGTTCCACCAGTACCAATATGATATGTTGATGACTTTTTGGGAGGATTATCATGCAAAGCCATGTACCCCCCCTTTTTCTTAAACTTTTCCATTATTTGGCGTTCAGAAAAAAGACTAATTCGGCTGTCAAAAGATCCTCAGATAACTCATTCTGCTGCCAGTAATAGACAAAGCAACACTGACAAAAGAATTTAATTTTTTTTTTTTTGAAACCTAATTATTTTAGCCTCAAATTCATGTGTTTAAATAAAAGAGAAATGTTGTCCCCAAAGGGGGACACCCCTGTTAAGCCTGACTCCTCATGCCCCGTTCTTGTCCGTCCGTGCACCATTACCTGACTCCTTGAATGAAGAAACCTTCGTGAATTATTGGTTTCTGGGAGGTATCAAGCAGGTTTGACAGAACCACAAAGATTTGGTGACTCTTCCAGAAATCTCCAAATTCTTGCCTAATCTTGGGAGCCTACTGGATGTTCCAGGAGAGTTGGCAAGTATGTGATGAATGACAAGATGGGCCAGCTCCCTTTGCAAAAATTTAAAAATTTTAATTGCTCTTTTTAAAGGGCAGTCCACTTTTTGCATTCCTTTTTGAAGATAATAGGGGTAGAGGTACCCTCTTGATGAAGGCTTTCTCTGGAATATAAAATTGACGAATAACCTTTGGGTGGACCTAATGAACAAAGGAGCTGTACCTTGTAATTATTTACCCAGTGTGCACTAGTAGTGGTGGCTGTGTCTGGTAGCAGCTCAGTCCTATCCCCTTCATTGGGACTGATCTACTGCAAACTGCAGTACCAGGTACAGCCACAACTGCATTTATGGCGCTGTGCAGGGGTAAACGATAGAGGTGAAGCGGTGTCTTTGATTGGCTGGAATACCAGATATTGATGGTCCACTCTAGGACTTCACTTCATACTTGGCAACTTTTTAAGGGTTGCATGTAGGTGGTAGATTACTGGGTTTCTTAGTTTGTATTCTGATCAGTGTGTGAGCCCATAGATAAGATGACTTAGATGAAACAGACATGCCTCTGTGTCCCCCTTGTCAAGGTTATAGGTTAGAAATATATGGGGGAGTTGAATATTTCTTAGAAGTTACTGTACTTATTTAGCAAAGGTTTTCTGTTTCATATTTTCTATCATGCCTCATACTGGCTGCATTGTGGCCAGAAGGCCAAAAAGTCCAACTAACATGATAATGTATCCACAGGGTTCCATCAGTCAAGCAAAGAGTGACCTTTTGGCTTCCATGTAGCAAGCGTGTGGTAGCAGAATAGCATAGACTATGCTTTTCCATTGGGAACCAATGGACTGCTGGGAGCCTCCATTCAACGCACACGTTGGTGAGTCAAACCAAGAAGTAACAAAACCATGGCAAACACATGGGGCAAAGGTGGTCATAAATGACTTCTGAGAAATTAGTAACTGCCCCATACCTTTGACATCTTTCCTTGGATAGACTGGACAAAAAAAGGATTATTTGGATCTCATCTGAGATAGTCCATCTTGTTGATGGGCTCACACACTTTGATCAAACAGACTTTTGGCAATCTACTTCTCAGAAGCTAATGTTCAAAAGTTGCCAAGCATAAAGTACAAAATAATTGCTAACTCTTATTAGACTTTCCAGGTGGCTCCTAGAAAAAGAGGAAACCTCCCGTTCACTTGAGAGAGTCACCAAATCTTCAAGACCCCTTCCAGGAGACTTCTTCATTCGATGAGATGTGGAGAGGCGATAACTGGTGTGGTTATGGACAGGCTTTGCTAGCTGCACGCAACATAGGTGGCCAAAAGTTGGCAAGTATGAAGTACGTATTTAATTTAAAGACGACCTGTCAACAGGTCAAAGGTGTCCAGGTTTTGCTCTAATTTTATTCTTCTCCCATGACAATATTTATTTTTCAAAAGCCACCATACAGTTGTAGAGATCAGGGTTTATAGATCTTTATGCTTTTTACCTTGGGGGCGGTACTTACATTGTAATTGTACAGAGCAGCCTAAAGACACGCCCCAGAGGATCCTGTGAGTCACACCTACTTAGTAAAGCTCAGAAGTATAAGTCCTAAATCAAAAGGTCCATTTGGCATATTTTTTTTCTTTTTTTAAACGAATAGGGCCTAGTAACAGACTACCTTTATAGTCTTTGGTGGAACAATATAGCATAGGTGAACGGTTAGCGGTGGCTTTTGATTTTGCCATTTGCCGGTGATTTATCTCAGTTCAACTCTTGGGTGGATCCTTCTTTCTCTCAGGCTTTACCCGGCCTCTATGATGTTGGGAGACTTCTTGATCATGAAGACTTTACTTCCCACCAGATGTCCCATCCAAAAGTCTCAAATAACATGGCGTCGGATTCAATTCTCCTGGGTACTTTGTAAAAACTTATCAGGAAACCCACCACTTAAAGGAGCAAGCACCACCCAAAGAGAAGCATAAAATGTGCAGTGCCACAGATATACATGTGGCTGAACCTGGTACTGCAGCTTGGGTCATATCCATTCCAATAACTCCTTAGCATAAGTGCTTTCCTAAAATTCCTCTTAAAAAAAAAAAAAAAATTGCGGTCGATGATAAAATCCGTAACATGATCTGTTTTTTTTTTTTTTTTTAGTTAACCACTTTTCTACCAACAACTTTGCAGCGCATATATATATATATATATATAATAAAATAATTATATAACATATACATACATAAATAACCCCCGACATCCCATCTTGGGAAACAAAAAGTAACCACTCCGCCAGAATATATATATATATATAATATATATATATAATATATATATATATATATATAAATTTTTTTTCTATGTACAAAACTAGAGATGACCTCCTGTTCAACTCCTGGCATAATAAATACGCAATCGCTTACATTGTACATAAATTTAAATTGTAAACCCGAGGACGAGCCGCCTTCCACCAGAACGCACCGCACGGATAAAAATCAGAAATTTTAACATATAGCACTAAAACCGTCCTGGAATAATTAGTATCTCGTGCTTAAGTTTAAAGAACCAATTGTCAGACTTTGATTAATAAAGGCAAATTAAATGGATTCATCTCTGGTTCTTTCAGAGGTCACGGAGGAGGCCGACCTTGACACAATAAGAATATTTTATTTATTTTTTTAACTTTATTTTTTCATTATTTTTTCTCTTTTTTTTTAAATTTTTTATTTTCTTTATAATGCACCTCGGTTCTCGCCTGCGCGTAATAATAAATTTAGCTAAACAAGCAGAATATGCCGACTGGTTGGTTGGTTTTCCAGATAGCATCTACATATTTTAGAAACGAACAACCTTCTAATGGAAATGAATAAGCTACTCAGCCATAAAGTTGCAATAGAAGATATGCTTGTTCTGATTGGAAAGGGCATCTGCTATCTGGCGTATTGATAATACTTTTCAAATTTCATCTGCTTTTGTTTGCGTTCTGCGTCGTCTGTTTAAACACACTGGGAATAATAATGAGTCCCGGCATTATCTCCATTTTTTTTTTTTTTTTCTCAAGGCCGAACATATAACTTTATCACAGAAATAATTAAAATTCTTTGGCACTGTTGTATTATTTCCATTAAACGTTATCAGGCAGTAAAATAAAATAACACAAGTCCAAGGCTGGCCCATAAGCTTTACTAAAAAAAAAAAAAAAAAATTAAAAAAATAAAGTTGCCCCTGCATAAAAAAAAATTACAGGAGCTTTGTATTTAAAGGGTCAAGTTATTAAAAAAAAATTTTAAACCTTATTTTTTTCTAGAAGAATGCGGACTCTATTCAAAATATATATATATATTTTTTTTTACAAAACAGATGGATGTTTGTTTCAATAAAACAAAACAAAAAAAAAAAAAAAAATTCCTTTCCCGGAGACAATTGCAAGAGGCTGTTCTCTCAATGCCATTTCCCCCAGAAATGAAATGTTTGTCATTGACAACATTCGCATATTTTATTTATTTTTTTTTTTTTTGCAAATCTTTCCCTTTTTTGTCGACGTCTCTGCCTATTGTTATTCTAAATGAGTATCGTTGGTGTCAAATATGTTTAATTTAATACGTTGATTACTACTTCTAAATAATCCTTAGCTATTTAAGAAATCACCAGCGCTGATGATTAATAATTTCAAGCTGCAATGAATAATTTGCTCACTTAAAGGGAATAAAAAAAAGAGAGAAAAAAAAAAAACAAAAGTAAAAAAAAAAAAAAATAAATGAACATAGGACGTAGAGAATCGCATCTGGAAGTCTTTTGTGCTAACTTTCTTTTTCTGGGAAGAGAACATCTGCTACGATACGTGTAGGAAGAGAGAAAAAAAAAAGCCATTTTGAGCATTAAAGCATGAGCGTCTTTTTGAAATGCACCTTTCACTGAGCTACAGATGGGTCGTCTAATGATAGGAGGCTGCCAAAATATTTTCCTATCCCAAATCAGTCATTTTCATTATAAATGATGCTCGGATAATAATACTGATATTTTGCTTAATGCTCAATGAGCCGGTGGTGTCATAAGCGTCCGGTGGCTAAGTGCTCCCGTAGGCCCATTACGTGGAAGGAGCCGGCGCTTCTTGGCAGCCATTTTTAAATACCCTAGAAACTTTAGTTTTGTTAAAGGAGCCATGACCTATTTTCTTAAGCTGGACACTTCCTCAACCAGCGGTCAGGAGGTTTTAGAACTAAAGGATTAGATACAATTTGTATCCAAACACCTTAATAAGATCTGCAAATTTGGAACAAAATTATCGGAGCCGATTCTTGTAAATGTCAGAGATGAAATTTGAAGTTCTTGGTCAAAATCAGTAGTTTGCCATTTCCTTCTTGTCACTTATCCATCACCCAGCTCTGTGTCCTCCATCATTAGTGACCAGGTGTCTCTGCTGTTCTGCTTCGGTGTCCCCACACTATGCCATTTAGCCTGGCTCAGGTGGCCAAACGAAAACTTAGGTAGTTGGGCAGGTCTACATCAACTCTGTGTAGAACAGGGGTCTCAAACTCTATTCCTCGAGGGTCACAAACCGTGCGTGTATACAAGATTTCCCTAGCATTGCACTAGGTGCTGGAATATCTGTGCAGGTGATTAAATTATCACAAGTGCAATACAAGGAAATCCTGAAAACATGACCTGTTTGCGGCACTTGAGGAATGCAGTTTGAGACCTCTGGTGTAGAACCTCCTTGCAAACTCAACTCTGCTACACCATTTCCTATTTGCCAAGTCCGCTGAGCCACAACACTTTTAATTTTGCCTAGAACCTCATTACAAACGTAACTCTATTTGCACCAGTTCCTGTTTCCAAGTCTGCTCTGCTACATCACCGTATCAGCTCTGCCTAAAACCTCCATACAAACTCTGCTCTGCTATACCGTTGCCAAGTCTGCTCTGCTTCAAAGCCATACCAGTGCTACTTAAAATCTCCATACACGCTCAGCCCTGCTACAACTTTACCAAGTCTGCTCTGATATATTGGTGTGCCAGCTTTGTCTATAACCTCTTAACAGGCTCTGCTACACCATTTCTTGTTTGGCAAGTCTGCTCTGCTGCATCATCGTGCCAGTTCAGCCTAAAACCTCCGTACAAACGCGTCTCTGCTATACTGTTGCCGAGTCTGCTCTGCTACATAGTCATACCAGCTCTGTCTACAAACTCCGCTCTACTGCTCCTTTGCCAAGTCTGCTCTGCTATATTGCTGTGCCAGCTTTGCCTATAACCTCCTTACAAACTCAACTCTGCTACACCGTTTCTTGTGTGCCAGGTCTGTTCTGCTATATCACCGTGCCAGTTCTGACTAGAACCTCCTTACAAATGCAGCTCTGCTACACCATGTCCTGTGTTGCTGTCCCAGCTCTGCCTAGATTATTCATTTTAAACTCAGCTCTGCTCCTCCTGTTCCTCATTGCTGAGTCTTTTGGTTCCTCCCTGTCACTAGCTCTGCTACATTAAACCTGCTATGCAAATTCAGCTCTGCTTCTTTGTAGATTATAGCTCTGCTACATTGGTTGCTGTTGTTCCTGCTTGATCATCTTGGACCAATGCGCCCTGTAAATGCTCCCTTGGCTTTGCTCATCCAGACAACTGGGTTTGAGTCTCCACTGCTGCAGGCGAGAAATGAGACTTCTTATATGGCCAAGGCCTTGGTGACATCTTCTGGCCGCCTTCTCAAGAGAAGCTGGCGAGGCCGCTAGTAGGGGTTGATTGGCAAGGATCCAACCCGTAGCCATGGAGCCCTGATCTGACCGCTGGACCAGGGTCCTACAAATCAATTCCCTCATCTCTAGTTGCCAACAGATCAATCAGGTGGTCAAAAAGGATCGTAGGGTCCAGAGTTCATCCAGGGTGCTTAAAGGGGGCACATTGGTGAGCAGTAAGGATCACACATGGCAGTCATGCCGGCGCTTCTCGCTGTCCTTATCTTTTGCGTTCGGATTAGCTTCTATAAACCAATGTCTCAAAAGTTCATGGAATCTGGTCGAAACGTCCCATTTTTGGATTGCCCAACAATAGTGTCTACATTTTTACAATTTGTGCTGAGTTCGCAGCAGTCGGATCCTCCATCATTCGGACATTGACCTACTGAATACCGGCCATGTGGCATCAGGGACTTTAGCATGAACCCTTTTAATCTTTACGTAAGCTCTTAGGGGGACATGGCTCTGATTATGAATTCTTACTGAAAAAAAAACCATGGAAGTTTGCTCTCTCACAGAAGGCAAGAAAGCGATCTTACTAGCGCCACTTTGTGGAGATTGCTGGCCTGTTAGCCAATGGCTGAAAATATTATCCAAATCAGACCCCCTTCTATACTGCTGCTTTGGGGAAACTTGCCCTTAATCATTGACTTGCATTGTAGGAACACAAATCTGTGTCCTGGCCTGTTACTCTGTTGCAATCTATCTGACTCTAAATGTAATTTTTTATTATTATTATTATTATTGCACCATTTATTCCATGGCACTTTACATGTGAAAAAGGGGCAAATATAGACAAGTACAATAAACGTGAGCAATACAGGACACACAAGTACAGAAGGAGAGAGGACCCTGCCCCGAAGGCTCACAGTCTACAGGGATGGGTGAGGATACACTAGGAGAGGGTAGAGCTGGTTGTGCGGTGGTTCAGTAGACTGAGGATCACTGCAGGTTGTAGGCTTGTCGGAAGAGGTGGGTCTTCAGGTTCTTTTTGAAGGTTTCCATGGTAGACGCGAGTCTGATGTGTTGAGGTAGAGAGTTCCAGAGTATGGGGGAGGCACGGGAGAAGTCTTGTATGCGGTTGTGGGAAGAGGAGATAAAAGGGGAGTAGAGAAGGAGATATTGAGAGGATCGAAGGTTGCGTGTGGGTATGTACCGGGAGACCATGTCACAGATTTATGGAGGAGACAGGTTGTGGATGGCATTGTATGTCATAGTTAGGGTTTTGAACTCCAGCCTCTGGACGATAGGAAGCCAATGAAGGGCTTGGCAGAGAGGAGAGGCTGGGGAATAACGGGGAGACAGGTGGATTAGTCGGGCAGCAGAGTGTAGGATGGATTGGAGTGGTGCTAGAGGGGAGGCCTGAGAGTAGGAGGTTGCAGTAGTCGAGGCGGGAGATGATGAGGGCATGCACTAGTGTTTTTGTAGTTTCATGGTCAAGGAATGCACGGATCCGGGATTTATTTTTGAGTTTGAGATGGCAGGAGGAAGCAAGGGTTTGGACATGTAGCCAAGAGAGGGTAGATTTGAGGATCACCCCAAGGCACCAAGCGTGCGGGACTGGGGAAAGCGAGGGGCCATTGACACTGATGGATAGGTCTGGTGGGGGGGTAGAGTGAGATGGGGGAAAGATGATGAATTCTGTTTTGTCCATGTTCAGTTTTAGAAAGCGAGCAGAGAAAAAAGCGGAAATAGCCGACAGACATTGTGGGATTTTGGTCAGTAAGGAGGTGAGGTCAGGTCCAGATAGGTAGATCTGCATGTAATCGGCGTAGAGATGATTCTGCAAACCATGGGATTCCTGTTCACTGACCGTTCTCTGTTCAATTAAACAAGATTTAAAGGGGTGGTCCAAAATACAAATTAATTTTCATCTTAAATGCCTATCTATTTAATGTCATAATCTAATCTATTTTCTAATACACTTTAATTAAAAATTCCCGATCCTTCCCGATCTACACTAACTGCTTTTCTTTTTTCCCACAGCTTCCTTTTTGATAGCGCTTTGTTTGAGAATCCCAGTGCCTCATCGGTAAGCTTTGTTTCAGAGTCCAAGCTTATCTCTACTCTGTCAATGTGTACAATGACAGTGAGCTCTCTCGCTGGATAAGATCAGTAGTAACAAGCTGACAACTGAGAGCACTGTCAGTGCACTTTGCAAGATGAATATCTGGTGAGCAGAGGCCAGCACTACCCAAGTAAGTGACGTCTCTTTGAGGGCGGCGCTGGTCTCTTCAAGCTGGGTATTCATTTTACAATGCAATCTGTTTCCTGCTCGTTACTACTGATCTGAGCCGGCGACTGAGCGCACTGTCATTGTGCACTCTAGCCCAGACCCTGAAACAAGGGTCACTAATGATGCAACCTCTTCCCCAGAAAGGAAACAACAGTGATTGCAGCTTCTACCCTTTCATCATACTTTGAGTTTCCCATCATGCACTGGGAATCTCAAACGAAGCATCTTAGAAAAGAAAGTTGTGGGGAAAATAAAAGAAAAGCAGTTAGATAGTGTAGTTAGGGAAGGATATGGATTTTTTTTAATTAAAGTATATTAGAAAATAGATGAGATTATGGCATTAAATAGGCACTTAAGATGTAAATGAATTTGTATTTCGGAGCACCCCTTTAAGCCTTGAGGCTAGCGTGATGGACACGGTACATAGCAGCAGCTGGACTGTGAGGTTACTTTGCTACATTGTATCAGTGTAGACCAGAGCTATAAGCCTGGATCATTCCCAAAATAACCGGTTATCCCCAATCCATAATATAGGGGATATCTTGTGGGTCACTGGGGGTGTGATCACTAGGACCCCAATGATATTAACATTGAGGCTCTGGAACTCTAAAAATGGGAATCTGCAGCTTCATCTTAAGTGGAATGGAGATGCGCACACACCTCTGCTCCTTTCATTGTCTACGGGACTGGTGAGTTCAGCACTCTATTTCCGGTAGGACAGTAGTCGGTGAATGGAGCAGAGGGCGGCCATGCTCACCTCCCCTTAAATCAGGATGCGGCTTGGCGTTCCAGAGCCCTGATATCAGAATTGCTGGGATTTCAAGTGGTCACCCTCCCCCAGAGATCAGCACGTTTTCATCAGTCCAATGGATAATGATGACTTTTTATTTTGGGAATATCCCTCTAAAGCCAAAGCTTTGCTACCATGTATCAGTGCAGAGTCAACTCTTTGCTACAATGTATCAATGTAGAGTCAACACTCACAAAGCCGAAGCTTTGCTACAATGTATCAGTATAGAGTCAACACTCACAAAGCCGAAGCTTTGCTACAATGTATCAGTATAGAGTCAACACTCACAAAGCCGAAGCTTTGCTACAATGTATCAGTGCAGAGTCAACTCTTTGCTACAATGTATCAGTGTAGACTGGAGTCAACACTCACAAAGCTTTTGTATCAATCTTGGCAAGATTCTAACTGTAAACAATGATTGTCCCCATTCCCCAACAGCAAGCCGAGAGAGATCTGATGATCCCAACTAATCCATTGTATCTTCTCACATCATTTTTCCTCTTCTCTCATGATTTACGCTCGTCCAGGACTTAAGAATAAGAAACCTTCGTGCTTCCTTTTAACTTTTAAGGCCGCCCAATAAAGCGACTCTTTGCATTTCCAAAAAGGCTCTGACAGTCTAATTTATAGCGCCCATCGTAAGGTCAGCGCGTCTTATATATTACCTCGCCGGCGTCTCACCTACCGTCAGGCGGCCATGAGTTACTCCGACATCCTGAAATAAAAATTAAATTGTAGTGGGGACATTTAACTCAATTTAATTAAAATAAAGAGATTCTTGGCTTGATCCCGGAAATATTTGTATTCGCCCGTTCTATTTGTTAATACATTGACATCTGCGCCATTTTTTAAATGTAGCTCTGAGTGCACTTTCTGTCAATGCCATAGATTTTTTAATAGACTGAGAAAATGCATTCCATTTCTTCTTCTTTCCCTTCAATACATCATTTGGTTCTGCTTTTTTGCCTGCATGAAATTCATTTTCTAATGGAAATATTTGTTTTGTAAATCAAATATGTATTATGCACAAAATGCAAAGTACAAATTAAATTATGTTAATGAAATGAAAGAGATATGAAATGCATATTTCATGGACAAAACATAACCCTCGCCACGCAAAAAAAAAAAGAACCATTTCTTGATAAAATCTTTAAATACAATCTTCCCCGGCTGACAGACATATTGTTAAGGCAGATAGCACCTCATTTCAATGGCTGCCTTTAATATCGCTGCTTAGTGTATGTCGCATTGTAAATAACATTTGAGATGAAAACCCCGTAATGAAATACTGTCTTTAATAGTTTACCATTGATGTCAGCAGAAAATTTGTAGCGCCTGAATATTGGAAATCGGGAGCGGCTCATATATATACTGCCATGGTGTAAATGACTGCATATTTAAATGGAGCTGACTATAGCAGAGATGTTATGGATATTAGTCGTATGCGGGGGAATGTGCTGACCCCACGCTCCTGCCTTAAATTATATATTGGTTACACTTAATGAATAATAGATCGGCGAGGTGTTGTATGGCTGGTAATAATGCTGATGATATATGGGGGGGGAATATTTCAATATTGGTGATGGGGGATCTAAACAAATGATATGGAGAGAAGATTTCCTTTAATCCAGTATTTTAATTCTGGATTATCGGAAGGAGCCAGATAATGAGGTTAGAATAGGGTATAAACTGGTTTTGTGAAATTGATGATCTGGATATATTAAGACTAGTGTTGAGCAATACTTTCCGATATCCAAAAGTATCGGAATCGGAATGGTATCGCCGATACCATTAAAATATCGGCGATACCCGATACCGATACTGGAAATCCCATGTAAGTCTATGGGAACAAAATATCGTAACTAAAAAAACCCCATTCTTTCCTTGTAAACACTAAATATACACACATAGAATACATATATATATATATATAACATGTCATTGTGACATATATATATATACATATATTTATAGTTTATACACTTCTACATAGTAAAATATCCTCTGATTCAATTGCCGGGTAAAGCCGGCTTCTGTGAAAAGACAGAAGCACCCGACATGAAATGACACTTGGTGTACATAGGGTTAACCATGTCTTTTCATGTCGTTTGCTATCTGATTTGCACAAACAATTACATCAGTCTATGTGTGCTAAATTTCACACCTGTAGGGGTTAATTAAAGGTGTAAATTCGTTGTAAAAAAAACGGACTTTTTTGCTACGAATTTACACCTTTAATTAACCCCTACAGGTGTGAAATTTTGCACACATAGACTGATGTAATTGTTTGTGCAAATCAGATAGCAAACGACATGAAAAGACATGGTTAACCCTATGTACACCAAGTGTCATTTCATGTCGGGTTCTGCATTTTCACAAAAGCCGTCAATTGAATTAGCGGCTATTATACTATGTAGAAGTGTATGAACTATAAATATAAATATATAATATATATATGTGTCACAAATTCAATGACATGTGTGTATATATATATATATATATATATATATATATGAGGTGTAAAATTGCTGAAAAAAAATGCGTGGGCTCCCGCCCTATTTTCGCAACCAGACAGACAAAGCCAGTGAGTGGGGGCAGATAATAATAGAGAGGGACCATTATTTTTGGCCCCCCCCCTGGCTACTAACATCTGCCCCCAGACACCCCAGAAAGGGCAAATCTCTAATTAGATTTGCCCTTTCTGGCACTTTGCCCGTCTATTCCCATTGCCCTGTAGCGGTGGCGAATGGGTTAATAAGGGGTTAAAATGACCTTGCAATTGAAAGGTCACTTTAAGCCAGGTTAATAATTGAGAGCTGTCAATTAGACAACTATCAATTATTAATCCTATTGCATGAAATAAAAATAAAACACACACACTTTAATTAAAAATCATTTTAATGAAATAAAGACACATGTTTTTGACCATCTTTTATTTTACTGCAAAAACCATTTCCTGTAATAAAAATAAAATAAAAAAGCAAAATTATTCTTACCTATCCCATGCACAGTCAGGTCCCACGGTGTAATCCTTCAGAAAGGGTTAATGTTTACTGCAGGGACCGCAGCTAATGCTGCAGCCTCACAGTAAACCCCCAAATGAATGAGTTCCTCTCCTGGCTGACAGGAGAGTAAAGGCTGGGTGTCACATAACGATACACCAGCGATCCCGACAACGATATGCACTTGTCAGGATCGCTGGTGTATCGCTACATGATCGCTGCTGAGCTGCCAAACAGGCAGCTCAGGCAGCGATCTGGGACAGCGACACTGCGAGTAACATCGCTTAAGGGCCCGTCTCACATAGCGATATCGCTACCGTGATCGCTGCTGAGTCACTAGTTTTGTGACGCAGCAGCGAGCTCACCAGCGATATCGCTGTGTGTGACATTCAGCGACGATCAGCCCCCCTGCCGGGTATCGCTGTTCGTCGCTGAAATGTCAGGACCTTTTTTTGATCGCTGGTTTCCCGCTGACAGGCACGCATCGCTGCGTGTGACAGGCGGGAGATCAGCGATCCGCTGGTAACCAAGGTACACAGCGGGTTTCCAGGCGCGGGGCTGTGCCTAGAAACCCGCTGTGTACCTTGGATACCAGCGCCCTGATGCAGGGGAGCTGGTATCCAAGGTACACAGCGGGTTTCCAGGCACCGCGCAGCGCTTGGAAACCCGCTGTGTACCTTGGATACCAGCTCCCTGCATCAGGGCGCTGGTATCCAAGGTACACAGCGGGTTTCTAGGCACAGCCCCGCGCCTGGAAACCCGCTGTGTACCTTGGTTACCAGCGGATCGCTGGTCTCCCGCCTGTCACACGCAGCGATGCGTGCCTGTCAGCGGGAAACCAGCGATCAAAAAAAGGTCCTGACATTTCAGCGACAATCAGCGATACCCGGCAGGGGGGCTGATTGTCGCTGAATGTCACACACAGCGATATCGCTGGTGAGCTCGCTGCTGCGTCACAAAACTAGTGACTCAGCAGCGATCTCGGTAGCGATATCGCTATGTGAGACGGGCCCTTAAGTGGAAAGCTTAATTGATTGCTTTCCACTTTCACTTCAGGTCAGCCAGGGACACAATCAGTGACGTCAGAGGGAACTGATTAACAAAAATAGGGGTTCCCTTCGAAAAAAAAATGGCGTGGGGTCCCCCCTATTTTTGTTAACCAGCCAGATGAAGCAGACCACTGAGGCCTGGATTTTCAGGCTGTTAAGGAGCCAAGATCCATGGACCTTGCCAGCCTGATAATACCAGGCCACAGCAGTCTGCATATCTTGGCTGATTAACAAAAATAGGGGATCCCCTCGAAAAAAATTGGCGTGGGGTCCCCCCTATTTTTGTTAACCAGCCAGATGAAGCAGACCGCTGAGGCCTGGTTTTTCAGGCTGGTAAGGATCCAAGATCCATGGACCTTGCCAGCCTGATAATACCAGGCCACAGCAGTCTGCTTAGCTTGGCTGGTTAACAAAAATAGGGGATCCCCTCGAAAAAAAAAACGGCGTAGGGGTCCCCCTATTTTTGTTAACCAGCCAAGTAAAATGCAGACTGCTGCGGCCTGGTATTAAAAGACTGTCAAGGCCCATGGATTTTGGCCCTCAACAGCCTGATAATACCAGGCTACAGCAGCCCCACATTTGGCGCATCAAAAGATGTGCCAATTGTGGCACTTTACCCGGCTCTTCCCACTGCCCTGTAGCGGTGGCAAGTGGGGTAATAAGGGGTTAATGTCACCGTTGATTGCACGGTGACAATAAGCCCGGTTAATAATGGAGAGGCGTCAATAAGACACCGATCCATTATTAATCCCAAAGTTATTAAATGTATAAAAAAAAGACAAAGCAAGAAAAAAGTATTTTAATGAAATAAAAGAGACAACACAGTTTTCATTTCTTTTATTACTCTCTCATTCCTGCGACGCCATCGATCTCCTGTAAAAAAATAAAAAAAACAAACCACCAGTATACCACCTGTCCGACGCAGTCCATAACGACAGTCCCACGACGATCCAGCTCTGCTACATCGGAATGACAGGCAGAGCCTGACATCCCGGCGCAGCACAGCTGATTACCTGCTTCCCCGGCGGTGACGTCATCGGACTGCTTTACGGCCGCGATTACCCAGCAGTCACTGCAGTTATCGCGAGAAACTGCATGTGACCGCCGGGGAGAAGAGGATGGCGGCCATTAAGCAGTCCGGGATGTGACCGCCGGAGATCTTCTGCCAGGTAAGTGCCGCTGACTCCTGACAGACCCGACCGACGGACACTGACAGTGACAGTGACAATCCCGATTCCGGTATCGGATATGACGAAAATATCGGTACTCGGAATCGGAATTCCGATACAGCCAATATCGGCCGATACCCGATATTTGCAGTATCGGAATGCTCAACACTAATTAAGACCTGTTACTTAAAGATGTAATTTTATTATCTGACGTAAACGCCGCTGTTCTCCTGATTCCGACGATATTTTTCTTTTGCTCCTGCGACTTGCCGTTCCCAAGATACGGCCTCCTGTTTCCTCTATATAAATCGAGTCCTGCTAGCCAAGTAGGTGCGGTCATATTTGTTCCCCTTGTGGGTGGATTCTTGAGGACATGCCCAGTTGGCTAAAAGTACTAGATTTATATATAGGGATGAAAAGGTCGTATCTCATGAACGGAAAGGCGCAGAAACAAAAGAATGATGACGTCGGATTCAGGAGAACAGCGGCGTTTATGCCAGGTAACAAAATTACATATTTATAGCTAGTTACATGTTCTCTTTAAAGGAATGGAAAATTTATGGTGGCACTATAAGGAGTTTGGCACTCTGTTTTTTACCTGTGGGTGCTAAAAAGAGACGGACTCCAAAGAGGCTATTAGGTGGCTGACAGTATGGACACGAAAAATGTGTGACAGTGTAGACGATTAGTTATAAAGCTGTTATTATGGGGCTAGTACACTGGGCACTGTGATTAGCCTTGCAGTTGGTGACCGCTGAGGATTACCTATCGGGATGCCACTATGAGTAGAAGACTTTCCTATTGGTGCGCATGTATGGCCACAGCTCCTTTCTGACGGGGAATTTCAGCGCACCATTCTTGGATTGCTGCAAACCCCAGCTGTTTGGATAATTCTTGAAGAAGTTGGAACTTTAAGAGACTGGCATTATTTTGAGGTTGGCAATATGACTACTACATGGGACACAAAATGAGTCTTATAAGGACCACATATGAGGTTGGCATTATAATATGAAGTAGTCATAAGGGGGAATTTGAGGCTGGCACACTGGGTAGCCTTTCATCTAGTGCCTTATAGATGGAGCGATACTTGGTGCAGGTTTGCAGTGGCTCCTGGGCCCTTAAGAACGGTTGTAAGACTTTTATCTAGTAATTTCAGCTGCAGATGAAGGAAGGGAGACACACTAGACATTACTAATGGGTAGGCGGAGCCCAGACGAAATAGACACCTCAGATTAAAGAGTGTTGACCGGCCCTCCAGCTCGGGCTCCTCCTACTCAGCTCTCCAGTTTTAAATTTGAGGTCAGAGAAGTTTTTTCAGCCGAAGTCATTGCCACTTTGCGAGCGGCCAGAGGTCCGGCTACTACATAGAATTTACCACAAGACTTGGAAGCCTTCTTTTCGTGGTGTTCGGGTTCTTCAAGGAATCCGAGGATTTTTTTCCATTCCCAATTTGTTGGCTTCCTGCAATTCGGGCTGGACAAGGGTTTGGCAGTGAGCACCCTGAGGGGTCAGGTTTCTGCTCTGTCCTTGCGGTTCCGAAAGGCTATCGCCTCGCGTAGGGACGTGCGTTCCTTTTTTCGCGGAGTAACCCGCCAGTTTCCACCGCGGAAGGCGCCTGTGTCTCCTTGGCGTCTCAACCTTGCTTTGGAGGCTCTTCAACATGGGCCTTTTGAGCTTATGGACTTTGTTAGTTTTTCTTTGCTCTCTTGGAAGGTTGCCTTCCTAGTGGCGGTCACCTCTTTGAGAAGGGTTCCTGAGTTGGCGGCTCTTTCTTGCTCGCCTCCCTTCCTGGAGTTTTCACCCGGGTCGTGTAGTGCTACGCACACGGAGCGACTTCTTACCTAAGGTGGTATCGCAATCTCATGTTAACCAGGATATTGTGTTTCCCTCTCTTTGTCCGAGGCCAAGGAATGCGAAGGAACGGGCCTTGCACGCATTGGATTTGGTGCGGGCTTTGAAGTTCTTTTTGACTGTTACTCAAGGTTTTCGGAAGTCAAACTCTCTGTTTGTGATTCCAGCAGGTCGTTGGCGTGGTAAACGAGCTTCCAAGGACTCTATAGCTCGTTGGATTCGGTCGGCTTTTTTGGAGGCTTACCGACTTAAAAGCGAACCTTGCCCGATTAAGATTCGAGCTCACTCCACGAGGGCTGTGGCTTCCTCGTGGGCCTTTCATCAAGGGGCCTCGGCAGCTCAGCTCTGCCGAGCGGCGACCTGGCTTTCTGTCCACATGTTTATAAGGTTTTATAAGGTGGACGTCAGTGTTTCTGTTGATGCGGCCTTAGGACGAAGGGTCCTGCAGGCGGCCGTAGTTTAAAGTTCTAGTTAACATGTATTTGGCGCCTGTTGCGCATTTATCTAGGTTGTTGGGATTCTGCCTTTTTTGGTTTTTTTCCCACCCTAGTTTTTGGACTGCTTTGGGACGTCCCACTAGTAATGTCTAGTGTGTCTCCCTTCCTTCATCTGCAGCTGAAAGACGGATTTTGGTAAGAACTTACCTGTAAAATCCTTTTCAGCGAAGAAGGAAGGGAGACACACATCCCTCCCATGGCAGAAGTGTGTTGTTGTTTTTCAGATGCGGCGTGACCCTTCTCTGATAGCGATTATCTGGGCTGAGGTCGACGCGCTAAGGCTCTGTTCCAGCATCGCCAGCTCATCGCAGTGGTCAGGTCCAGTGAGTAGTACCTGGAACTGTGTGATTTTTGCCTACATGCATGCATAACCTGTATTTTTGTGTTTTATTCTCTGAAGTCCTTCAGAAGGGGTTATGTTGCTCCGCTGGTGATATTGCTCTTCCTTAAGCTTGGTACAACTGGAGAGCTGAGTAGGAGGAGCCCGAGCTGGAGGGGCCGGTCAACACTCTTTTTAATCTGAGGTGTCTATCTCGTCTGGGCTCCGCCTACCCACTAGTAATGTCTAGTGTGTCTCCCTTCCTTCTTCGCTGAAAAGGATTTTACAGGTAAGTTCTTACCAAAATCCGTCTTTTATGATGTATGAATGGCACAATGAGCAATAAAATAAATTTTTGAGGCTGTTTTGTAGCAGCACTTGTATTGGAACTGATTAACTTCAAGTTGTGACTCCTCATGGGCGGAATCTTATAAAAACATGCTCCACCCACAAGGATCTTTGATACGTTCTAATCTTCGGTATTTGGAAAGAGGGGAATTCTACTCTTCTTTTCCTACTCAAGCAGCAGTCTGACCACAATCTGCCTTTAAGTCACCATCCAAAATAGGTTTTGCCGGCGCGGCCCAGGCAGATTACTATTACGTAGCTGCTTCTCCATTATTTAAAGTTTCATTGTAAGTTGAAAATGGCCGTTGCCTTGTCAGACACGAGCGGGTAAATCATTCCTCTCCCCATCGAGGTGTTTCCTTATTTATAAAGAGGGGAATGAGCATCCTTCTACCCAGAGGCATTTGCACAAAACAATCACCATAACTGGATTATTAATTTTAATTTGCACTTCTTATTACTGGAGCGGGAACATTATATTACTTCTCTGCTGCTTCAATATCATTTATATCTCACAAAGAAAGAGAGGGGAAAAAAAAAGTCTTGAGATATAATTAACATTTCTTTGAATTTAACGGGTCATGTTTCAATATCTCGTAGCAAGTCTAATAGTCTTGTGCGGAAAATGGCACATTGTAACATATGTCCGTCCAAAATAGAAGCTCCGAAATCTGTCAGTCTGTGCCGAGCAGCCGGGCCGATCCCAGGCAAGGAATAAAAGGCCTTTAAAGAAGTCAGATGGTGACTCTCGGAGCGCGGGTGATATGGAGATAAAGTGATAGGCATATGATATCTCGCCGCCACTCCAAGGACGCGCAATGTCAGGCGCGGCGGCTGTCACTGCCGAACGAGCTGCAGATGGCCGGGCCGTCCTCGCAGGCGAAGGGGCTTATTTAAGGAGCAGAGGGTGGGTGCTTGGAAATAATCACATCTTTACTATATACCTGGATGCCGCAGGGAGGAAGGAGACGTCCAATTAACCTTCTGGTATTAATATCCTCGCCAGTTTGCACTTTTAAGTCGCCATATTGCCCCTGAATTTGTGGCTGGGAAACCCTGTTTAGAGGTATGGAAGTGTTAATAATTGACGGATATGTTGGACAAGGGGGGGACAAGTGTGATATCGCAGAGTGGCAGTGGAGAGAGCAGTGCAGAGTATTTCAGGAGATGAGGTCAGGATTGAACTGGACAGGACAGCATATGATCGAGGTATGATGGGAGGAAAGGAACAAATGAGATAGGAGGGTGCAGCAGCACAGAGTATTTTAAGGGGAGAGTAGTCTGCCCTTGTGGGGGGGTTGGAGGGAGCAGCGATCTGGTAAGAGGGTTCCTACAGCAGTGCAGAGCGTTTCAGGAGAGGAGCATGTGGGAAGCCGGTGATCTGTGATCATATATCAGGAAAGAGCGGCATGTGACGGGGGCACAAAATGTGATTTCACAGCCTGGAAGGTAAAATGAGCAGGTTCCTCCAGCAGCACAGAGTATTTTAGGAAATGTGTGTACTGCCTTTGTGGGGGGCTATGACCTGACCTGATTGTAAGGACAGGGCTGCATGCGGAGCTGCAGAAATTTGTGACATCACACTTTCTGATAAGTAATAGGAGCAGGTTCCTCCAGCAGCACAGAGGATTTCAGGAGAGGAGTGTGCTGCTCTGGAAAGAGATCAGTGGCCTGTCCACTCATGCAGTTATGCTATTGAGGACATGGCTACGTTTAAGAGGTGCAAAAAGTATAGCATCACAGTCTGAAAGGTAACAGGAGCAGGGTGCTTCAGCAGCACAGAGTATTTCAGGAGAAGAAGGTGCCTGTTTTGAGGAAGGCAGTGACCTGTCCACTCATGTGATGTTAGTGAGGACTGAGTTATATGTGATAGTTAAGTTGCAAAAATTGTGACACGTGTAGAAATGTAATAGAGCAGGGTCCCCCAGCAGCACAGAGGGTTTTAGGAAGGGTGTGTGGGAAGCAGGGTTGGTGAGGACAGGATGATGACCAGTATTCTGTATTTTTCTCTTCTGCTGCATTTAGCTAGAACAGCCCATTTGCTGCCCACTGCCATCTGCATTGTGAGTGATTGTCAGCTCCTGGGGTCGGTCATTTATGTCAATGTTTTCTTTCCTCCATAGAAATTTCCATTGAAAACCAATAGAGGATAAATACTGTTATTGAGGAGAGATCTGTCCTGACAACACGTGCAGCTGCTGATCTCCCCCGGCGTCCTCCTCTCTGCGCAGATTTCTGACACTTTTTTCAAGGGTAGAGCATTTGTTTTATTGAATCTGCGTTACCTGTGCCAGGCGGCCTAAATCAGCGGAGATGTCAGAGAGGCGGCAGAAAGCCACGGGCAAGGATATATGGAGCCGTATCCTGCAGGCCTGGACCTCTAGGACTAGTAAAATCCTCCCTGGAATGCCAGCATTGTGCTGGCGATATATGGCGGTATTATGTGGGCTCTGTATAGCAGTATTATTTCCCTACCATTCAGTGGTATTATTTGACATTGTATGGCAGCATTCAGGTATCGACTCTGGGGTAAAATGTGCACATGCATTGATGCATCGAGTGAGCTCCTTCCCCCAGTGAGTGAACTTGCTCTTAAACGTATTTTACGGAGCACCCTTTTGCTGTGATTTGGTGCTCACTGATGAATTCCTCGTTGACTCGAAGACAATTCGTGCAAAACTGAGGCTACTGAAGGCAAATGGTGATTTTTTATTTTTTTTTTTGAGACAATTGCAAACGTAATTTTGTGCCCAAAAAAAAAAATAATTAAGTAGAAAAATCCCCCAAAGGTCTCCACAAGGGATTCTTGGGTGTTAGCCTAAAAAAGACACTTTACCAGAGACTGGTTGTTCTAAGCTTTGGCCCACAACAGTCTGTCCGGAAGGGTTGGAAAACTGTCCGGGACCCTCTTTCTTATTAGTGGGGTCTTACATGGATGAGAATACCAATATTAGGTTTCCAAACATGACACTTAACTGTTCCAGAAGCTGATATTATCCAAACCTGGCACTTAACTGATCTGAAATATTGCTCTGGATCCTTGAGGAGAGATGATTTGCATACCTTTTTCCCATGGTGCATTGCCAATAAAATGTCCTCCGTGAGAATCAATATTCGAAACAAAGTAGCCCAAAAAAACTCTCCTAAAAAAGTGACTTCCGATAGTTTGGAAAATGACAATCGTAACCAGCGTTAGAAGCTGATGCTGCGCATCCTACATACATGTTGGCGGGGCCACGCGATAGAAAAGGACGTGGTGATCAGACGAGATTGTAATTGTGTTTCCATCTCCATTTTCGGCGTCCTCGTTGAGAAGCGCGCAGTCATCGGCGTGTCTCCCCTTCTCGGTTATTACATGTCATTTGTGCTCCGCCATAAACACATTTCCATATCCAACATCAAACAATACCTGTGACCTTTCCGCCAGTCGCTCCGGAGATAATTCAGCCTCTTTGTTGCGACAAAGTAATATCCCCAAGAGCCGGGTCACAGGGACCCAGTGATCAGCCGCGGCTTCCCACATAATTATTAAAATGACTGAGCGGCTTCTCTAACAGCTGATAAACAGAACATAAACCTCCTATAAACAGGGCTCGGCTGGAGACGCGCGCTCCGCCGCAAAATGCCCATTTTATCATTACACAAATAAGATTTATTATGGCGCAGCCTCTCCGCTGGATTAATGATAACACAGGAAAGTGGCACCTATAAAAGTTTCTCTCTTTTTTGATGCTGTTTGATGGATGTTGCCGGTTCTATCATTCGAATGGAAATGGCCTAATAAATACGGATTTCTTGGGTGATTTTTACTGACGTGCACTGTAACATATAATATATGTACATCTAGTCCATGTCCTCGGGCTTGACACATCACCAGCATTGATAACTGGCTACTTTTGTAAAAGGGCTGAGTCTCTTTCCAGCCCAGACCACCACGATGACTCCTCCTGCATAGTTCAGATACCTTTGGCCATTCACTTCTTCTACTGTGCCCAGTTCTTTCGTAAACTAGATCAATTCAGACCCCCTAAACTACTACATGCCCAAACTAGACCTCCCGCTGAACACAGACCTCAGACCAGACCCCCTAAACTACTACATGCCCAAACCAGATCTACTGCTGATCAGACCTCAGACCAGACCCCCTAAAATACTACATCCCTAGACATCCCGCTCAACAAAGCCCTCAGACCAGACCTTCTAAATAAATAGACCCCCTAAAATACTACATCCCCCAAACAAGACCTCCTGTTGAACAAAAACCTCTGACTAGACCCTCTAAATAGACCCCCTAAAAACACTACATGCCCAAAGTAGACCTCCTGCTGAACACAGACCTCAGACCAGACCCCCTAAAGTACTACATCCCTAAATTAGACATCCCGCTCTACAAAGACATCAGACCAGACCTTCTAAATTAATACAGACCCCAAAATACTGCATCCCCAAACAAGACCTCCTGTTGAGCAAAAACCTCTGACCAGACCTTCTAAATAAAGACCCCCTAAAAATACTACATCTCTAAACTAGATGTCCTGCTGAACAGAGACCTTTGAGCAGGCCCTGTAAATAAAAACAGACCTCTTAGTCGCCAAACTAGATTTCCCCCTAATTAGACCCCTGACCAGACCCCCTGAACATTTACAGTACCAAGAATAGATCCCATTAATAAATACAGATCCAATATACAGACCCAGACCCCATACATACAAGAAGACCCCTGACCAGTCCCACTAACCTAATTACAATTATTAAACTAGATTTCCCCTGAAGATATACAGACCCCCAAACCATGGAGCTTTGCCTTTGGGACCTGCAGACATACAATGTAGTTATAGGACCATAGATGTTCTGGTCCGTCTGTAGTCAGAGGTCTCCAGGAACCACAGCACATTGCATTTTTGTTGTAGCTTTTTCTTCAATTCACGACACAAAAAAAACAAATCGTCGACTGCCCAAACCGCCTGTACTATGTGTCGTTGTATATGGTGCTGAGTGGTCTAGGTCAGTATGTAAGGAGATGGACATATTGCCCACGGTCCTCCTTGAAAACACAAGTACTGTTATGGTGTATAAAGTGTATTGCGACATGTGTTATTAGTGTTGGTGACCGTTTCCTGTCAATAAGTGAAATAGGGCCCAGTGTGCAGTAAAAGCAGACGTAAGGTCTGGACAGTGAGCAGAGCAGCATGATGTGGGTGTCCCTGATGTGAGAGGAGACCGAGACAGTAGATAGCGTGATCTTGAGAAATAAGTAAGGAAAACTACAGAAGTGCAGAGTGATCAACTGGAGACGGGTCCTGGGACAGGACGACTAGCAGTACGGCCCCAAGTTTAAAACTCGGAGAGGTAACGGGCCAAGACAGAGCAGAGACCGTGAGACGATTAGAGTGCCCTAGGCAAGAGTTCAAAGGAGTCACCAAGCAGAGAAGCTAAGTACTGGCCATTTTGGCAAACCAGTTACCTTAGTACCTGCTATCTGCTGTACATAGTTCCCACGAAATTCCCTTTCAGTAAAGTTTATTTTTCAGTTGTAGTCTCCCTCATTGGACTGTTTTAACATCCGGTCCTGGCCAGACCAACTCACTGGCATCATGCAGCCTGCAACAGCATAGTGCCCCTTGAGACTAAGTCCACACACCCAGCCAGTACCCCCACCTAAATGTAACGTGCCGTGTCATAAGAGACGAGTACTTCGCCCACGGCTTCCCCCTTGTATCACAGATTACAGTTGGTGTAATCAACAGGATCGAGTTTTGCAACCAGTAAAAGCAAAAGTAATGTGGGAAAGACTCGAGCTGCATGGAGTATGGCGACCGTTACACGGTCTAACATGGCGCAGAGTACGGACTGTAAAATGATGGCTGGTGGCGCAGTACAAAACTGTCCCACCCATCATGGGCATAGAAGACACGAAAGGATACAAAGAATTGAACCAGCCAGCTCTCCAGAGGTTACGCCTACAGAAGGAAGTGGTGTGTCTGTAAGTACTATTCCGCAGTACGGGGTCTCCACCCAAGGAGGCCAAAGTGGAAAGAGAAGGCGTGCCCAGTAAAGTATGACAAAAGAAAACTGGTGGAGGTGTTGGTAAAAAGGAATGGTGTGCTTGAGAAGACCCCACCCAGAGAAAAACGGAGCAGTGAAGTACGACGCAAAGTGGCAAGAGGAAAGACTCTGCCATCATAGAGCATTGCGCTCTCTTTGAATAAAGTGGAAACTTATGATGGCGAGAGGAGGCCTCGCACCCAATGAGCTTTCCGATGAGGAAATAAGATGCGGTCAGTTGCAGCAGCTAATGATGCTAGTGAAGGAAAAGGTAAGGCCAGATTGCCTGGCGGAGAAAGTCACCGGGTGCCCTGGAGGAGCGTGAGAGGCAGGACGCGAGTCGGAGGTTGAACCGCTGACCTTGGTCTTACAGACCACAATCCCTGCGAGTTTCCCACCAAACAGCCTCTACCCTTGAGAGAACGCCGAGGGACATCAATGCGCTGTGGATTGTGGATGTGATCCAGGGCAAGAAGAGGAGAGCGGAATGTGTGCGAGCCCAGCTGGATGGCTTCAAGGGCGATGACCTTGCCCCAGTATATGATGCATGCAGGGAGTGGTACTGTTCTTCGACCATGAAAGAGTATACGGCTTTCTGGAGAAGATGCGCACTAAACACAATGTACGCCAACTCCCATTTGGTGCGGCAAATCCACTACCCTCCCCCCCCCCCTTGTTCCCAGAGCTTACAACCTGGGAAAGGATGCAGTTCCTGAAGGAAACTGGTTCACGGGGGTGGTTCTCAATGGTTATCTTCAGGTTGAATATGGGACCAGAGACCAAAGAACCATCCATGGCAGTGCGGCCCAAATGGAGGTGCCCGATCCAAGAGTCTCGATTTCCCTTGTACCCAGGGGCTCATATAGATGAAGAAGCCAGGGAGACAGTCTTGTGTCTCCACAGATCCACTAAGGAATTAAAAGCCATGGGTGAGATGCCACAAGGCTGCTGGGGGTGGTGGCGAAACCAGCTGTCGTTTGTGGCTCAGGGCGTGCACTTGGTGGTATATGTAAAAGAAACAGGGTCAAGGAGAAAAACATGGGGCCAAGCGAGGTTCAATTGAAGAGAGAAGAAATGGAATTGAAGTCTGAAACACCTTGTGCTCTGATCGTTGCATCCTAATGTCCGGAACAGTTTCGACGTTTCGGGAGAGCTAAAGGTCCTTTGGGTCTATGCCCCATGTGTCCGTGACTCCTTGCAGTGTTGGCCATGGATAGCTGAATATTTTACCCCCCAGTTTTGTTGGACTCGCGCTGTCCTGTTGGATTGAGAGACATTGAAGCTGCTGGAGTGTCCTACTTCCTCAGTTAAGGACGGAGCCCAATCCAGGATGGACGTTGCACCTAAGGGACTGTTTACCTGTCTCGTTGAAAGGGGTGGAGTTAATGAACGGTGTCCCTGTCCTATGGACTGATGGGAGGCGGGGGGTACAATGGACTGTGCCTTTGTCTAAAAGGGCTACCCTTAAAGGGATTTACTTTGCCATGTTGTGTTAGCTTTAGGGTCCAAAACAATTGTTACGACTTGTGCCTAGTTTGGAAGAAAAAAAAGGGGAAAAGGAATTTGATGGTCTCAGTTCCAGGGTCTTAAACAAGTAGGATCATGTCCTTTTTGCTCTGAGGACGAAAGGACTTTTCATTGGCTAACATGTTTGCAATGTATTTGGTATCTTGAGTTCTGGCTGGCTGAGGACAGCCATCATTAAAAAAGGGAGAAATGTAAGGAGATGGACATATTGCCCACATTCCCTCTTGAAGAAACAATTACTCTTATGGTGTATAATGTGAATTGTGATATGCATTATTAGTGTTAATTGTTGTGTTCGGTCTGACTGTTGGGAGAGTTAGACTTAATAATTGGGACTAGCCCAGCGTGGGAGGGTATAAAGTACAGGGACGGTTTCCTGTCCAAATTCGAGATAGGGTCCAGTGTGCAGTAAAAGCAGACCTATGGTCTGAACAGTGAGCAGAGCCGCATCACATGGGTGTCCCTGAAGTGAGAGCAGACAGTCGGTGGATAGCGTGATCCTGAGTAAAGAGGAAGGAAAACTACAGAAGGACAGAGTGATCAACTGGAGACAGGCCCTCGGACGGGACATCTAGCAATACGGCCCCAAGTTTTTAAGATAGAGGTAGTGGGCCAAGACAGAGAAGGGAATGCCTGGGTGGAAATTCCAAGGCGTCAGCAAGCAGAGAAGCTAAGTAGTGGCCAGCCGAAGTCACTGGCATCATGTGTCCTGCAAAGGCTTAGCACCCCATTAGGTAAAGTCCACGCACTCAGCCAAGACCCCCATCTTTATATAACACTAGAAATAGGCCCAATGCTATCGCATCAGGAGTGCGGTGAAATTAGACGTCACCGCTGTTCCCCACGCAGGCGCAGTATCAGCCGCGTTGTTGCCGCACATGCACGGGTAGAGCGCGCAGTTGTGACTGTTACTGCGCATGCTCGGGAATAGCGGTGACGTGAATATCTCTTGCGCAGGCCTTGCGGTCGCTATTCCCGCGCATGTGTAGTAACGACTCGGCTGTTACTGCGCCTGCTTGGGAATAGGGGAGGTGTATGTCACTTGCGCAGGCAGCCACGAACTGCGCCTGCGCAAGTTACACTGCCTCGGTGCCTTATGGGATTCGGGGACAGCGGCCGGAAGTCCCAACTGGCGATTACATATAAGATGCCGGAGTGTAAGAGAGGAGTACCTCGCCCATGGCTACTGCCTTGCGCCATGTTACAGGTTGTGAGGGATGAGGGAGACTCATTTTGGATTTATTAATACAGGCCCAATATATTGTCCAGAGATCTTTCTCCTCTCCTGAAGTGGCCCCTACCCTTGGGATAAGTACACAAACTTTGCCATTTGGCCAGAGAATTAGAGGCCATGTGTTTAATGACGGCAAGGAGAAGCAGAGCTGGGACCCCCTGCTGTCTTTTATGCAAGGCGACCCACATCAAGGGAAAGCTCTGGACCGAGCGCCACCGACATCTAGAGATGAATTATGAGCGTATAAGTCCAATATACCAGCAGAACCCTGGGAGCCCTCCGCACACACCCCTGTCTCCTCTTTCTCTAGCGGTCCCGGATACCGAGCTGTCGAGACTGGCTCTCCAGAACCACTTAGCCGACCCAGGTTTGGACTCTCTATATTGGTCCAGCCTCAACGAACCCATTGAGATGTCAGTCGTTCCCGGCCTAGGACTGGTGATATATATACCACCCTCACTACAGAGCGTCTCGATAACCAGTATGTGACAGGGCAGCCTCTCCGGCGACTACTTATCCTAGGTGCAGTTCCCTGACTGACCTGAGGGTAAGGGGGGCGCCAGAGCTGTGACTGTGAACTCCATCACAGATTAGTGGCGGCGGGGGGATTTCCGTATCCCCCGGTTCTTCTCGTGTGTTTTCCTTACACAAGCATAAATTTAAGGTGCTGGAATAGCGCAACTCTTGTAAGTGAGTGGTGTCGGTACTGCAGCTCATCCACTTTCAGGTGAATTATGCTGAGCGGCAGTACCAGATGCATCCTACAGACAAGAGTGGTGCGGTTTCCCTTTTTATGTACTTTATAGCAAACTGGATTGTGACCCTTCAAGAGATGTTACCATTGACCAAAAGATATGCCTACCGCCAGTGACTTGCGACACATACCAGCCCCCCAGCCCGGATTTTCAATTCGGGTCCCAGATTCTTCGGAGCACAGATTACGCCACTTTTTTTTTTTTCTCATTTTTCTCTGACTTGTTCTGTGTCTTCTCCGTTCTTTGTGCAGCAGCTCAGTGTTCTCATTAGTAATGGGATGACGATACCTCGGCTTAATAGGTAAATATTTATTGGTGCTAATTACTATCATTCCATGACCTCATCTGTGCGATCCATTCACCAGGGTGTCATTAAGGGAAGAGAACGGTGAGAAGCAGGAAACGCAAAACCCTTCATCAAGGACTTTACTGGAGGCCGATATTGGCGGGAAAGTGCAACATTGTGCACTACCCTGTACCCAGGGTGTCATCCTGTACCCCAAGTGTCTGCGTCCTTATCCTGTACCCCGAGTGTCTGCATCCTTATCCCGTACCCCGAGTGTCGGCATGTCCTTATCCCGTACCCCGAGTGTCGGCGTCCTTATCCCGTACCCCGAGTTTCGGCGTCCTTATCCCGTACCCCGAGTTTCGGCGTCCTTATCCCGTACCCGAGTGTCGGCGTCCTTATCCGTACCCCGAGTGTCGGCGTCCTTATCCCGTACCCCGAGTGTCGGCGTCCTTATCCCGTACCCCGAGTGTCGGCGTCCTTATCCCGTACCCCGAGTGTCGGCGCCCTTTAAATCCCGTACCCCGAGTGTCGGCGTCCTAATTCCGTACCCCGAGTGTCGGCGTCCTTATCCCGTACCCCGAGTGTCGGCGTCCTTATCCCGTACCCCGAGTGTCGGCGTCCTTATTCCGTACCCGAGTGTCGGCGTCCTTATCCCGTACCCCGAGGGTCGGCGTCCTTATCCCGTACCCCGAGTGTCGGCGTCCTTATCCCGTACCCCGAGTGTCGGCGTCCTTATCCCGTACCCCGAGTGTCGGCGTCCTTATCCCGTACCCCGAGTGTCGGCGTCCTTATCCCGTACCCGAGTGTCGGCGTCCTGATCCCGTACCCCGAGTGTCGGCGCCCTGATCCCGTACCCCGAGTGTCGGCGCCCTGATCCCGTACCCCGAGTGTCGGCGCCCTGATCCTGTACCCTGACTACGGCCGTCTCTTCGGTGGCTACATATTGCCGCTGGTTCCCTCCGGGCTGATGCTCCTCCGCTATCTATTCGTAGTTCCCTCCATACAGATCTGCTATATTTCATGTCTGACCACTTGGCCTGCGACTTCCTTACAGTTCAGAGTGGCAATGTCTCGGCGCGCTCGCATTACTACCCGCTTGCTCATATTAGTCTGCTCCTGCATAATCTTTATTGACTTTAGTGCAGTCGTCTATTGATTTTAGAATTCTTTTACTGCTTTATGACGGGCCGCCTGGCACGGCTCCCAGCCACCTTTACTACAGCCATTTATCTACCCAATCGGATGCTCCCGTCTGGCGATGCCGCTCCCCGCAATACAGCGACATGACAATGTTTTTCTTTGAAAGCAAAATTTTCCTTTGATACATGATGTCACTGAGGGAAAAATCCTGCCGCCGCTTCTGTCATCTCGGCTTCAATGAGTGGAAATCATTGGATTTTTCTCTCCGCGCTGGGAATTTCTCATATTTCATCACCATTTAACACGTAGACCCCCGAGACTCCCACCCGGACCATCCACCATCATAGTTACAGTCCTTTTCATGTGATCAATGGTTTATTAATTGCTCCTCAGCTGCTTCCTTCTTCCTTTTGGATTTGTCACTATTTTTCAAGATCTCTGCTTGCTTTCAATGAACGGAATGGTTCCTTTTTACATCCAGAAGTTAAAAATGTGTCCTGTCCTGATCCGAGGCTTTTATTTTACATTTTCAT
Organism: Oophaga sylvatica; assembly: GCA_033576555.1. NCBI lineage: Eukaryota > Metazoa > Chordata > Amphibia > Anura > Dendrobatidae > Oophaga > Oophaga sylvatica. Next base: position 38,474,518 of record JARQOD010000010.1, on the reverse strand, counting down.
CCACTTTGGACAATCGAGCCAAATGCCGCCCCAGTAATACAATTTCTCGCAGTAGTTTGCTACAATGTATCAGTGCAGATAAAATGTATCAGTCTGGAGTCCAGGGTGATACAATTGTATCAACCACCCAAAACAGAGATATATTGGGCCAGGACATGGTTTTTAACCTCTTGGTGTGAACAAAAAAAAAAAGAACCATTCGCTGACAGCAAGCATGGATCAATTATGATTATTAATCATTGTGAAATGTAAATGATTATTGCATAGAACCATAAAACCTTTACATGTCTACTTATTAGCTGATCGTAAGGTGTCCTGCAGCTGCAAATCCCAGCGATCAGTGAGCGAAAAACCATCAGCAGGTGTTTAATTCCGCTATAGTGCCACCTCTGGTGGAAAAAGGTATTGCATAATTTATATTGAAATCTGCTTTTTTTTTTTTTTGTGCATGATGTGTCCAAGTTTCCTTATTGGGTAGCTGGGTTTATTTTGTATCCCCTCTAATAAATAAGAGGATTTCTGGGTCTGTATGAGGAGTTTTGTCATGGTCACATTTTCAGTCCTCCAAATTTCATCTATTCTGTCTTTCTTTCTTGCAAATAAATCCCATTGCCTGGCCTTTGTGTGCCCGCTCTCTGCATGCTGCTTTAAAGAGGGGCCGCTATTAAAGCAGAGACTTTTATAGATGATGCAAATAATAAAAATGAGAATTTCTATTGATTTTTTTTTTTTTTTCCAGGATCTCTAAGTCTGATAAGAAGCTGCTTGGTGAACGTCCCCCAGGACCCCTCTCTCTCTGGTCTCTAAATCTAATGCACAGCACCAAAAAAAAAGGGGAAAAAAACCTTCAAATTGCTTTTAAAGTAAAGAATTGCAACCTGGAATGAATAGATCAAACTTCAATGGAAATGGAAAACAGGTGAAAAAAAAAACAACGTAGATTTGCACATAAACAGCTACGAGCAGAGGAGATTGCATTAATTTCATGTTTGTGGTGGTGCACGGGCATTAAAGGGTTATTCTCATCTTCATTGATGGATATTGTTGCATGGAATAGTAAGCAAATTTGCTGCTTACTAAAATTTGCAGCCGTTTTTGAGATTAACACTTTTTTTTTTTTTTTTTTGTTTTCAACTTGTCGCTTTGGAGAACGACCACCGCAGTGATTTTTGCACCAGTTTAACTGGTCAGGGTGGGAGCGGCAGCATGTGCCCATGGACTATCCAGATGTTTAGGTTTTGATATTAAAAATTCTGAGTGTTTTCAAGATCTCTGCTTGTTGTCAGTGAATCTTACATGCAGATGCCATGTGTTACTTCCATGGATGCCTTCAGTATTGATGGAGACAAACCTTAAAGGTTTTGGCCCAAATATTGAAGTTATCCCCTATTCAATGGTTAAGGGATAAGTTCCTGATTGCTGCGGGTAGATAGCATCTCCGGCTGTTCCTGTACAGAATTAATAGAATGGAGGTGCACAATCCAGACCTCCCTGTTATTGGGATTTGTGGGTTTTATAGTAGTTATCCATGTTGAGACCAAGCACAGCGTTGCTACCTAACTGCTACTAGCCATTCTATGCATCTCCCCACCCTGTGATGCTAGAATGGATCAAGACCCTGTAAGGTGTTCAGTCCAATTCAGAGATTTCAAAAATGTAAAGGGTATGCCACACTGAACAATATCGCTAACGGGATCGCTAAAAAACGTCACTATTTAGCGATCCCGTTAGCGATGTTGTTGTGTGCGGCAGCTGCCAGCGACGAGCTTCCTGCTGTGATCTCGCTCGTCGCTGGAATCGTTCCGGACCCTATTTTCTCGTCGGCGCTCCCGCTGGGTAAGTATATATCGCTAGTGTGGCACCTTTTCTTAGCGATTTAGCGGTACTTTTGTACCGCTAAAGTCGTTAAGAAGATCGCTAACGGCAATAGCGTCGTTAACTATATCGCTAAATGTGGCCGCACTTAGCGATATAGAAACAATCCCGCTAGCGATCGCATTAGTATGCGTCGTTATCGTGATCGCTAGCGGATTGTTTAGTGTGGCAGTACCTTAACTGGTGTGTGACCAGGAAAGGAAAGCCCATGTTCTCCTTATGACATCATAGCTGACTCAGCAAAGCAATTAGACTGCATGGTATCTATTGTGCAAGAATGCCTTTTGTTCTGAGCTTAGTTGGCTCAAGGTGTGAGATCTGTCACTCACAGCCTTCTGAGGCTTGACCCCCTGCTGAGCTAGGTGTCCTGATACAGCTGCACATGGGAAGGGGATTTTTATAATCCCATGCCAAATAGGATACAAATGATGGACATGAAATTATATCTCCAATATTCTTTACAAATTCTTTACGGTCAAAGTGGGGTTATCTTCTGCTGGCCCTTTGGGGCTCTATGCTATGAGACCCCCCCACCCCCCGACACGGATGGGTCAATCCAGCCCTGCCAGAAGGCCATGAGTATTAACGTGTAATCCTGCGGAAATGGTCAGATATACAATACAGCAGTAACATTACAAGTTTTGGGGTTTTCAGAATTATTGGGGGATGTTACCTTGGCCTGTACCTATTACTGAACGCTGAGCCTTCGCTATAGGATATAAAACACAGCAGACTAATGCTCTTATAGCAGCTTTATACCCACACACTTCCAGTACTTACATCTCCCTTGACACCCGAATAATATGGTCCGCCAACCCCACAGCGCAGACAATCTCATTTCTGTCTAAATAGCAGCTTAACAGCACTGCAGTAAAATACTCGGGGATGTGCCATTTATTTTAATCAAAGATTGTGAATAGTTTGAAGGCAGCCACTTCTGAATAACCATTAAACTGCGAGGAATTCTAATCAATAATCTAATATTTTACTAAGAAGCAGTAGGCAGTGGCATTGATCTGCAAACCAAAGCAACTCGCATTAGAAAATACACTATTGCAAAAGCAACCACAATATGACCTTAGTCGTGTCTGCAAATGGCCCGCTAATAATTGGCCGTGCAGTAATCGCACTCTGTGCATCGGGGTCATTCTCTGCACTGTGATAGAAAGGAGTCTATGGATGGAGGTTAGGAAGTGAACATGGCAAACATTGGGGACCCAGGGGGTTAAATGGTGGTAGATGCTCAGAAAATGGAGGTTAAGACTGGAGAACATGGGATCAATCATCCTGCCCTGCAGAACATGCGAATGTCCACTTGTATCTGTAGCATTACTTAAGGTCTTGATAGGTGGGAACAGTAAAAAGTGACTGACCGTTTTAGGACTAGATTTGCAAATATGGTGGAACTCTAGCGCGGTTGCCACGGGCAAGGCACTCATCTCCTCCTTTTACGCCCCGTCACTCTACATGAAAGAGTGTGTCCTGGCTTGGCATTGGTGCTGTGAGGGCCTTACGCCTGTGCATGCCACGTGTCGCCAATGGTATTGGCTGGCCAAAACTATAGGTTCAGTTCAATAAAGGAGTCTCCCTTTCTAAAACAGTCTTTAATGAATGGTAACTTGGTAAGGCTTGAGCTGCAGGTACCACTCCTGGGCAGTCCCCAGTACTGCTGCTGCTGGCCCCAGGGTGCAGCCTCACAGGCAGACTTGTCTCAGAGTAACTGGCAGTAAAAGGTTCAGACTCTTTGAGGTTTAGGTGCCACCAGTGCAGCTACGGGAGTTCAGTTGCCTCCATTACAGGGACTGCCAGGTGCGGTTTTAGGCGCAAAGGAGCTTGGTGTGGTTTCAGGTTCAGACCCTGGCCACACAAGGTTCAGGGGTTAAGGCACTGGCCACACAAGGACCAGGGGTCCAGATTCAGGCACTGGCCACACAAGGACCAGGGGTTCAGATTCAGGCACTGGCCACACAAGGACCAGGGGTTCAGATTCAGGCACTGGCCACACAAGGACCAGGGGTTCAGATTCAGGCACTGGCCACACAAGGACCAGGGGTTCAGATTCAGCCACTGGCCACACAAGGACCAGGGGTTCAGATTCAGGCACTGGCCACACAAGGACCAGGGGTTCAGATTCAGGCACTGGCCACACAAGGACCAGGGGTTCAGATTCAGGCACTGGCCACACAAGGACCAGGGGTTCAGATTCAGGCACTGGCCACACAAGGACCAGGGGTTCAGATTCAGGCACTGGCCACACAAGGACCAGGGGTTCAGATTCAGGCACTGGCCACACAAGGACCAGGGGTTCAGATTCAGGCACTGGCCACACAAGGACCAGGGGTTCAGATTCAGGCACTGGCCACACAAGGACCAGGGGTTCAGATTCAGGCACTGGCCACACAAGGACCAGGGGTTCAGATCCTGACCACACAAGGACCAGGGGTTCAGATCCTGACCACACAAGGACCAGGGGTTCAGGCACTGGCCACACAAGGACCAGGGGTTCAGGCACTGGCCACACAAGGACCAGGGGTTCAGATTCAGGCACTGGCCACACAAGGACCAGGGGTTCATGTTCAGATCCTGACCACACAAGGACCAGTGGTTCAGGCACTGGCCACACAAGGACCATGGGTTCAGGCTCATGTTCAATTACGCTTGATGCTAGAGCAGGGGACCTGTCAACATACAGTTGAACATATTCTACACAAAGAACTACACGAGTTGCTCAGGCACCTCCTTACTGGCAGGGTGACTTTTATACAGGATGTCTCTCAGCCACTGTTTGGGGTTATTTTCAAAATTAACGTGCTGCCCTTTTAAGAATAGGGTAGGATGTGTGCGCACTAGGCGCACAGCCATGTAGCCTGTGTGGCGTGCACAGCAAGCAGGGGAGCAGGAGACTTGAAGGTCACCACGTGGCAGGGGCGGTGAGTATGTTGGCGTCCTTGCATGGAGAAGGAAGGGGAACCATGCAAGGCACAGACATTGGTGGTACAACTACGCTGTACGCTACAAACATCACATCATTATACATATTATACTAATAACACTACATGACACGGTGTTTACAAAAGGTGCATGACACAACTCACATTACACAATATGCATGATGCGACTGGTGTCTTGGGGGTAGGAATGCTGCAGCACAGTCCACCATCCTTACATTTCTCCCCTGTTTATTCATGGTCGTCTTTGACCATGCAGACTCCTAGAAGATACCAAGGCACAATGCAATCCCACTTATAAAACTTATTAACCAAAAATTTGAGTTGATGCCCAGACTTTCTCCTGCATGTTACTTAGAATTTAACAGTTTTTGTCGGTCAAGACCACTTAGCACCAAAGTTTCCAAAGCACTCTCCTGCACAATACTGAGACTTTTGAACATCTTTCTGCTCAATATTAATCGGTCCTGTCTGTTAGGACCGTAGAACTCATGTCCATCCAAGTCCATGGTACTGCTGGCCCAACGTGACATCAGCCCTTCAGGTGAGCTTAACATTGCAAAACTATGGCCCTTAGGCCAACACAACAGCAAGTGGGTTGGGACATCGGCTCATCCATTGATCCTTCCCCCCAAACACAAGCCCTTGTGATAAGGACACTACCCAAAAGGACTGTGTCCCTGTCCCGTGGACTAAGTCCATGACTAAGGATGTGGAACCCTCTCACAGCTCAAAGTCCCTCAGACCAGCGATGGGTAAACAAGGGGGCAAACCAAACCTTTGGCCTTCCATGGCCAACAACATGGAGTACCTGACCAATGGATCCTAGACCTCCTGAAACTTTTGGGACCTTTTAGCACATAGGTGTCACAAGCACAACATAGTCCTCTCGACTTCCAACTCCATTTTCTTCACCTGTTCTCTGCTGACCTTGCTCAGACCCTGGTTTTCTTCCTCCAGCCCTCCTCTAGCACAAGGTTCCCCAACTCCAGTCCTCAAGGCCCACCAACATGTCATGTTTTCAGGATTTCCTTAATATTGCCCAGGTGATAATTGCATCACCTGTGCAATACAAAGGAAATCCTGAAAACATGACCTGTTGGTGGGCCTTGAGGACTGGAGTTGGGGAACCCTGCTCTAGCAGACCTGACAACCTTCTCTGCCAGGCCACTCTGCCGCATTTCACCTTCAAGCTGCAGGCCTCTAACTCTCCTGTACTTGGTGTAAACCAGGACAGGAAGTGACACGTCTCGGGATGAAGCCTTCGCAGTCTGCATCAGTGGGAAGAGATCATTCCCTCCATGGAGCCATCCTTCAGCTTTAGCCTCATGAGGGCCATCAACTCTGGCAGCTGACCACCGCCTCTTCTATTGGGTCTGTTCAGCTGGGCCCGGACCCACTGCTTCCTTTCCTTCTTTGCCTGGACCATACCAGCAATCTCCTTCGCCAGAGTGGCCAGAGGTGTGCACCCCGGATTAAGGTTCACTTCTGGCATCTGGGCCTGCAGGTTTTCCAAACTCTTGGCCCTATTGTGGGCCGTGAACCAGGCTGCTGTTTATGGCTGTGGCTCTTGCTCGGCCTCAACCTTCTCCAGCAAGCCACCTGGTCTCACTTTCTTGTTTACCATCTTAATCAACTAGTGCTACCGTCTTCGGTCAGCCTTCTCCTCGGACAACTTGCTCAACGCCAATCGAATCTGCCACTCCACCATTATTTCACACTGCTGCTTCTTCAGCAACTCGTATTCCTCAAATGACGTCTCTTCCATCTCCTATGGCCCCTCTTTAATGGGTGGAGTCCGCCCTGACTGTTTCTCCCGTTTCTTGAATGAACTGCCCGTTTCCTTGGGCCACACCTTACTGGGCGTATCTTCTCCTTCAACTTCTCTCTGCGACAACGATCACTCCCTGCAATGGGCAGATGCTTTAGGTTGCAGTATCCTCTGAGTCGTCTTTGCACTACTCTGTCCTGCCTACTACGCCAAATGTAGTGCGGGGCAGTAACTGCGGGAGAGGCACTTATCTCCTCCTTTTTATGCCCCAGTGCGCTACATGAAAGTATGGGTTCTGGCTGGGTGTTGATGTTGGAGCTGTGAGGGCCTTCGTCCATGCAGGCCACCTGTAGCCGATGGTATTGGCTGGCCAGGACCATAGACTTTGCAGTTTAATGAAGAAGTCTCCCGTTCTAAAAGGCAGTCTTTACTGAATGGTAACTTTGTAAGAGCTATGTACAAGGGGTAGCAGGTACTCAGTCCTACAGATGTGTCCTTTGCAGTTTAATTCATTTTCATACAGTATCCTTCCACTATAGTTTACTCCAGTGCCATTGAGCACACTGTTTTGCCCTACTTCGTCACAACCTAGCTTGTCACCACAATACTATGGACTAGTCCCAAACATTAACCATCTCCTAACTTACCCTAATGTCACTACCTATGCTGCATTCAACTATCTACATCCCTATACTACCTATCTTATACATTGTGCTGTACACTGCTAATATTATCACATCCTACATTATACAGTGGCATGTAAAAGTTTGGGCACCCTGGTCAAAATTTCTGTTATTGTGATCAGTTAAGGAAGTTGAAGATGAAATGTTCTATAAAAAGTCTAAAGTTAAAGATAACATATTTCCTTTGTGTTGTATGAAAATATATAGGTTTTGCCTAATTTATTTTAAAAATTACTGAAAGGAAAATGTGTTGTGTGAAGGATGGCACCAGAGAGATCATACAGTATCCCTCCACTACCACCACTTCTGAAGGATCCGCATCTCGCCATCCCGCCTGACGTCAATATTACTTCAGTGGGATCATGTGGTGAGGTCTCCCCATTTGCACCAACTTGACGTTCTGCACGCCTTGGGGACACGTAAGGTCAGATTGGTAGAGTTTTACACAGACACCCCTGTCCACACAGGCCCAAGTAATGAGAGGAGGTGGCCCACAAGTCACTGCCATGGCACCACACTTGCCTAAAACCCTAACAGGTTGAGAGGCCCCTTTCACTAGCCCCAGTGAAACAGAACCTTATCAGCCCGTTGGAACTGCCACCAGTTTGTCGCTCGATATTAACCCGGTTCATTAGCTGGAATTATATTGGGCTAGAAACCAGCACCGGTAGCATGGAAAATTTAACCAAGACGCAGATGTGTGGATTCTTGGATCGAGATAAGAGCAGAACAAGGTTAAATTTATATATTTAATTGCCTTAAGTGCACACTAGACAATACACTATATACACAATGCTTACACATATGCAATGGCCATTGTTACTTTGTAGGACCACCTTTCACTTCATTTACTGCTGCCAGTCTTTTGATGTCTGTCTCTACCAGCTTTGGACATTTATAGATGACATTTTGCCCCTTTGCACACTCGCGACGTCACACACTAGAGACATCTGTGAACAGCAATTTTCACGTTTTGACAGATTGTCAATGGGTTTTGGTCTGGACTATGTCTGGACCCGTCTCACACCTGAATATGCTTTGATCTAAACCATTGATTGTAGCTCTGGTAAGATGTTTAAGGTTGTTGTCCTGCTGGAAAGTGAACTTGTGCCCCAGTCTCAAGTCTTTTGCAACCTCTAACGGTTTTCCTCCAGGATTGTCATGTATTTAGCTCCATCCATCTTCCCATCAACTTTGACCAGATTCCCTGCCCCTGCTGAAGAAAAGCCTGCCCACAACATGGTGCTGCCACCACCATGTGTGACGGTAGGGACGGTGTTTTCAGAGTTGTGTAATGTTTTCCGACATTTTTTGGGGATGATGGATTGAACAGTGCTCCGTGAGATGTTCAGAGCTTGGGCTATTTTTTTTATCAGGAAAATTGTATCCATTCACCATCCCATAAAGAGATCCACATATTCTTGGAACAATGCTCAGAAGGAACCCAGACGGTGTCCTCAGGTTGATGAAAATCATATAGGATGGGAATGTAGCAACATAGACATTTAGGTTAAAACATTTATAAAGCCTGTATTTAATGGACTACTTGATGCAAAAACATGAAAGGACAAAAGCATGTGAACAGTCTCTCTATATTTTTATAACCTAGCCCTGCTTTACTTTTCTCCACAACTTTATCCTTGACCTGTCTGGAGTGGTTCCTTGGTTTTCATGATGATGTTTGATCATTAATGTTCTCACACAAAACTCTGAGGCCTTCAATGAACAGCTGTAATTATATGGAGAAAAAAATTACACACAGGGGCAGTGTACTAATTATGTGACTTCTGGTATAACTTGGGTATCTCCTGTATAGAATTCTTTATGTACAGCCAGTATAACCTGAGCATCTCCTGTATATAATTATACATGTACAGCTGGTATAACCTGAGCATTTCCTGTATATAATTATACATGTACAGCTGGTATAACCTGAGCATCTCCTGTATATAATTATATATGTACAGCTGGTATAACCTGAGCATCTCCTGTATATAATTATATATGTACAGCTGGTATAACCTGAGCATCTCCTGTATATAATTATGTATATATATGATTGTGTGTGTGTGTGTATATATATATCTCTTCATCTCCCCTTCATCTCTAAACTTTTGGAGCGCCTAGTCTACTCCCGCCTTACCTGTTACCTCTCCACTCACTCCCTCCTAGACCCTTCACAGTCCGGCTTCCGCCCCCTACATTCGACTGAAACTGCACTCATCAAAGTGACCAATGACCTTCTGACAGCAAAACGTAACGGCGACCACTCTCTGCTCATTCTACTCGACCTTTCTGCAGCTTTCGACACTGTTGACCACCGTCTCCTACTGTCTAGGCTCCAGTCACTAGGTATTAAGGACACTGTTCTCTACTGGTTCTCCTCCTATCTTTCTGACTGCTCCTTCAGTGTTTCGTTCTCTGGCTCCACGTCATCTCCTCTTCCTCTCACTGTCGGTGTACCCCAGGGCTCAGTCCTTGGCCCCCTTCTCTTCTCTCTCTACACGGCCCCAATTGGACAGACCATCAGCAGATTTGGCTTTCAGTACCATCTTTATGCCGATGACACACAACTATACACGTCATCCCCGACCTTACCCCCGCTGTACTACAGAACGCCACCGACTGTCTGTCCGCAGTCTCCAACATCATGTCCGCCCTCTATCTGAAACTTAACCTCTCCAAGACTGAACTCCTTCTGCTCCCGCCGTCTACTAACCTCCCTAAATCTGACATTTCCCTCTCCGTGGGCGGCACCATAATAACACCCCGGCAGCAGGCTCGCTGTCTGGGTGTTATGTTTTGACACCAATCTCTCCTTCACCTCCCATATACAATCTCTTGCCCGCTCTTGCCGTCTACACCTAAAGAACATCTCTAGAATCCGCCCTTTTCTCACCATGGAAACAACAAAAACCCTCACTGTAGCATTGATCCACTCCCGCCTGGACTACTGTAACGCTCTATTACTTGGCCTCCCCATTACTCGACTATCCCCTCTCCAGTCCATCCTTAATGCAGCAGCCAGGGTCATCCATCTGGCTAATCAGTACTCGGACGCGTCCACTCTTCGCCAGTCCTTACACTGGCTGCCCATTCATTATAGGATCCAATTCAAAGTACTTGTTCTCACCCACAAAGCTCTCCACACTGCAGCACCCCCCTACATCTCCTCCCTCATTTCTATCTATCGGCCTAACCGACTGCTGCGCTCTGCAAACGACTTTCGACTAACCTCTGCACTAATCCGTACCTCCCACTCCCGACTCCAAGACTTCTCCCGCGCTGCGCCAATCCTCTGGAATGCTCTACCCCAAGAAATTAGGACTATCCACAATTTGCATGGTTTCAGGCGCTCCCTCAAAACACATTTGTTCAGAGTGGCCTATCACATTCACTAACCAAAGTCGTTCTATGTTTAAGTGTGTGTGTGTGTGTAGCCCATTCACTATCTCCATCCATCCCTCACTCCCTTAAGATGGCTGGACCATCATTGTAAATGCACCATTATATATACACACCTGTACTTTGTATCTCCCCCACCTCATTGTAGATTGTAAGCTCTCACGAGCAGGGTCGGCTTATTTTGCTTTAATTATTGTATTGTTAACGTTGTTACCTATGACTTGTGTTCTGAAACTGTTAAACTGTAAAGCACTGCGGAATATTATGGCGCTATATAAATAAAGATTATTATTATTATTATATATATATATATATATATATATATACAGCCGATATTACACAGGCATATTCTGTATGTAATGATATATGTACAGCTGGTATAACTTGGGCATCTCTTGTATGTAATTATAAATACATTGAGCTGGTATAACCTGGGCATTTCCTGTGTATAATTATATATGAACAGCTGGTATAATCTGGGCATTTCCTGTGTATAATTTATATATGTACAGCTGGTAGAACTTGGGCATCTCCTGTATATAATTATATATGTACAGCTGGTATAACCTGGGAATCTCCTGTATATAATTATATATGTACAGCTGGTATAATCTGGGCATTTCCTGTGTATAATTATATATGAACAGCTGGTATAATCTGGGCATTTCCTGTGTATAATTTATATATGTACAGCTGGTAGAACTTGGGCATCTCCTGTATATAATTATATATGTACAGCTGGTATAACCTGGGCATCTCCTGTATATAATTATATATGTACAGCTGGTATAACCTGGGAATCTCCTGTATATAATTCTATATGTACAGCTGGAATAACATGGGTATCTCCTGTATATAATTTTATATGTACAGCTGGTATAATCTGGGCATCTCCTGTATATAATTATATATAAACAGCTGGTATAACCTGGGCATTTCCTGTATATATTTTATATATGTACAACTGGTATAACCTGGGTATTTCCTGTGTATATAATTATATATGTGCAGCCAGTATAACATGGCCATCTCCTGTATATAATTATATATGTACAGCTGGCATAACATGGGTATCTCCTGTATATAATTCTATATGTACAGCTGGTATAATCTGGGCATTTCTTGTATATAATTATATATAAACAGCCGGTATAACCTGGGCATTTCCTGTATATAATTTATATATGTACAGCTGGCATAACCTGGGCATTTCCTGTGTATAATTATATATGTGCAGCCGGTATAACATGGGCATCTCCTGTATATAATTATATATGTACAGCCGGTATAACCTGGGTGTCTTCTGTATATAATTATATATGTACAGCTGGTATAACCTGGGGATCTCCTGTATATAATTATATATGTACAGCCGGTATAACCTGGGGATCTCCTGTATATAATTATATATGTACAGCTGGCATAACATGGGTATCTCCTGTATATGATTCTATATGTACAGCTGGTATAACCTGGGCATCTCCTGTATATAATTCTATATGTACAGCTGGTATAATCTGGGCATTTCTTGTATATAATTATATATAAACAGCCGGTATAACCTGGGCATTTCCTGTATATAATTATATATGTACAGCTGGTATAACCTGGGCATCTCCTGTATATAATTATAAATATATTGAGCTGGTATAACCTGGGCATTTCCTGTGTATAATTATATATGTACAGCTGGTATAACCTGGGCATCTCCTGTATATAATTATATATGTACAGCTGGTAGAACTTGGGCATCTCCTGTATATAATTATATATGTACAGCCGGTATAACCTGGGCATCTCCTGTATATAATTATATATGTACAGCTGGCATAACATGGGTATCTCCTGTATATAATTGTATATGTACAGCTGGTATAATCTGGGCATCTCCTGTATATAATTATATATAAACAGCCGGTATAACCTGGGCATCTCCTGTATATAATTATATATGTACAGCTGGTATAATCTGGGCATCTCCTGTATATAATTATATATAAACAGCCGGTATAACCTGGGCATCTCCTGTATATAATTATATATAAACAGCCGGTATAACCTGGGCATTTCCTGTATATAATTTATATATGTACAGCTGGTATAACCTGGGCATTTCCTGTGTATAATTATATATGTGCAGCCGGTATAACCTGGGCATCTCCTGTATATAATTTATATATGTACAGCTGGTATAACCTGGGCATTTCCTGTGTATAATTATATATGTACAGCTGGTATAACCTGGGCATCTCCTGTATATAATTTATATATGTACAGCTGGTATGACCTGGACATCTCCTGTATATAATTATATATGTACAGCTGGTAAAACCTGGTTATCTTCTGTATATAATTATATATGTACAGCCGGTATAATCTGGGCATCTCCTGTATATAATTATATATGTACAGCCGGTATAACCTGGGCATCTCCTGTATATAATTATATATGTACAGCTGGTATAACCTGGGCATTTCCTGTGTATAATTATATATGTGCAGCCGGTATAACATGGGCATCCTCCATGTATGATTACTTATATACAGCTGGTATAACATAAGCATTTTCATATTCCTATGTAGCGTCCTATTATTTCTGAGTAAGCAGACCTGACGTTGGACGCTGAATTCTCGCCCGTCTATCTGCTCTCCCTTAATATTTCCTCTTGCTCCGATTTCGTCATTTAAAAGCATCTGACTTCCCAATCGCGGCAAACAAAAGCTAATTTAGCCTCCAATCCTTACCCAGCCATAACCGTGATTGATGGCCGAGGTATTGTACGTTATTTAAATATCTTCTCCATAACGCTCCGATGTAAAAGGCAGGCACACGGCTTTCCTCTGCTCTAATTATAATTTGGTCTGTGAAACAAAAAAAAAAAGAAAAAATAGCTTTTTTTTTTTTTTTTTTCCCATAGTCTACATTATTAATTGGCTATTTAATTAGGAATTCGTACGGCTCCTGATATTGGGTTAAAAAAAAAAATGCTGTAAAGAAAAAAAAAAAAAAAATCTATCTTCCCACTCTTGCCTTTTTGTATCATGTGAAGGTCAAAATAAGACGTGATTGTTTGGCAGCGAAGTGCTGAATTCTGCCACCCAGACAAGCTTTTAACCTATGCGCTTTTACTGTGAGTGAGACGCACGGGCACGGTGATCTCTTTAAACAGTTCTCTATTGAAGAAGATTCAATCACTATAATGAATTTGAGGCAACAATCTTCTCCACTGAAAGAATTTCTAAAAGATTATAGAATTTGTAAAACGAACAGCTCGCAGACTAAATGGCTGTGTGGGTGAATCAATTATTGCCGGGCTCGGAGTAGTCATAATATTTAGTACATATCATAGACTGTTTCAGGTACAATAAGATATGCTCGCTTTTTTTTTTTTTTTTTTTTTCATAAATTTTTTTTATCTTTTTTATTCCTTTCCGTCGTCGTCTTCCTCCTGTCTTCATGCAAAATGTGTATCTGAATGTGAGCAGCTGGCGGAGTCAATCTGCAATATCTAGTTAGAACGAGTATTAAGCCAATAAAGAGAAAATCTATCTATAAGTCAAATGCATTCGCTTGTAGGTCTCGGATAAGCGATGAGCGTTCACGTCGGAGGAGAAGAGGAGAGGGGGGGGGTTAGACATGAGATGGTGTCAGATGATGGAATGACGGGCGGCTTTCGGCTTACATGGTGGCGTTAACCCTTCAGAAGATAAATGATAAGATGTAACAAATGAGGCTCTACTAAACACCAAAGTGTCTGGTGTAGAAAACACTACGACGTTGGACTGGAATGGCAAGTGCTCACCAGTAATATTGAATTTAAGGGCCCGCTATAAAAAGAAACCTGACCCTAGTACATAAATTTACTGATACTTTAATGTAAAACCTTTTTCTGTAAATATTGAATCAAATTTATTAGTACTTCTCATTAGCGTCTCTTCAGAGGGGTCCACCGGAGGATTCTCCTGCTCTCCGATCAGCCAGTCCAATCCAAGGTCACTATATTGTGTCTCCATTAAGGATATAAAGCTCTACAGTCAGTTCTTAGTAATGAGTTCTTAAGGTTTTATCTCTTGTTATAACTTTGATATTTTGTATTGTATCTTGTTAGGGATAAGTAAGGTGCACAAATGGGGCTCTACTAAACACCAAAAGGGTCTGTTGTAGACTACTGGGTTTCACTATGGTGGTGGACTGTCACCATCGGTAATATTGCATTTACGGGCCCACTGTAAAAAGAAAAAGAAACCTGGGGACCCTTGTACACACATTTACTGATGCTTTAATATTACTTTACTGTATATATTGAATCAAATGTATTAGCACTTCTCTTCAGAGGGGTCCACCAGATGATTCTCCTGGTCTCCGATGGGCCAGTCCAATCCAAGATCACTATATATCTCCCCATTAAGGATGTAATTCTCTACAGTAGGTTCTAAGTAATGAGTTCTTAACGTTTTACCTCTTGTTATAACTTGGATAATTTATATTGTATCTTGTTAGGGTTGATTATCATATTCTTAACTTTTTAGCAGCCGGTAGTCCCCTCTCCTGTCTGCACCTTCTCCAAAAAATGTGCAGAAACTTTGATAGTCACCAAAGTAATCTATATGGAGTAATACAGCAAGTAGAAATCGAGGAGGAGGGGGATGCAGCTGCAGAATCTTTTCCTCTGAGACAGGTTTGACTCTCCATGATTTGATGAGAGATTAAGTAAACTGATACACAATCTTTTCTTGTGTGTGTACAGGTCCATGCATTGAGATGTACAGTAGCTGAGTATCTCTTCCTTGGAGTAAGTTCACACAGTACGTTTTTTTTTTTAATCACTTTAAGATGCATTTTTTTAGGCATTGATTTGAATAGGAGGAAAATGCTCAAATAATTGACATGCAGCAGATTTGAAAAACGCATTAATGCTTTAAAAATGCAACGAAAAAATACAAGCTTCCGATGGCATTTTGGAAATTACATTTATTCTGCTGGGACTGTAAAATGCTTTTTTTTTTTTTTTTGCACAAGAAACGCACTAAAAAAAAACCCCTGGAAGTACTCAGTGTGAACAGGCCTTTAAAGGGAATCTGTCAGCCATTTTTTGTGATATCAGAAAAAGATATCACTCAATTGTGCGTCCCATAAGTATTATAGTAGTACCTTTCATAGCCCCTGACCCCCCACCTTTGATGCAAAAATACCTTTTTAATCTGTCTTTTGATGTATGCAAATCGCCGCGGTCCAGTCCGATGGGCGGGGCTTATTCTCCTTCCCCACCCCCCCCCTTCTTGGCTTGCTGTATGTATCTAGATCTGTGAATATAACAGATCCCGTAGTGTTTCCGCCTGTGCGCTTTGAAAAGGGCCCTTGCGCGTGCGCAGTATGCTTTACCCCAACTGTGGGCAAAGCAATGCACATACGCCGGTGTTTTGCATAATTTTCTATGCCCCGGAACAGACAGCATGCCTTGGAAGACTTCCGGGGCATAAAGTGATGCAAAAAACCGGCGCATGCGCAATACTAATTTTATGCTTTGCCCACAGTTTGGCAAAGCATACTGCGCACACACGAGGGCCCTTTTCAATGCGCACATGCGGAAACCCTATGTGAACGCAATACTAAGAAACAAGTGCATAGGGCAAGACAGAAGGGGGGAGGAGAATAAGCCCCGCCCATCGGACAGACCATGGCGATTTGCATACATCGAAAGACATATTAATAAGGTATTTTTGTATCAAAGATGGGGGGTCAGGGGCAATGAAAGGTACTACTAGAATTCTTATGGGACGCACAATTGAGTGATATCTTTACCTGATATCACAAAAATGGGTGACAGATTCCCTTTAATATTTGTGAGCGAGTCCATGCATTGACATAGAAGAAGAAAATGCTACTGTGGTTTTTCTTTTAGTGGGTCTGTGAGGCTGCAGCTGTGAGAGGGGGGATAGAGCAGCAGTTGGCGCAGGACGTATGTTCTCTATGATGGCGGATTATCTTAGGGGGAACAAAAGAATCATTAGTCCAAAATCTAAAACTCCGGGTCCTTCCTTGAAATCTATCATGAGACAGTTGAGAGGCCCCAATACACATTAGACTGTTGACCGAACCTGCCGGTACTGGTGGATTCTGCTGTCGTCAGTCTGTTGTGTATGGGGGCGTTAAGACAATCCATTATTTTTTCTTTTCAGTCTACGGCTTCTGCTTTTACGTTGTTCCGCTGAAATACTAAGTGGTAAACTGCAGCTTCAATCCCCCTCCTCCATTACTAACATTTTCTTATTTATCTTAGTTGGGTCAGATGGTGCATAATTCCCAATTACTGTGATTTTTCCAGGGCGCAGAGGAACCGGCCCATCACTCTGTATAACCCTAATGTCGTGATGAAAATCAAGTGACAATGATCCCTGTTTAACGGAAGGGTCCACAGCTTACTGTGAACCTCAGAGTTGTAAGTGTAATCCCACCATGACCTCATACACAATCATCATGTCCATATGTAACTGTCAGGTCAGAAGTTCTTGCTCTTGAAGTCCTAAAATCTCCAAAGTCTTGATATCTACAATATATGACTTTACGACATCTTGGTGTTTCCTTGAAGTGGATTTAGAATTCCTCATTTGTCCATTTTTCTCAGCTGCAAATATTGTAGCGCATGACCATGACTCTTCTAGGAAATCTATGATGATCCAACACAATGGTGTTTCTTCAATATCTAACTTGACTACAGCGATTTGAACCTGTTGAAAAAGAAGATAATGCGGCTGATTGGTTACTAGGGTTATCAGGCCATACCAAGTGCTATATTTATCTCCCAAGTACAGTCTGTCCAATAATATCCTGATCGGGAGCGCTCTACTGGGATGTGATGGGTCTACCAAGTACAGTCTGTCCAATAATACCCTGATCAGGAGCTCTCTACCGGGATGTGATGGGTCTCCCAAGTACAGTCTGTCCAATAATACCCTGATCGGGAGCTCTCTACCGGGATGCGATGGGTCTCCCAAGTACAGTCTGTCCAACAATACCCTGATCGGGAGCTCTCTACCGGGATGTGATGGGTCTCCCAAGTACAGTCTGTCCAATAATACCCTGATCGGGAGCTCTCTACCGGGATGTGATGGGTCTCCCAAGTACAGTCTGTCCAATAATACCCTGATCGGGAGCTCTCTACCGGGATGTGATGGGTCTCCCAAGTACAGTCTGTCCAATAATACCCTGATCAGGAGCTCTCTACCCGGATGTGATGGGGGGTTGGTTAAATAATAATGGATTGAGGAGAAAACTCATCCCTTATGTAATTGAATTGGATAAAATTGAATTTAAAGTGGTTCAAAAATGGAAAAGATGGCTGCTTTCTACCCAAAACAGCGCCACCCTTGCCAACAGGTTGTTTGTGGTATTGCAGGTAAATGTAGAATCCCTTTTAAAATGAGTATCTATCAAAGATGTAGTTGTGCAAACAGGGGTCCATAATTTACATTCTGTAAGGCCTCTACATTTTAAAGGGAGCCCCCAGGTGATAATTATGCATTAAAGAGATCAGCAAGGATAAATATCATCCTCTAGATAACCCCTTTAAGTGCCTTCTGGCATAAATTGAACTACTTAGCTGCTGGTGTTGGTGAGTAGGCGCCATTGTGATCCTATTGGCAAGTTTTGAGGTCACCGAACGCAATAAACACCCTAAAAATTGCTTTAAAAAAAAGAAGTGTCGCCATCGATCCCTGAATGGTGTAACACCTGTCCGAATGCAGATAATGGCTGAATATTTGGAAGCTGCAGATGAATATATTGTTGCCGGCGTCGCCATGTTGCAAGTCGTCTTCCAGCAAATCTTAAGTACAATAAAGTCTATTGATTGATAGATTGATTTTTAACAAGGAGCCTCTCGCCTGTAATTCCTTCTGCCTTTTTAATGCCCTTGAATTCTCGTGTAAAATCCTTTATGAATCAGACCTTTTGTTTTACAATATGAGAATTTTTACACGGGCGCATGAAACTTTATATAAATGCTAATATAACTAATCACCGCCTCTAATGATGGAAACTCTGCTGTTTTAATTACACGGAGGATATTTTGGATAATGTCAGTGGTGCGGCCGTCAGTAACCCTTTCATTGTCTACAGGAAGACGGCATTATTATTATTTTTTTTTTAACCGTTCAATATGTATTACTGCAACGTGTATGCCGAGATAATTTGCGGGGGAGCTGCACAATCAATATTTTTCCCATTAAGCCAAAAGAGAATAAAAAATGTAATATTTCCATAAAACCTGTGTTCTCTGTCTAGGGGGCGCTGCTCTAAAAAATTAATAGTATTTTATTGCTGTATTTGTGATCTCCTGCAAGATCTACTATACATATATAATGTAACATTTTACTCAGTTGTTTTCTTCATTTGATACATTTTATTTATATTTTGTTTACTATTAATTATAATTATTTTTACAATTTCTTTAACTTTGTATCATTCTAGGAATTGTCTCTTTATTTTATTTTTTTTGTTTACTATTTCTATTTATTTTTACAATTTACAGTAACTTAGAATGAAGTTGTTGCCCCAGCGACAATCGCTAGAATAATATTAAGTTAAAAACTACTTTAATTTTCTGAAAATTGTATTTTTCACTATTTATGCAAACTTGTTTCTACCCATAGGTCGATGTTTTAACTTTATAATATAGGGTTTCGTGCTACTGTAACAGGTTTTTTTTTTTTTTTTTTTTTTTTAGTTGACCCCCTTTCTGAGGATGATCTTGTGATCTGCTGTGATCGTCAGGAGAAGATGCTGGCTGCACACTTTCCCTACAGCGGCCACTGCTGGAGGAGTGTGGTATTACATGGTGCACTTTCAGATAAGCGAGCGACTACAGGACTTTGAAGGGGTTTTCAAAGAAGGCGGCAACTCTGCCATGGAGTCCATGTAGGATCAGGTGCGTTACTATTAGGTCGACCATTTAATAAATAGGTTAATGGCGATGAATAGCGATGGACGGCAACTACATGGAGTTAACGTTTCCTGCACTCTTCTGAGATTTCTGAGATATTAGCGGTGTTAATTGTTCACTGTTATCAGCCATCTAAATATATGGGAAGAGGCTGACTGGCCAGAGGTGAATGCAATCTATTGCTCTCTGTTATCAGACATTTCATGCTGGGGAGAGGCTGGATACAAACTACACTCTATTATCAGTCATTTCAGACAGGGAAGAGACTGAGAGGACAGGTGAATGGAAGGGAGAAAGACTGATGGTAGAATAGATTATTGCGTTTATTGTTCCCTGTTATCAGCCACTTTAGGCTGCAGAGAGACTGTAGGACAGATAAATGCAATCTATTGCTCCCTGGTATCAGCCATTTCAGACTGGGTTGACGCCAATTCATTTAAAGAGGAACTACCGAGCATCCAGCTCAACATAAGACAATGATATAATAATGTAAAAAAGTACAAAATCTTTATTACAATTCTAGTTATACAAATAACAGGTCAGACAGTATATATGTATAATGGTGAATGGATGAGAAAAACAAGGAAGAGAGCACCCGCAGACTACCCACAATGTGCAATTGAAGCGCCGTATATCTGCCAAGAAGCTTTAATGTCAGTGACAAAAGCCTGTCTATTATGGTATACCCCAGCCCTAATGGTGCAATGCAATGGGCTGACTATGTAGTTCTGATGTCAGTACACAGAGCCTAGTTGTCAAGGTCTAACCAAAAAATAAAAAATAAACAGAAGTTAAAGCTCAGAAAACGGGGCTAAAATTGCCACTCAGCACAGACAGTGTCACCCATGGTAACCATGGGGTGTGCGGGGTTAATTACGGTCAGCGGTCAGCTTACCTATGTGGGATCAGAAGTCCTGCCAGGTGCGTGCCCCGACGTATGTTTCGCTTGTCAGGCTTCCTCGGGGGGCCAATTGCAGGACTGATAACAGAGAGTAGTAACCTGCCTTTATCAGCCATCTTTTGCTGGGTAGAAGAGGGTTGTAGGAAGTCTGTATAGAAACTTTATTAGAGGACTGATGAAGGCTACTACTCTCTGTTATCAGCCACTTCTGGCTGTGGATAGACTGCATGTAGGACAGATGAATGCAATCTATTACTCCCTGTTATCAGCCACTTCAGACTGGGTTAAAGCTAATTGCAGGACTGATAAAGGCAGGTTACTACTGTTATCAGCCATCTTTTGCTGGGTAGAAGAGGGTTGTAGGACATCTGTATAGAAACTAGTATTAACCATTGCAGGGTGGGAGAAGGGCTATTATATGGACAGATGAATATACTCTATGACTCCCTGTTATCAGCCATTCCAACCTGGGCAGTGGCTGAGTTTGGTGCTCTTCACCTGCCCCATGATCCTGACATTGTCACGTGTGACTGGTATCAGTCGCTCCTCCTCTGACGCTTCGGTACTATTATAATCGGCTCGCCGATGATCTCTTATTATTGGAGCAGGTGAGGTGTGACGCCCTCGTCCTCCACCATCAGGTGTATCAGTTAGGCCGGCCGGGCACGGGATGGCTCCGGTGTAAGACGTCTCGGTGCGGAAAGTAATGTCAGGGTGCTTATCGTATTAAACATCTCACCGTACACGGCTGCCGGCCCTTTTTAAAATTCCGATCTTGCATTGTGTTTAGTGACAAACTGGATTAAAGTGAATGAGATAAGCGCGCACCTGCGTCCTCGGGCCATCTCCAGCTGTCCATCACTTCATTGCAGGCAGCGATCCCTGTGTAAATTCCCTGTGATGCCTCTGCTCCACTGATGTCATCGGGAAGAAAGCTGCGGGGGCTCTTACTGTACATCAGGGGGTATCACATCATACATGTGTCCACCGCCGAAAGTAGCAGCACCCTCCTTACAGCTCAAATGTAGCACTGACGGATTAGATGCTTCATTCTTCAGCGAATTCCCACTTTCTCATTCATCATGTAGGTATTGGGGGAGCTGGGAGCCCAAAATTTCCTACAGCAAAAGCTTGAGTCCGAGGATGGTGGTCTACCACAGTTGGTCCGAGCCTGTCCTGATCCAGACTTCTTCACACTGCTGAGGCTTTGTTTCAATGTATCAATAGAAACAAATCTATTTTGTTCTGACTGTGGGCTGATTGTCATACACGTAATTCTTTAAAAAAATCTGGCAACAGTTTTTTTGCGACCCCCCCATCTGAGAGTGGCATGGTCTGCTTGCCGCAGTTTTGCTAAAATCATTTTCTCCGCAAATCTAAAAGTTCTGCCGGCATAGTGGAGATTTTATGAAATCCCATCTCCACTATGCATACAGACACGCAAGTGGAGACCTGCGTATATGCCCATGAGGTGCGTCTTTATAGACCGCAGCATGTCTATTTATCCTGCAGAGACACTCAGTCTCCACTACATTAATTACACAGTCTATGGACAGGATACGGTGATTTTGCCTGTGTTCAATGAACACAGGTGCAATCACCGCGCGTTCAAAAGGGAGCAGCGCTTTGGGGTGAAGCGGACATGTGTTGCGTCCAAAGCGCTGCCAATATCGGCCCGTGGAAACATACCCTTACCTTCCAATGCTTGGGTCCTTAGTTCAATTCTGGTTAAGGTCGCAGTCATTCTACCTCTCAGTTGTACTTCAGAAATTGCAAATGGACCTGCTGTAGTTTTTCATGATCTGTCGGTGGGCACTGATAGACATATTGATGACCAAGCCATCAGGCAATGCTTCCAAAAAACGGTGCTGATGTAGATAAAGACTGGAGAAAAGAGTTAGGAGAATGGGTGAAGGAGTATATACGAAAGCAAGATATAATGTCCCAACAGCTCCCGCGTATGCAGACACAGTTGAGGAAAGATTTGCCAATGAGGAGATGATTGATCCCAGATAGTTAAAGTTTGATGCCGATTCTACCCCTAGGACAGCCCCCGGCCAAATGTCCCTGGTCATCTTAAATTTGTTATAAAAAATTGTTTGATAAAACCTTAGATACTATGGATCAGGGTGATAAATTTGCTATGATGGAACAATTTGTGAAAAAGGTGCCCTTGGAAGGGGTTTTTATATCGGGAGTTTTGCAGAATTTATTGAAGAAGTTGTGGAGGCTATGTTGACCAATGTTAGGACAATGCAGTCCGAGTGTGGGTATGAGTCCAATGTTTTTGCGTACCATTCACTTCGGGGTGTATCTGCTGATTCAGGAAGACCAGCAATTCCTGGGGGGTATGTGCAGCTGCCATGAATGGGCAGGTCCCATTCATTAGATTCCCCCCGGAATCCCACAAGGGGTCCTCCTGTGTGTTACTTTTGAGGGCAGCTTGGACACGTTAGACGTTTTTGTCCCAATTTGGTGACAGAAGCCTGAGAACCCCGGGCGCCATTTAACCCCCTGCAGCTCCTGGGAGTTCTCTAAACCCCCTTCCAGTGTTAACCTTTGTATCCAGTGGTAAATGACCCTGGGCAGTATCAGCAGTATGACTGTCTTCAAATGGTTAACCCTGTCTCAGGAGCTTCCTGCTCCCAATCATTCATGCCCGGAGATCCATGCCATTTAGGGAGTGGTCATTCCTCCTCGTCCCTAGTCTCCTGATCAGGGAGTTACGGGAACATGAGGACAGGACTCTTTTGGGGCAGAAGTGGGAGCTGTGGGACGGAAGCCACATCTAGATGGGGATGATGTATTTTTTTGGGCTTCCACTACAGGAAACATCGACTGATGGTGCTCCCACTTTTCACCTTGCCCCCCTTTCCAAGGGCAGGGACAGACGACCTTATATAAGTCAGGGGGAGAGTAGAGGGGCTGCCGTGGGAAAACATCCTCAGCAAAACAGGAGCCTCAGTTTCAGAAACGGGACACAAATTGCAGTCACCCCCTGGACTGCCTGAGACTACCACTTTGGTAGGATTTGAGGGCTCTTGTATTCAAGCAGAAAAAGTCATCCAGTGAACCTGAGATTTCAAGGCACAGGGGGATAGAAGAAAAGGTGTCTTCGATGCCCTTTTTTGGGTAAAACCACAGTTGCGGTCCACTATTTTGGGTACTGATGTTTTGGGAGCAATGGGAATTGTTGATTTGTGTAACAAAGTCTCGTGGCGGAACAAAGAAGCGACTATTCTGTAATTGTCCCTGCTTCCGAATGGTTGTGGACTTGAGACTTGTAAATAAGTACACCCCCTCAGCGGTTCACCTTGGTGTATCTGTCACTGAAGTTTTGTCACGCTGAGGAGTGTTTGTAAAGTGTTTTTTTGTTTGGACATTGCAAATGGCTTTTTCTCCGTACCCCTAACACCTGAATCTGCCCTCCGCTTTGGATTCACTTTTGAGAATGTGCAGTACTTGTTCACGGGGTCGCCCATGCGATTTCACAGTTCTGGGAATTTCCATCAGGCATTGTCTCCGTAGCCCTAGGGTTCTAACACCTGAGCAAAGTCCTACAATATGTTGGTGATTTATTGATTCAAACTGTCGATGAATGTGAACACAAGAGATCCTTGAAAATGTCTGTCGGGCTTTACAAGATGCAGGACTCAGAATGAGCCGAGATAAAGTACCATTGATGAAGTCAGAGGTTAAATTTCCAGGTGCGTCTGTCTCAGCAGAAGGTAAGAAACCCATGCATGATAGGGTTAAAGCTATTCAAGTGGTCCCAATACCAACTGATTTTACCGAGCTTAGAAAATTCTTTGGTCTTGTTACTTTTTCTATAGAATTTATTGAAGATTTTGCTCATTTGGCTAAACCACTGTATGAGGCGCCTACTGGACTATGAATCAAGTGAGACACACAGTGGGATTTGCTTCCTTAATTTTACAGACCCCACTGACAATCCTACAGGTCTACATTTGTTAAAGAAGCTTAAGTTATGGTTTAAAATTTCAGAAAGACGGGACCCTGGGAAGCTGATGGAGAAGGTAACATTTGTTGTTACTCAGATCCTTGGCCCCACAGTTTTAAGAGTGCGCAGGGTTAACAATTAAAGCTACAAAAATGTTAAAATTGTTCACATTGATCAATGTAAGCTTCTTAATTATTTTCCGGAGATTTCTGGTAAGGACTAATACTCTCACTTTTTTCTATTCTCCCGAGGTCAGCTGAAGATTTTAATATTCGACTCCTGGGACCATGAACCTACTGGATGATCGGGAGAAGATGTCTCACACTATACGGGGGATTCATAGGGTGAGAAGATCAGGAAAATCCAGAGACCAAAGAATGAGAAGAAAAAGACAAAACATGGACCAAAAGACTTAAAATATTAGTGAAAAAAAAGTTGCATAATAGTTAATGACTCTTTATTCTGTTTTTGTGCTCTTTTTAGGGATTTTTGCCCTTACACACACACACACACACACACACACACACACACACAACACATAGAACGATGAATTACGTAGATAATCTTTTTTTCAATAATTCACCCATGAATATTAGAGCACAGTATGTTGTACTTTTCTCCGTAGTACGATGTTATGTACATGCCCTTTTAGCCGCAATGTGCTTTCTTTGTCTGTATCATGTACTGTATAATAAGCCCCTGTTCCTGTTGTTCGGAGCCATTGCATCGCCATTCTGCTGCCGTGCCAGGCTAGGGCCAGTCCATCGCCATATGTCCCAGCGTCACTTTCTCTCTGGACACCTCTTCGTGCTGCATGCTTTGTCTCACTGACTTTCCATGTGCAATCAGAATAAACTTCAGTCTCGGCTTGATAAGAGGATTGTCTACATATTTTTCCCGGCTCTTTCAGCTCTCAGTAAGTACATCTTTCTATATTTGTTTAAATGAAACAGAACGAGGAGTCTATATCCAAAAGGAATATTTTCTTTAAAATCCCATCATTTTATTAGTACATACAAAACAGTAGACAAAAGTATATACAGCATATAATATGTCAGAGTGTCAACAGTAAGACCTAGGTGCAACACTGGTGCAGCGCTAGTGACAGCAGGGCGTCATAGTGCATATATAGTAAATATATTGACATTGTATTCAAGGGGCCCTAAGACACATACGAGCAGAGGCATAGAAAATCCCCTAGTGAGGTATGGTATCCATCAGAATTCCCTCGCCAGTCAGTCGATGGGTCATAATCCCATAATTAGTTCTTTGACCCTCCTGACGGCTATCGGTAAGAACTAGTGATACTGTTGTGTGTACACCAGGTATTGGTACTTTTGGCAGTGTGGACAGGAGCCAAGTCCTGCTGGAGAATGAAATTTCCATCTCTAAAAAGATTGTCTGCAGAGGGAAGTATGAAGCGCTCTAAAAATTTCCTAGTAGACAGCTGCGCTGGCTTTGGTCTTGATAAAACACAGTGGACCTACACCAGCAGATGACATGGCTCCCCAAACCATCACTGATTGTGGAAACTTCACACTAGACCTTGGAAATTAAGGTCCCAGAATGAGTGGAGAGACAATCCAAGCTGCTGGAGGTCTAGTGTGACGTTTCCACAATCAGTGATGGTTTGGGGAGCCGTGTCATCTGCTGGTGTAGGTCCACTGTGTTCCCTCTTCTGCCGAGAAGCTTTTTGGAGATGGAAATGTCATTCTCCAGCAGGACTTGGCCCCTGTCCACACTGCCAAAAGTACCAATACCTGGTTTACATACAACAGTATCACTGTGCTTGATTGGCAGCAAACTCGCCTGACCTTAACCCCAAGGAGAATCTATGGGGTATTGTCAAGAGGAAGATGAGAGACACCAAGACGAGCTGAAGGCTGCTATCAAAGCAACCTGGGCTTCCATAACCTCTCAGCAGTGCCACAGGCTGATCACCTTCATGCCACACCGCATTGATGCAGTAATTGATGCCAAAGGAGACCCGACCAAGTATTGAGTGCATTTACTGATCATACATTTCAGTAGGACAACATTTCAGATTTTAAAATCATTTTTCAAGCTGGTGTTATAAAGTATTCTAATTTACTGAGATAATGACTTTTGGCTTTTCATTGGCTGTAAGCTATAATCATCAACATTAACAGAAAAAAACACGTGAAATAGATCACTCTGTGTGTAATGACTCTATAGAATATAGGAGATTCACTTTTTGTAGTGAACTGAAATTAATTCACTTTTTGATGATATTTTAATTTTGTGAGATGCACCTGTATTTAATGATTGAGCGGTTGCTTGAGCTGAAACCCTTCCTTGTAGATATATCTTGATCCACAATTGCCCCTTTTCCAGCTCGTCTCTTCAAGATTGAATCATTTTTAGGGGTTCTGGCAGCAATAGCTAATTTCCTCACTTTGCTGATCAGAGGTCCAGCATGTCCCACTTGCAGACTATCTCTTATTGCCAGCTGCAGCGTGTGCACAACACAGCGCATGTGATGAATAAGAAAGAGGTGTGAAGCAGCTGCAACAAGATCATCTCCATCAGTCGTGTTCATGCCCAGCGGTGCCAAGTGAAGCAAAGAGAAACTGGTATAAATGTATGTGGGAGAAAGAGGGATGAAACGGGCCCCAAGAGACGACAGTCGGGTCCTCTACAGCCGCACTGTGCTCCGTAAGATGGATGGCTGATAGATGATGTAGATGGGTGATGGAAGCATTATGGATAGATAGGATTGAAGCAGAGATTATATAAGAAAGCTACAGAACTTCTGATATCACAAGAATTAAATGGGTATTCCTTCCCAGTTTACCATTTTTGCCATATTTATGTCAAGCAATCTAGTCCTGCAAATGCATATGTATGATGCCATATACAAAGCGCTGTGCCCTGCGGCTGCCTGTCACGATATGTAGCGACCCCACAAGGGGTAGCTCAGTGGATGGCATGACACACACACAACGGGATGGAAATAGGGAAAGGCGCTAGCCTCATCACTGCAGATGGAACGACACAGGGGACAGTGATGTTTTTGTCCTCGTCTGTCTTGTTTTGTCAAACTTAGATTAATAGCTTAATCTGCTGCAAAGCACTGCACAGCAGAAGCCACCCAGACCTGAAACACCACAGCAGCCTGAGAGCTCCTTTCTCAAGGCTTGGTCAATATAGAATGCTCTATCGCTGACAGTCAGCTGATGCATCAGGTGACTATTTAAAGGATGGTGGGAGTGGTCACCACCCACATCAGCTGACCTAGCCACTCTGCAGTTGCAGCAGGGTTCCAGAAAGGGAAACTGACATTAACCCCCGCTGGTCCTGAAAGGAAAAAAGTTCCATTTAAATCAAAGTGGAACCAGAGCTGCCACGAATCCAAAAATGTATCGTGACACCGCCTTTTCCTCGCACTGGGTCAGTGGACGGTTCACCACCGTGTCCGGCCGGTCCCATATCTTTATTCTCCAGTGCAGGTTTTGCTTGTGAGCTGCGGTTATATGCTACATATTGTTATAATAGATAATTTTCAGGACTGTAGGATAGTATAGATCTCGACCTCTTATAAATATCACACCTCAAAAAAATTTATCTACATTTAGATTGTTGATAATTGTTATCATTGTGCAAAGAGGAGATGATCACATCTGCATGACCGGCTCCAGGATGAGGATGAACTACAGAGAAGAAAAATCAGAAGATTCACCGTGCTTAATCAGTATGGGGAGGTACAAACAAGGAGATACAATGTCGCTTCATTCTTCACTCAGGTTATTGTCTCTAATGGATGATGAGAACTAGATGAACATCCAGCCAGAGAGAGGAGATCCCCAAGTTTCAGTGTCATTATCATACATCCCAAGAATCAGTGTGTAATTATTCTGTTCCGTAATTGTCAGCATTATGCCCTATTCAAGGTATCAGTGTCATTACCCTGTACCCAAAGTGTCAGTGCCATTATGTATTGTTTGGAGGAGGGAAAATGAAGCATACACTGAAGGAACACCCTGCCTACAGTGAAGCATGGCGGGGGCTTGGGGATGTCTACAGTGAAGCATAGTGGGAGCTTATTGATTCCTACAGTGATGGTGTCGGCTTGGTGATGCTTATAGTGTAGCATAGTGGCAGTTGCCAGCTAGTACAGTGGCTCAGTGGTTAGCACTGGAGTGATTGGTTCAACTCTGACAATAATGAGGCTCCACCTCTCAGGTACACTTCAGAAATTAAAATCAATTACCTGATTTGATGCCTTGGGCATCTAGCTTTCTCTTCCATGATCTTGCCATTGCTGCTGGTAGTCATATTGATAACCTACCTATAAATAATCTCCTGGGCACCATGGTGGCTCAGTGGTTAGTAATGTTGTGGAAGTCATGGGTACAACTCGGGCAGAGCACGCTGAGATTCCACCTCTCAGACACACTATAAAAATTGTAGTGAGTGGCCGCAATGGGAACTCGTTTCTCTTTTCACAACTTTCTCATAGGTGTTGGAAGTCATTTTCATGACTTACCAGTAAACAGCTCTCGGACAGCATGGTGGCTCGGTGGTTATGTTGGCAGTGGATTAATCTGTGTACAGTCCAGCTGTTCAACAGTGAAGATATATTTATTCATAAAGAAAAATAAAGCAGCTTACAACTGGTATTTCTTACAGCTCGGGATCTCAGCATCTCGTCTGCCAGCTTATAAAGTGAAAGCAGAATGTGCTCCAGCTACACACAGTGTGAACAGGTAGCAGGAACGTCCTGGTGCTCATTTTCTTAGACAATGTATTATTGACAATATAACACTATTGTTGGAGACAGAGACTCGTGCAGCAATAAACAGTAGTACATAGAAGGTGTAATATATGTAATAATAAACATTATTCCCACAGGTTAGCATTGCAGTTACTGGTTCAAATGTAACCAAGGACAATCAGTTTCTAGTGTTTGCACCTCAGTTTAGAAATTGAAATCAATGAACAGATTGGTTAGATGTGATTAGCAGCTATGTCTAGTTTTTCCTGACCTTCCCATAGGTGCTGGGAATCATATAGATGACTTACCCCAAGATTAGTGCTCAGGCAGCATGATGGCGCAGTTGTTAGCACTATCGCTATTTGAGGCTGGTGTCCTGGATTCTACTCTGCCTGAGGACAATGAGATTCCTCCTCTCAGGCGTATTTTAGAAATTGTAGTCAGTGATTGTAATGGGACCGGCTCTAGTTTTTTCTGACCTTCCCATAAATGCTGAGAGTCCTATTGATGATCTGGCCAGGAATAAACTCTCAGGCAGCACAGTGGCTCAGTGGTTACCTCCATTACTGACTTCACTTGGGTCCTTAGTTCAACTCTGACAGGTCAATGCGATTTCTCCTCTCTGACACATCTTAGAAAATGAAATCAGAGGCCTCAAACGAAACCTGCTCTTCCTTTTCATGACCTGTCGGTGGATACTGATAATAATGGTGACGTGACGTGGCACCACTGGAAACGTGCTCAAGTAAGGTTCCAACATAAATAATGTGATACAAAAACTTGGCCCTCAACTTTTGAAGAAAATAAGACAATTTTTAATGCAGTCAAGGATGTAGTAAAATATCCAAACGTTTCAGTCTAGTAAAGACCATCAGTGTACTAACAAAAATAAAAAATAAATTGCATCTATAATAAACAATCAATTCAATAAGTAATCCATGTAAGAAAGCAAAGAACAGAATTGCACTAATTTACAAGAAAGTAGCATCCATAGGGAGCACAGGAACAAACGTGGCAGCCACAATAACATTGCTGTAGATGCATCAAAACAAGTCATTTTTACGACATAACGTTGTATACAAAGCTGTACGGGACGTGTATTATAGAGAGGTAAATAAATAAGGAAATGCGGCCTCCCGACTGCTATTTTTATATCAAATGTAAGGAAGTAGTAAAAATATTTGGGCACTGATAGACATATTGATGACCTAGCCATCGCATAGTCCTCAGGCAGCACGGTGGCTCAGTGGTTAGGTCTTTTACCTTACAACGCTTGGGTCCTTAGTTCAATTCTGATTGAGGTCGGAGTAATTCTACCTCTCAGTTGTGCTTTAGAAATTGCAAATGGACCTGCTCTAGTTTTTCCTGATCTTCCCTGTGGTGCTGGTAGTCATATCAATGACTTTGCCAAATGACATATTTAGAGCAGCACTGTAGCCCAGTGAAAAGCACTGGCGCTTTGCAGTATAGGAGTCTAGGGTTCAAATCCCACCATGGATGACATCAGCAAGGAGCAAATGGACCTACTGTTGTTTTTCCTGGTCTTCACTTTGGTGCTGGTAGTAATATCAATGACTTTGCCAAATGGCATATTCTGAGCAGCACGGTAGCTCAGTGGAAATCACTGCTGCTTTTCAATGTGAGGGTCCAAGGCTTGAGTCCCACCACAGATGACATATGCACGGAGTTCGTACTCTGGTTTTTCCTGATCTTCCCATAGGTGCTGGTCATAATATCAATGACTTTGCCAAAGGCTGTCTTTATACCAGCATGGTGTCTCAGTGGAAACCACTGGTGCTTTGCTGCAAGACAGGCCAGGGTTCTAGTCCCACCAGGGATGACATCTGTAAGGAGCAAATGGACCTGCTCTAGTTTTTCCTGATCTTCCCTTTGGTGCTCGTAGTCATCTAAATGACTTTGACAAGGGTTGTTACATGAGCAGCATGGTAGCTCAGTGGATTGCACTGGTGCTTTGCAGCATGGGGGTTAAGGATTTGAGTCCCATGTCATGTTTTTACTGATCTTCCCTTTGGTGTTTGTAGTCATCTCAATAACTTTGCCAAAAGTTATTGTATGAGCAGTGTGGTAGTTCAGTGGATAACACTGGTGCTTTGCAGTGTGAAAGTCGTGGGTTTGAATCCCGTGGACGACATCCGCAAGGCCCTTGTGTGTTCTCTCTGTTCTCAGGTGGGTGGCCACCTATGCACTAAAGATATACATGTGGGGTGGATGATGGTGTTTGGGCAAGTATCTTCAGGTTTTAATTTTTCACAAGTCCAAAATAAGCCACCAGATGAGCTGCATAAGTCAATCACTTGTATACAAGCACATTCACCCAAAGGGCTGAGGCTACTTGCCCAAGGAAGGGGGCAAGCAGCCCTCCTGGATGCTGCACAGGTAGAAACACCATCATCCACACCACATGTATATCTATAGAGCATAGGTGGCCACCCACCTGAGCACAGGGAGAACACACAAGGCCTTGCAGAT